>CM046844.1:35584429-35767819 GCA_025618425.1 Heliocidaris tuberculata
ATCAGATAACAATCAGCCAAAAGGAAAAATTCTGTGCCTGTGCTTACCTAGAACCTAGACATTGTGATCTTTATCTGAAAGTCTAAAAGCACGGTTTGCACAATGCTTTTGAAAACCCCATGAAAGAAACATGTATAGCCATATTCCACTTACCTTTGCAAATTGGTTTTTTAACTGATGAGAACAGAGGTCTATCTTTTTAGGTTGGCCCTGCCAGCAAGATTTCATCAAATGTATCAATTTGCCATTTTCATTTTTGTAAACATTGAATCAAATAACAACCATCTAAAATTAGCCTTTTAAAGGAAAAATACCATGCCTTTGATTATCTGGATATTGTGATCTTTATCCGAAAATCTAAAAGCAAGGTTACTACACTACTCCTGCTTACCTTAGCAAGTTGGTCTTTGACCGATGAGAACATAGGTCTATCTTCAGGGCTGGCCTGCCAGCAAGACTCCATCAAACTGTAGATACCTGGAGGACAGTGGTCTGGCCGTGGTAATCGCTCACCGTTCTTACCTATCTTCTGAAGGATCTGATATGGATAAGATTTCAAGATACGATTTTAATGCAAATTACCTATTTCTATGCATCTTTAGAAGCAAAAGTGCATTATCACTTTCTTTCAATACCTGAAAAAGTAAAAGGACATAAATCTAATGGAATTGATAGTAATAACCAAAAAAAATGCAGCATTTATAGTACATCAATCTAAATACATGTAACTATTCTTATGTGCAGATAGCAGTTGCAGGAGGAGTCATAATTATATTATTATAGCAGATGTAAAAATATGGGTAGTAGTAGCAGGAGGAGCAAACAATGGAGGAAAGGGATTTAAATATTTGTAGTGATAGAAGAAGAAGTGATAGATCTGGTAGCACTGGTGGTAATAATTAGGCCTAGTTGGGCTAGGGTGATGATACATGTAACAATGAGGAGTGGTGGTGATGTTATTTGTGGTATTGATGGTGTTTGTAGAAGTAGTTAGTAGTAGTGATGGTGGTGGTAGTGGCAGTGGTGATGATAGTGATGATGGTGGAGTTAGTTTTAGTAATGGCAGAAGTGGTGGTGGTGGTGGTGGTGGTGGTTTTAGTTTTAGTAATAGTAGAAATGGCGGTGGTGATGGTGGTGGTGTTAGTATTTGTAATGATAGAAGTGGTAGTGGTGGTGGTGGTGGTGGTGGTGGTGATGGTGGTGATGGTGGTGGTTATGATGATGGGTGGTTGATATAAAAGTGGTGGCAGGAGAAGTGGTAGAGGTAGTAGTGGTAATAGTAGTGGTAGTGGTAGTAGCTGTAGTATCACTGGGAATATGACAACTTTTTGCCTACTGAGAGCTAAAAGGGTATTATCTCTTTGTTACATGATAGTTCTCAGTCAATGCCCTTCTGGATCTCAGCTGATGGGTCATTCTTTGTAAAAAGAAACAAACAGTAACACATGTGACCATCCAATTTTGCCTCATTACCAGAAAATCTGATTATATTTTCTTGGTATTTTTATATCACCAGTTTCTTCATGACAAAATTTTCCCTTTCTTTGACAAGAATAAGTAATTTCCAAACCATAATGTTTTTACAGAGACATTTAAAAATGCCCTTTTTTGAGTGGTCACACACGTAACAGACTCAATTTTCAGCTCTAAGAAAAAAGAATGTTCACTTATTCATTGCTTTCAAACTTTTCAGAGCAATCCCATCATACAGCAATGAAAAATGGAAACTGGCACTCAAAGGGAAATACGAGAAAAGTAGATTCAAATACCAACCAGTAAGACCCTTTTTTGTGAGAGGTCACACACGTGACCGACCTTATTTCGACCTCAGAAAGAACATGATGTAATCTCATTTAAAATAATTACCCTCCATCTGCTGGGGGGTAAGATTGTTATTCAAATATCCAAAATGAGAGACTTCTACTACAAGACAAATACTGAAAAATTAGGTTTAAATGAACTATTTTTCAGGATTTTGGTCAAACATGTGACTGAGAATGGCCCTGATGATTCCTTACCTGAGCTCCATTGTACCCTAGCCAAGGCTCTTCACCAAAGCTAAACATCTCCCAGAGTGTAACACCATACATCCACATATCACTGGCATGAGAGAATTGCTTGGTCTTCAGGCTCTCTGGGGCACACCTGATAAGAGAACAATAATGATGATAATAATCTGGATTGATATAGCACCTAATACAGTGACCACGTCTCTTAATGCGTAACAGATATTACCCCGGTCCTCAGATTCAGGCTTGCAGGCACACATTGTGTGTACATTCTCCACTCCCTGGACAGCATTCCAGCCAGGCGCCATTTTACAGGGTGGTACTCGTTTTTCTGAAGGATTGTTTTTCCAAAGGTTCATAATTCAGAAGGATCGTAATTCAGAAACACAAATTTCCCATACCAGGGGGTTCATAATTCCAAAAATGAAATAGTGTTCATAATTCCGAACATTTGATGCATTACTCCGAAGGTTCGTTATTCCAAATGTTTGTAATTCCGAAAATGATAAAGGGTTCATAATTCCGAAGGTTCAAATTAGAACCCTACATAACTTTTCGAATTTTACGAACCTTCGGAAATATGAACCCTTTTTCATTTTCAGAATTTTGAACCCTTTTTCATTTCCAGAATTTTGAACCCTATTTCATTTTCGGAATTATTCTGTCGGAGTAATGAACCTTCGGGAAAAATGAACCTTCAGAAAAAACATTTTACAGACAAGCACTACCATATATCTTCATGTTAAACTATGAATGAGTGAAAAGAGGCAATATTTTGGGATGTATAGAAAACATAGCCGTCCCAAATTATGACCCCAATGAGCAGAGATGAGTTACAAGATAAAGACACATGAAGGGTAATGCGCTTATCTTAAATCATTTTCCCACAGCGGTTATTCAGAGGCAGTTTACCATATCATGCCTGAATGGACCTATAAAAATTTGGATTGAATAGAAGCAGAAAAGTGAGAGGAACATAAATTATAAGAAAAATATGAGAAATGATAGGAAAATCATTTATATCTGTGAGTAAAGATCGCCAATATCTGGGCATTCTGCCCATCAACAATTTGATCACAACAAAGTGTGATTTCCTATGAGAACTCCTGCATCTGCTTTGTACAATAAATTCCTCAAAACATCCCCTGCAAATGACGGGACCTAGGAGGACAAGTAATACATGACAAGGCACCACAAAACCACCAAAAAGTTGCCAGATATAAACTTTTAGTTGAGGTACAATTATGAAATAGGAGATCCTCAGCTTTAACATGTACAGCCCTGGAAAAAAATTATTAGACCAGCTCCATTTCAGGGTATATCAGTAATGTTAAGTCCATTGTCTATGGAAGTAGAAAATGATTATCAACAGCTAATGCATGATTCATGGACTACTACTAACTAGAACAATTACCTCTATGACTTTTTACCCCATGACAGTTACCACTAGGACGAACACAGCCAGGACAAATTGTCCCCGGATAAATTTCCCCAGACAATTACAACACCCCTTTTTTCCCATGAGAAAGTGTTTTTTGACCACCTAATAGGCTATAAATGTATTAGAGGATGAATTTCAAGGGTTATTAACTCTTGGTCTGAGCACCATGGCCTTCTCATTATTCTACTAAGACCAGTGTGTGTGACATAAAAACTAAAGGTATTAGAAAATTAATTTTATGAAACAAAAAACCATTATTACAGCATGAATGAGCTGCTGTGAGGAAAAAAAAGGAACACCTTGTTGACATAATGCCACAAGGCTTGGCTGCTATCGTCAAATGTAGCAGTTTTCCACCAAGAACTGAACAAACTGCCTCCAAAGGAGTGAACATGGCTTTACAAGAAAATCAGGCATACCCTCTGGACAATCACCCCCAGACCACTTCTGTCAGGACATTTTTTCCAACCCCCCCCCCCCCCCCCCCCCCCCCCCCCCCCCCCCGGAGAATATCCCGGAGGACAGTTAGCATCTAGGATATTTACATTCGGTTAGTTTTTCTGAAAGTTCTATCCGTTGGGGTGCCCTAAGAAGTAATTGTCCTTCAGCGAAAATTGTCCAGGGTTAATTGTCCGAGGGGCAATTACCCTGGCGGTAATTGCCAGAGGGATTAGTTATTACACAAGCTAATTGTTTTGGGGAGTATTCATCCACTCATTATAAGTTAGCTTAAGCCCCTTTCACAATTGGTCTGCGACCAGTTTGCGACCGCCTGCAACAGATTTTTCGGGGTGTTGCACGACCGATTGCTTGGTGTCTTGCGACCACTCGCAGTCGTTGCAGGCGGTCGCACGAACCTGAGGCGGTCGTGACTAGTCGCATCTGAACTTTGAACATGCTCAAAATCCAGACACGACCAGATGCGATCGATTCACTCGCATTAGGTCGTACGACCAGTCAGGCGATTCTCGTATGAGTGTTGCACAACGTTGCACGATTAGATGCGAGAGTTCGCACGACTCAATAGTCGCAGTGGGTGGGCTGGAGGTCGTGCAACACTCGCACGTGCGCTAACGACCTATAGCGACCAGTCTTGCGAATGGGTGCGATTGTGCTAAGACCATGAGACTGTTGCACGACCGATCGCAGCACATCTTACAACGTTGTACTACCGTTGCACGACTGTATGAGACTGTATGCGACTATTCCTCGGGGGTATATATAGGGGGACTATGGAGATGATCCTCTGCAACAGGGCCCTCCTCTAACAACTTTCTCTTCTTTGTAACATTCTTCTTTGGCATCTTGACTATTAAGAAGGCCAACTTGAAACTGACTACCGGTCAATTGTCGAGGGGGTTTTTATACCCCACGCCACTCGCACGAATACTCTCACGACCACTTGCACCGGTCTCATTCAATCGCACGAGCGACCGCATGGTCTCACATCCACTCGCACGACCATGCAATCGATCGTGCGACTATTGTGATTGGCGTCAAGCCACTCGCAATCACTCGTGCAACACTCGCATGTGAACGCAAGACCACTCGCACGAGCATATGCGAGCAAATGCGACTTACTCGTGCAACGGTCCCTTCTAGTCGCTTTTGTTTTACGACCGCTGTTGCATTTGTGAATGCCTTTCTGCGACCTGATGAGATCGATGGCGATTGAAGCCTGTTGCAGCCTGTCGTGCGACCAAATGGTCGCAAACGGTCGCAGACCAATTGTGAAAGGGGCTTTATAGAAATCATTCTGAAAATTCAATTACTGATATAGCCAACACTTGCCATATAGGCCTATGTAAGGAGCTGGTCTAATAATTTTTTTCCAGGGCTGTATATAACTTATTAGCATTGGATGTTCCTAACCCACTGAAGAAAGAGAAGAATGCCCAGTCTAAGAGAATGTTACTTTTTGCAAAATAAGGGTTTAAAGTTTGCAGTCTATTGAAGCACTCTGATTTGCAAGGTATTGTGCAAAGGTGACCAAAGGAGGATTAGAACTCAACATAAATTTCTACAAACTTCAAGGAATAATCAGACAGTCCTAAAACTTGGCATACAAATTAAGCACATCCTGATCTTCATAGCGAACAACTATCAATTCAATACAAGAACTCACTCTGTTTTAAAGTTATGGGAGATCAAAATGAGATTCAGGGTTGTAAAAAAAGAAAACTAATACAACAAAATCCAGATAAGACAAACATAAGTCTACTTAAAACTGTCAGAAATACCACTTTTAGACTGTTTGGTACCTCCAAAGCTCTAAATTTCTTAGAAAAAAGAATTCTCTTTCAGGAAATACCCAAATCTAACTAAAATTTGACCATGCCAACTAAAAACACATCTATTGAGCTCTAACTGAAAATCACACAGTGCAACTTTTGGGTGGTTTTGTGGTGCCTTGTCACATATAATGACTTATGAAGTTTCATTTACTCAGTATCAAAACTTTTTCTCTCTTTTTTGGCAGCTAAAATATCAAAGACCCAAATATTTATATCTAACCACTAACTATTAGTGGCTACTCTTAAAAGTTTTCCAATCCTCCCTCCCTCCACAAAAATAAAACTGTATATTGAGAGAAGGCATACAATATTCCCCCAAAATTAGATCAAACATTCAAATGGTTTATAATAAAAGGGCATGAAGAGGGGGGAGATTTTATATTCAAAACAACTTTTATGGGAGAGAGTATTACTGCACCAACTTATCTACTCACAAGTCATTATTTAAAGTGCAATTTGGTATCTAAACTGCAGTTCATATTTTTAATACATCATAGTGACGGAAGCCCAAATATTCAGAGCAAACTAAATTTTGGTGACTGTCCCTTGAAGTATAAGACAATTTGCAGTTCCTTGCCAATAGTTGGAAAAGTCAAGCATTCTCATGACCAGATAGGTTACTGCTTGTCAAATCTCTATGTGGTTGAAAATGAGATTCTAGACTATAAAAGGTTGGCCAATAATTTTGTATTCGGTGGGATGTGATGTAAAAGAATTGGAATGTCATAATTTTCTCACATTTCAATGAGACTAGATTTTTTATGCTGACTTTGAGAAAAGAACATTGAGAAAAGAACATTAGAAGAACTATAAGAATGAGGAAAAGCAGACAAATAGAAAATAAGAGAACAATATTAATTAATAGTTTTGACATTCTGGTATTAACATGGAAATGTACAAAATAATTGAAGTAATTTTTATCAATTGATTTACATTAAAGAGAATGTTGAGTTCTGAGAAAGGTTTGAAAATAATTTGTGAGCTTTCTCATTCTTTTTACATTAGTTTGGAAGATTATCGTAGTAGAAATGTCCTCTGAAAAGGATTGCTCTTCAAATGCCCTCACATTCAAAATATGTCAAGAAACAACTGAAATGTTCGGGCCAAACATTTGTATGTATATGTAGTCCCATATACACATTTCTGTGTGCAGTGCATATGACTCTCAGCAGGATTGTGTCAATTTCTTATCAATTTGGTGATTCCAAAACGTTACAGCATACACCAATTCTTATGTGCTATATAATCAACCTTTCCCAATTGCTTTGAGACAGTTTCGTTCACAATTCAATCTCATGACCAGAACTCAACTTCATCTTTAATGAGGCAGGATTAATGATCATTAACATCAAAGGCAATATTTAGTAGCCTGTCTGAGGCCTCAACAATATAGGTTACAGCTTTGCTCAATTTCTGAACAGTTGGTTCTCCTTTAGAGAAAATTGATTTAGGAAATGCTTGATTTATCTGTATCCCTAGCTTGCTACAGTTTTGGGTTTGAAAAATGAGAAGACGAATTACAATTTTAAATATTCTGTCTCTGAATCAATGGTTACAAACATGCACATAACAAGATAGAAAGGAAGGAGCTAGAATGCAGATTAAGATGTACATTTTAGATTAGAATTACACGCATGTTTTAAATGAGCAACATTCAAGCTAAACAACATGTTGATATGGCTTGAATTTCCTGAACAAAGCTCTGCTATCTGATGGTAAAGTGCATGACATCATTTTCGTCTATTTCAGTTTGATTGCAATTTCCTTTTGAGCAGACAATCTCCTTGCAAGAATTTTTGAAAAGTTGTCTCACTTAAAGAGAGTAGTCAAAAGCATTATTAGCTGAAAAGAATGTTGGGATGATCAGTCAAAGTTAGATTAAGATTAAAATAAGAGTAATTCAGCAACTTGCTTGGCCATTTTCCTAATAAAAATATTGAAAAAAAGTATTATGCAAAATTATCTTTAATTTGTAGTGTGCACTGAAAGAGATTTTTCCTTTTACCAAAGAATATTTGATTGTAAAAATTAAGCATGAAAATTTCAATAATTACCTGAAGTTTGGATTAAAAGACAAAAAAAAAATTGTATATAGCATGTTTGTTTATTTGTTGTTTTTGTTAACTGGCTGCCTGAAATATGCTAAGGCATTTTTTCAAACAAAAGGAACCAAAAATAAATTGGATTTATATGAAATAACATTACATGTACATGTACTCTATTGACTGTATTTTAAAAGACATTTCACATACATGTAGCATATATGCAGTAACAACAAAAATTCCCCCCATATCATAATTTCCATGAATTAGGCTTATTGTCACACACATGTAGATGTACTAGGTGTGAAAAAAGACAGTGGACACTTTTGAACGTTAATAACTCAAAAATTGTACATGTACCTTGTATAAGACAATGTTTTTACATTGTAAAACTGAAGGATGTAAAATTTATTGGGAGCAAGTTTTATTACATTTCTTTGAATACTTTTCTTAAAATATTGCTCTGATTATTTTATTAGATTTTCACTTTTTGAAAACTCAAGGCCACAAAAGATGTGTGTATCAGCAATTAATTCAGAACACAACAATTGCCACTGTGTGTTGCAACTGTCATTTCTGCCAACCTTTGCTGTCCAGTGTCATTAATGATTCATGTCTCTGGGTTGACAAGGTGTTTTGGAATTTCAGCTGCAATGCAAAATGGCAATTGTATTCTGAATTGATTACTGATACACACAGATTTTGTAGCCTTGATTTTTCCAAAAGTCAAAAATATAATTAAATATCCAGACCAATATTTTAAGAAAGGTATTCAGAGAAATGTCATGAAACCCAATAAATTTTACATCCTTCAACTTTACAATGTAAAAGCTTCAGTCTGATACCATGTAAAATTTTTGAGTTATTAACGATCAAAAGTGTCCACTCTTTTTTTTAACACCTAGTACTTTATATGATGATGATAGGTTTACCATATCTCTATTCCTATAAGTAAAAGCTCTATTGTAGAAAGGAGAGCAGGAAGGATACAGTAAGGTGTTTCCTGTTCTGAAGCTTTAATGAAATATTCAGATCCAAGTTCTTCAAAACCCCAGGTCAATTCATCCAAATGTATATGTACTTTTGACGATTGGACAGAATTGGCCTGCGATACATATTATAACTCTTTTTTTTTTTTTTTAAAGCTGCCTTGATTTGTTTGTTCAAATTTGAAAAAGTAGCAAATTTTCTCAAATAAGAATAATTCTCATACCTATGCCAGAAAAACAAATCACCAAACACATATTTTTACAGGTCCTCCTTTATGGAATAGAAATAAATCCCTTCATCAAAATTCCAGTAATTTCATATTTATGATACATGTAATTGTCTGAGCAAGGCAAAGGAAGAAAAACTTATAAAAGAAATCACAGATTTGCAAATTTGTGTAGTGATCTTAAAAACTTCAAACAGTTATAACTTTCTTTAATATTCTTCAGTGGAATATTCTCAAACTCTTACTAAACCATTTCTCTCATTTTTTGGGGGTCAACTTTAATGTGGATGTTCCCTTTGAAAGTAGAAACAAAGTGCTTGAAATTCCCTACAAATGTCAATTTTGTGAGATGTTTTTCACCCAGAGATTATTCCCATCTAATTCTTGCTTACCATATCCTTCTAGACTCGTTTCGTTTCATTTCCCCTTTGACAGTTTTCAAAATGACTGATACTAAGTTTAAAGAGAAGGGTGACTACTGTTCATGTCATTTCATTGTGAAAGAAACTGTCTAAAAGTTATTTTCAATGGTTGAATACATAGTAAATGAGAACAGCCATGTTTAACAAAGTTTGGGAATTATAAAAGTTATTGAGATCCTGCAAAAAAAATCAAAAAATAAAAAGCACTGGACAAAGATATGGGTAAATGGGACTACATAGACGTCAGGTCTCAAAATTTGATTCAATTTTCAAGGTACTTCTAGTAATATTTGGAATATGGGAGCCTTTCAAGTGCACACCTTTCTATGTGACATTGCAACTATATTCTTCCACATAGGCTACAATGATAAAGCTCATGAATAAGTCTTCTCCTTGACCAAAACTTGGGATTACCTTTAAGTAAACGGTTGGTAGAGAGGGCTAGATGTGGGTGAATGATCATGGGATTGGGACGACAGCTGTAGGACATATCAACCAACCAGACTGATTAGAATCCCAATCTAAAACGTGACTTTCCCCTTCTAATGACCTCTTTGATTGACAATATGTTGTAACTTGCATACGAATTACTAAGCCATTCTCGGAAGTATAGATTTTACCATACGTGTATAGTGGTCATGTGATTTCTGGCAAGTGGGTGGATACTATTGTGGCAGAATACACTAAAATTTCAAAACAAAAAAAGGAAAGACTTAAAATACAAGACACTAATAGTTTGAATTACTAAAGTTATCAATAATCCCTATAGTATAAAGAAAATCCATGTATGTACATTTTTTCAAAATACAATTTTATTACATAGTGTAAGCATGGTTGCTCTCTCACTAATACATGTACTTCATTATTGGTGATTTGTTACTTAATACCAGAAGGAACTTGGCCTCATTTTTCTAGATTCCCATGCATTATATATAACTGACAAATTGTTTAGCAAGGACTCTCTTTCATTTATGGGTGCTCTTATTTATTCATTAAATGTATTTGACTTTCAATGAAGCTTATTTTCAGTAATGACAATACTTACCATGCATAAGGTACTTGATTGTGTTCAGTCATGATGTAATAATTGGTAGCTGAAGGGAGAGCCCTCATCAGTCCAAAATCACCTATCTTTACCTGTACGATTAAAGATATAATACAATGTTGTAGAGGTGTTGTGGATCAGTGGATAAGTCCCCGGACTTTGAACCACGAGGTCCGGGGTTCGAATCCCACCGCAGCACTAGCGTCCTTTGGCAAGACGTTAATCTACATTTGCCACTCTCCACCCAGGTGTTAAATGGGTACCCGGTAGGATGCGAAAGTTAATGTCGTTTGCTTAGCAATGTGAGCGCCATGGCCCATTGCTGGAATACTCCCCAGGGAGTGGAGAATGTGCATACATTGTGTGCGGGCAAGCCAGAATCCGATGACCGGGGTAATAATATATCTGTAAAGCGCTTAGAGACATCTCCGATGTATTAGGCGCTATATAAAAGCGGAATATTATTATTATTATATTACACTACTGATAATCCAGGGGGTGTCTCATACAGCTGTTTGTAAATTTCCATGACTTTACGAACGACTTGAACATGAAGTGCCAGATAGGATGCCCAAAGTTTTTCCTAATGTTTTAACAAAGTGTGACTGTATTTCAAATAACCTCAATTAAATTATGGCAAAAAATGTACTTTGCATTAAAAATGTTTGTTATAGTAAGAATGTTAATCTACATCTGCACAGTTCAACTTTAGTTAATGCAGTTAAAAATGATTGAGCATCCCATTTGGCTTGTCATATTTAAGTCATTCGTAAAGTCATGCATAACTTTATGAACAGCCATATGAAACACCCCACAAGTTTACAAGATGGGCATTATATCGGGGTGAATAGGAATAGTCACAAAATTCCACACAAAAATTAAATCTGATATTGATGGAATTTCTTTTATATGTCAATAGAAATGTAACATGAATGGACATTTCATGGGGCAAAAACATTTGCCATTGGCGATCCAATGAAAATGAAAATGTGTCCAAACTGTTCCTATTCACTCCTATTCACCCCGTTTTATGATATTCAATTACTTGAATAACAATGCATAAATTCTAAATAACCCAATTCCTTCATGATAAGCAGCTTAAATGCAATCTCTTTATCATTTCTTGGTCAAGATTAACTTTAAAAATGACAACTGGTTACTTTCTAACCAGGTTCTGATAGTTCCGGGTTCTGAATATGGTTCATTGATTGAAAGAGGAAATGAATCGGATGTCTGTACTTCATATTTGGCATGATCTAGACCATCCTAATAAACAAAACAAAACATAATCTGTTCCACTGATCAAGATGTCATGAAGTAGTTGAGATGACAAAATGACACATTGCAGTGAACACCACTCAAATGCTTCATCTCCCATTTAAACACTTCACTTGAATAACTTGATACCACTGCATCTTGCTACAATGTACTCTCTGAATTCAAAAGGATAATTGCATTTTAGTTGATAAGAAGATCTGCTGTTATTGAACAGAACACACAATATCTACAATGCTTCACTGTATAAAACTTGTTTGATAAATTTGAAGCAACTCCATACATAAATCAATATATAAGCTTTTGTGTACTGTTACCCCCCCCCCCCCCAATATATGCTGAGACACACATACATGTATACAATATCCATTTTCAAATATCTTCATGTATGTACACATGTAATTGTGTACATTATTTGTATTTCCTGATTTCATTCGTTGAATTCAGTGCAAATTTGGCCCAGAATTGAAATACTCCACAGGATTAAAAAAAACAACCACATTTGTGTCAACAATCGCCACAATGACAGCTACACACACTTCTATAGGGTAAATATAAAAATGATGCATCATAATTTCCCCTACATCCTTTATGTTCATGTATTGTGTACACTGCATGAAGGATTACATGTACATAAAACCCAAACAAACTGCTTTTATATTGTTGATTTACATATCTGATGCACAAACTTTATTCTTTATAAATCAAAGTGTGATTCTGTGGTTGATGAATCACAATAAAAAAATTGTAGTTTCAGTTTTGACTTCATTATTTATTGTAGACCTTTGAACTGCTCTGTGGATTTGTTTGTTTACTTTACTAGTGAGTTCCTGCAGAGTATCTCTCTCCCTCTCTCTCTTCACATAATTTTGATACATATATGTCTTTGTATAATTATGATGACATAAACACATTAAATATTTTTCTTGGATAAAAGAGAATAATCTCAAATATTTTTTTCACATCTTGTACTATGACATATACTGATATTTTCTTTCAAATAACCCTTTCTAAATATTCCGGTTAATTATATTAATAGACCTGTTCATGAATACAGTGTATATTCAAATTTTAAGCATACTTTTAAAACAAAGGTTGTTCTTGACAGCCTGAAAGCTTGTCAGAGGCTTGTCAGACATAGCAACAAGTAATGTACATGTATGCAAACTGGATTCCAAGTATTGTAGTTCATTCATTAATGACAGGTTAATGCAATAACTTTGTTACTAGGTGTCCAGGGCCCCGTTGCATAAAACTTACCGTTAATGGTAACTCTGCTATCAATGGTAACTACCATGGTAACATCACTCAACAGCCAATCAAAATCAAGGTTTCCATGGGAGTTGCCGTTGATGGCAAAGTTACCGTTAATGATAAGTTTTATGCAACGGGGCCCAGGAAAGAAACATCCATGAATTTGAATAACTTTGTGAACAGGTCTATTGAATCTTGCACCATATCATGAACTGTGAACTCTATAGTCACTATCCCCCTGTTCAGACACAAAATGTTTATACCGAAACTCGATAAAGAAACGTCATATAAAATTTTCATTGTATAGCCTATGGACCGTTCAGACACATATCTCGACTGATTAGAAAAAACATTGTATAGATGCGCAGCTTTCCACTGCGCATGTTGTTATGGTCGCCGCTAGCCCCTGCCCCTTGGTAAGGTCACCTTTTGCGCGCCCTCACGTTGAGCCCCGCCCAGTTATACTGTTCTATGGTTGCCGCAGCCATACGTTCAGATACACACGGAAAGATGATTCGTTATCGAGTTCTAGTTCGAAACGATGCTCTGACCCTAGTTTCATTATACGACATTTTGTTACTCAGCGTTCAGACACATGAATTCATTGTATAGCTATACCGTTTTGGTATAAATTTTTTGAATAAAACACTAAATGTTTAACCCTTTGCCTACTGGAACTGCATGGTCCTTTATTAACCTTTTCAAGACAATTGACCACATTTTGTGGTTTAACTCAATAACTTTTGATTCAGAGCTATAAAACATATACCAGATGCATGAGTAGAAAGAGCAAAAATTTCTGCACATGCTATGTCCATTTTTGTTACACGACTAGATTGCATTTGAAGCCAGGAATTTTAGAAATGAGAATAAGCTTTAAAATCCCTAAATTGGCAACACATTGAGTGGTTCAAAATCATTGTTTTTTAAAATAAAAATTAGCAATTTTTTTCAACTTTTCAACAAAATTTGTAACCATGTACAGTATATTGTTTTCAAAGACATTACACCTTATTAGAACCATGTAGCACTAAAACAAAAATATTATTGTTGCCAATTTGAAGAAAAGAAATGTGATCAATTTAGCCCTTAAATAATTCCTGTCCTGAAAGAATTCTGTAGTCAATGGGTTAACATAAAATATTTGTTTGACTGTGTGGCAGAACTCGGTCATTTGTTTAGTAAACTGGTTTGGCAAGGCTATCAGAAATCTTTGATGTTTCCCTTTAAGTTGGCATTGCATTAGAAGGCTTGTGACAGGAAAGATATTCTGAATGACTAACTGACATTGATTGGATACACTCCAATGTCCTCCGCTTACTACAAATGCATTAGCCAACATTTGTGATGGTTCAAATACTCACAATACACTAGAACCTTGTACACGATGTCCTAAAATATAAAGCTACATGTACATAGATGCATGATTCTCTTGAAGTAAATTTCTAATTACCCACATCGGCAGGGTTATGTAAAGGGTTCCGTATGTTTGTTTGTTTGTTTGTTTGTTTGTTTGTTTGTTTGTTTGTTTGTGTACAAGATCACTAGAGAACGGGTGAACGGATTTGCACCAAATTTTCAGGAATTGTTTGGATAGTGACAGGAAAGAATCGATTAGATTTTGGTGATGATTGGTTGATCCCTGCAAATTCTGTGTGACCTTCTAGTTTTGACTCTATAGTATAGTATATGCAAAGATTGATTCACCGTTTCGCACGTATAAGTACGAAGCGGTTTTAGCAGCCATTGTACAATGCCTCAGTCGGACACAGGGGTCATGTTTTTTCGGTACATAAATTTCGAGTTAGGTAAAGCCATGTGTTAAGACAAAATCATCAGGGGTTAGTACACATAATGTAGATTTCAGTTTTGACCCCATAGTATAGTATTGCAACTACTCTGTAGCACCGCCAAGGCGTGGGTCTGCCGCCTTTGACGGCCCCTCTAGTTCATAATAAATTGTAGTTTAAAGTGAAGAAGCTGTAATGATAAGGGTGGTCACCCTGGTCACAAATATTCTCTTCAGCCAAGATTGTGTACTTTTAGCCACTCATAATGTTTATTGCTGTATTTACATTATTCTAAATGAAGCAGATACATATATTTAAAGCACAAAATTTTCATAATCAATTAAATTTTCTAACAAAAACACTATGATTTTTCAAGAAAAATTCTCTTATGCTTTTGCTGCTACATGAAAATACATGGTCCCATGATAATTTATGCATGAAAATTTGAGAAGTAGTAAAACAATATATTATCAGCAAAGTTTTAAAATGTAGACCTAGATGTGAGGAGTTATCAAATTTAACTGTAAAAAGGGCTCCCTTCCCCCTTTCTGACAAGCCCAGACAGAGTACGGCAAACAGACAAACGATGACTAATACGAGGGGGGAAACCCCTCTGATAGAAAGATGCTGAAAGTGAAAGCAGAAGCAGACTCAAAATCACACTTTTGTATTTTTGTGTTTTTAAAGAGACTTTACAGGCAGGTTAATCATATGGACAGTAATACAAGTATAGGAGGGTATGCTACAACATGATATACAGATACCTGTAGATCACAAATGCCTTTGCTATTTTTACATTATCAAAAGGGAATCTGTAACTTTGTGGAGGCTTTATTTAATAAATTGTTGAATTTTGATATCTGTCTTGTATGATGATGATGTTCAGAAGGATAAATAAATAGCCAGGCATAGAAAGGTTTTCAAATATACAATGTTATTATTAAGATATCTATGACTGAATACTGCCATTTACAAAACTGTACAGGGGTACGCTTTAGTCTAACACTGCAGTCTATGGGGGGAAATGAGTCTGGCATTTCCGGTCACTTGTATATGTTTACTTTTGTGAAGCACATGATTTTGAAGTGCATTTTTTTTCCTGGGCTTCATTTTTACACCATATTACATACACTGGTAGCATGTAAGGCCAGGCAGCTCAGATTTTATCAAGCCTCTACAAAGTTACCAATTCACTGTATTTCTTGGTAGCAAAATAAAAAATTAGGACACTTCCATAGAAAAAACAACAACACAGGTGCAGTGAGCTCCAAAAGAGCTCTGGTAAAAAATTGTATTAATTAAAAAAATAAAAATTGCTGTGAGAAAATGGCACTTTCACAACACCAAACCCCCAAAAGAGTTCCCTTGAACAAAAAAGTATTTTTGACACTGGACACTTTATTCACAAAACACAGAAAATGTTCTACATGTACCTGTGGATTACTTCACAGTCACACGGCCAATTTTCCAAGAGATTCACACAAATCTCGATTTCAAAATACATATGGTATCGTTTGTCTCATATGTTAATTTTTCTCAAATGAAACCAAATTTGTCTCGCTTTCACCAAAGCAACCGATTTATCAAGGTTAGCTTTCCATTTCAAGAATGGTCGGCTTTCAATTAAATGACCAACACAAATCAAAACTATTACACTAATAGCTTTTTAGAACTAATCTCAACCTACTTGTAAGTTTTTACAACCTTTCACTCTGCAATAAATTAAGTCGCAATTACACATTTATCTGAGATAATGAGGAACAACAAATACTGGGTTTGATACTTATAGGTACCTTGTGAACATACATGTAAGCGAGGCTCCACACACTAACTTTATTCTTGGGGGGGGGGGGGGGTCTGTACTGCAATATTCAGGGTTTTTATACATAAACTTCATAGTGAAATATTGAAATCTTGGGGTTCCGGACTTAGATTTTGGATGCCCATGTGTCCCAGGCACCTGTTAGTGTCAAGCCCTAAGGTAGCTTAGTGAAACGCAATGGTGCATAAAGAGGCAGGAAAGACACAAAGAGCAAAATAGCTAGTTTTGTCTGTGCATCTAAAATTACAATCAGACTTATCTGAATGAAAGTTTTCATATTATTTTGTTTAAGAGTGTTTCTAGATTTAAATACTAATTCTACATTCTTATATTTTGGTTCTGCCTCTATAGAATAAAATGATGATTTTGAATACTTTTGTCATATATGCTTCTTTCACGCGTTTTTACTTGCCGTCCTGTTTCGCTAAGCTATCCTACATGTACATAGTCCCCCAAATTCTCACTCTGGACCCCGACAATTTCAAAATTTAAACAAGGGGCCAATGCATACAGACCCACAAATTACAATATGGACCTCCTGTCAAAGAAGTAAGTGTTGAGCCCTGTCTATTGATACTAGTCATCACTATATCCTGTATGATATATTTAGATTATCACAAAATGCAAATAAAAAAGGGTGAGATTGAACAATCTACACACAAAAATCAGAGAAACTGATGTTCATTGAAAAGACAATATTTGTAAAAAGAAAAATCTGATTTAATTGACTTTAGGATCATACATGTACATGTATATTTAATAGATTTATCTTACCTTTTGCATTGAAGCTAGCAATATATTTCTAGCCGCTAAATCTCTGTGTATAAATCTCTTGTATTCTAAGAAGCTCATGCCTGAAGCAATCTGTAATGCAAAGTCACTCAAGATGGAGATGAGGAATTTTGAAGGGTCTTCTCGTAACCTGTCTAATAACGCACCATGGGGAGCCAATTCAGTCACCTAAAACAGAGCAAATAAAGGAACAAAATAGTAATTTTCACTAAAAATTAAGTTCTTGATAACTTTTTATTTGTTATTATTTCTCACTCTACTTGGTCTTGATCTGGGCCCCTTTCATAAAACTTGTAATCAATAACAAGTTACAATAAATGTTAAGCCACTGAAATCCTTGAATCTGATTGGCTGAGAGTAAATTTGTCACAGAAATGGAGCAGTTATTATTGATAACAAGTTATTATGAAACAGGGCCCAGATGTTTTTTAAAAATGTACAAGTGTAAAAGAACAATCATAGTGTTCCCTTTTATACTTTATTCCAAACCCTTTGTGTACATTACTCCTTGTTTATACTTTCCTCATGATATATTATTTTGTGTCATTCGTACTCACGATGATGAAATTCATTCAGTTGCGACATATGATCTGAATACATTTGAAAACTGGACAACCACAAATGGCATGTCCTTTAACTCATCAAAAACAAAGGTCATGCATGTGACTAGAAAATGGGATATTCAAAATATTGTCTATACCATGAGGGGCACATAGCTTTCATGTGTCTCTTCACACAAATATTTTGGTGTATTGATCAGTTCTAATATTTCTTGAAAGTCCCAAGATGCAATTACAGCTTAACACAGCTAGATAAATCTAAAATTGTCTATATTATGCTTCCTAATTTTTTCAGGTCTTCTTATCCACCTTCCACCCAGAATGTACTGGATGTTGTATTACTCTGCAGCATTATTGTGGTACACAACAATTTATAATTCATGTGTATTAATGCAATTTGGTAATTATCTAGCCTCATACCTGTATAATATTTTTGCCTCCTCTAAGTACATGTACATGTATATTTCAATCTACTGCACTTTTAAATTATAATGCATAACATTGCAATTTTTAACATCATAATGAATATATGAATTTCTAATGTTACATGCCAGATGGTTTTAATGATGCGCTGAGTCTTGGCCAAAAGCAGTAGACATAAATTTAAAATCAAAATTTGTTTACCGTTGTACGTGAATATTATATGGAAGCCGAAAATCTGTAGTTTATGTAAATGTACATGTCTCATCATGATCACATTCGGTTTCCGGAAAATTACCTTTGAAATTGAAAAAAGGGCCTTCAGATCGTGATGGGACGGAATTAATAAAAAAAGCAATTCAGTTAAAAATGCAATAGCAGTTGAAAAATAAAGTTTGGATCTGGAATACTAAATGCAATAGTACACATATTCTGGCAACAGTGATATAATTGGGTTAAAATTTCAACTTTTTGGTATAAAATTGTATTTTGTGCACTTTGACAGCATTTAAAAAAAAAATTGTCAGATAAACTAGAATTTTTATAAAGTATTAATGAATTAACTATCACTTCTGTACCATCAACATTGATTTCCTTCTACTTTGAGAAAAATTGTGATGTGTTAACTTTTTTCCATCCTGTCGTATTTAGGGCTTTTTAAGTGCGACGGGACAGAATCCAGTTGCAACATGACAGAGTTTATAAGTGGAGAGTATCAGTGAAAAAAATAAGCGGGGGCTAAGGGCGATTAGCCCTTGAAACTCTTGAAAAAGCCACCGTAAATGAAAAAAGAGCCACCTTCAAATAATATTTCTGCCCATGGGTCGTAGTGCATTAAAATCTCTGAACACTATAGGGCACACATAAGTAATTCATCCGCTCGTAATGCATGCCGGTGAGGCGGAGCAAAGATGATTTGAAATTAATTGATTAGAAATATTCATATAAAATTGATTCATTGTTCTCAGTAAATTTAAAAAGCGTAAATGGTGCTTAATAAACATACTCTTTCCAATTTGAAACCTTAGCTGAAGTTGGCTAGCCTTTTATTATTTTTAAAGGATTTATTTTATCACTAGTGCACTTCCACTGTTTCAATGTGCGAATGGGCGGAAATTTCGGTTAGCCTTGTTTCAGCCTAAATATCTTTTTTAATCGCTGGGAAAGTGCCCAAATGAGGTACTTCATTTGGGAGATTTTTATATTTTGTCTCTGTTCTGTGAATTTAAACGATTTCTACCCAGGGGTTTTCAAAATATGATTTTTAGATAACCTTCGTTATAACACGTAAGTGAATGGGGTCGTGAATTACTTATGTGAGCCCTATAGGTTGACTTTGAAGTAGCCCTCGCGAAAGAAATTCTAATTTTTACACTGGAGAGTATAGTCCCATGCAAGTAATTTGATGTCAGTATTCTTATTTCAACTCTAGTGAATTTTATCCCTTTATTTTGAATGAACAATAAAGATTGCCACTTCCCCTATATAAACAATTAAGTTCTACCATAATTTTATAGAGAAAAGAACTATTTGATATTAAAAATTTGTTTTCTAAATCCCAATTCATTTTGAAAATGTAGCAAAAGTTTCTGTCCTGTTGCATTCCGTCCTGTTGCACGACATCCAGTGATGAATTTTCAAAAAGAATTCATAGGGTCACGACCTTAGCTTGATTTTGTATGTAACATGATCTATCAATCATACCAATCAAAAATCACAAGACATGGTTGGTCTTAAATTTTAACTTTGATAGAATTGGACTTAGAATCCGTTTTACAAAATTTCACCTTTCTATTGCTCCATCCCGTCGCACGTACAAAAAAATTGCTGTTACCATAGAAACAGAATCATCATTAGTCTTGTGTTTGTTGTGGAATTGTTCTTCAATGTAAACTTTTAATATAAATAAAGGTATGCAGCATGTGACATTTCTTATTCTTTTGTCATGAGAATAAATCCTATCAAAATCTGTCCAGTCACGTTGATAAGACTTTTGGCTCACACCCTGCTGGTAAGATTTAACCTTTTGAATGTCAGTCAGATTTCATTTTGTTTTCCTCATTTTTTTTTCTTCAATGCTTCAATCAAGTATATAATTCATGAATTAATCAGTTTTGATTTTCTACAGATCCGATGAAATCTACATTTGGAAAATTTTAATACTTAACTCTAATTTTCTAAATGATCACTTTCTTTCATTTATATATATTATGCAAAGTTATCTATTATATTTCTCGAAATGGCATGTGCGGGTTTCTCTTTTGTGAACCCTGACCCACATGCCATTCCATCTTATCTTGTTCTATATACAAGTATTTTTTATCTCTTAGTCTGCATGATATCTTGTATTCGTTTTTATGGTCAAATAAATAATAATAATAATAATGATAATAATAATCAATCATTCATTCAAGATAGTTTACTCAAAATTCAAAACACCTATAACACAGTCCATAAAAACAAAATCATGGAGTATACTCATTGTAATTAACCAAAAAATTTTAAAAATCACATCATATATCATAAGCAGCATTTATAAGCAACTTTATTACTATGACAGAACTTGATACTGCACAGTAATGGAGGCCTCAAAATTACCCAGAGGCCACTCTGTATTTTGACTTGATTTTCTGCATGTAACTATTGGCTGCAAAATGTGGCTATTACAATGACAAGCTAACATGTACATGTACAATATACTTGAATGGCTGCTGTATCCATTCCCTTTTTCAGTTTTCACTTTCGTATCTGTCTGGTGGGCTAATTTATCATTGAATATTGAATATACTCAACCAAACTAGTAAGTTCCCCGAAACACTTTTTAACATGTAACTTGAGAAAATTGATAAAATTTGTTCATTCAGTAAACCAAGTACATGTACATGTATGCAGAATTTCCTTACCCACGATTTGATTGCTTATTTGTGAAAGTTGGTTATGCTTTCATAATTAAATTATGGTTTTTATTGCAGTCAGTATTAAAGAGAGAAAAAGTTATACTTTGCATTTCCTAAAGCAATGCAGGGTGTACATTGTGTATTTACTTCTCTTGTTCGTGTACAAGTGCATAATTTGCATAATTCATTAAAAAATGCATTGAAAAATCATGATTAGTGCATTTTCCTGAATTTGAGTGGCAAATTATCCACCTTTACATGATCGCAAGATGAAGAGGATTGAAATAGGTATGCACATGTAAACTCTGCTTTGCACTATGAAACAAAAAGTGTGACTTTTTTCTTGTACCGACTGCAATAAAATCCATCATGAAAACAAAATCTGTCATTAGTAAATAAACAATAAAAATGTACATGTAAATAAGAAAATTCTGCAAGTTTCGTTTTTTGAATAAACAAATTTCATCAACTATTTCTCAAGTTATATTAAAAGTGTCAAGGGAGAACTTACTTGTTAGGTTGATAATAGTACCTTTAACATTAGTATTACTGTACAATATACATGTATAGATACACAAACAGAAACTCAAACAAATCAAATCAATGACCAGACACATACCAAATCTATTAACCACAGACCTGCCATCTTTCCTTACATAACGGAAGCTATTAAACATTTTGCCCTTAACCCTAATTTCCTTTTTCATATCACTTCCAACTTAATAGTCAGTTAGCTCGGTACATCCTTTGGCATGCAAAATGTATAATTTACAAGTATTTGACATCATGCATGATTTTACATGTGTATGTACACGTAAAGTGTTTGTAAAGAATATAATTAAACAGTACAGATTTTCTTCTGATGATGAATGCATCAAATATTCATTATTTGAACTTTTTGAAGCATACATGAGAAAAGACAAATTAAAAAAAACAAATCTGAAATATCCAGCATCTTAAGTTCTCAGTTCAATTTCAATTCAATTTATTCTTTTTCTCAATCATAAAAAAATAACAATGACAATGGATATTTACAACATATAATAGAAAAAAGGAAACTACAAGATAGTTCCATGAAACTTTTAAGGTGTAGCTCCAAAGTTATTCACCAAAGTTTATTGGGCTCTAGGTTAATAGGACAGTCTGTTTAATCTATTGCTGCAATTAAGTTTTAAAATATTATTCAGGAAAATAAATATTTATAAAATCATTCAAAACAAATAAACAAAATGAGAAGTAAAATTAAATGAATAAAATTAATGACTATGTTGGTATGTAATTCCTTTGAAATTATTCCTCTACTCTAATTTTATTCATGAATCATGAAATCATGGTAATTTTTTCCACTGTATGAATAGACTTATTATTCATACTGAAATATTATATTACTATAAAATAGTGATAATCAGTCCTCAAAACTTTTAAGGAACGTATTTCCCAACATGTACATTCTAAGCCAAATTCAAATATTTTCAAAACAATTTTAAAAAATAAAGCAGTACATTTAAGACAAAAATTAAAGGAGATACTTGCTTTAAAAGATTTTATAATTTTTATTAGATTTTATAACATATTTTGTGTCTTCCAGTAAATAGAAGGAAAGATGATGTCTACTGATGAGACAATGGCAGGATTTCCTGAGTAATGAGGATCAAAAAAGACGTAAGGGAAAGGTGTGCTCAATACAGATTAAGACTCAGGATACAGACTCTCCTGTTTGGTTCAGTGAACAGCAGATAAATATTCACCAATGACTCCAATGTAATTATATCAAAAGTGAGGATTTTTAAAAAATAACACTACCCAGAATAATTTTCAGGACACAGAAAAAGTTTTTTGACAAAGTGACTGAAAGAGTGCATTTTACACTGTTCAATAGTAACACATCTTGACATGAGATTTTCCTTTAACTCTTTATGTGCTACTCTAATAACATTCCCATGATACAGTGTATTTCTCAAGGAGTAACTTTACCAACATGTTCAGGTTTAGTCAACACTTTCCAGTATAAATAGGTGATCATTAGGTACCCAAACTAAGACTCAAAATGGGTTATCATACAAAACTTTTGTAATGCACACTGCACAATCCTTTTAATTGGTTCCTTTGGGGGGGGGGGGGGGCAATTTGCACATGTGGCATGCCTGCGACTGAGCCATTTGCACTCAAGGCAAAAGAAAGGTTAAGTTTACAATCTAGTTGAAAAATTGCTGAAAACGATCAGAGATAGAGGATACAATTGAGTTTACGATTTAAAAAAGTTAAATGCCATGAAATAATGGAATGAAAACTGACACAAAATCAATTGTTTGCAAAATTTTAACAAAAGTATCTGTCTATGGAAATGGCTGTCATTGACAATTCACGAGAGTTTCATGTTGTAAAGGTTTATTTTTTCCAGGAACTTCAAATTCTGAAAAAGAAAGAAAAGGGACTTACCATCTTGAGAGGAGAAGAGAGCACCACACCATAGAGTCGGACTAGATGAGGATGATCTAATAGATGCATGGTATTTACTTCCTTGACGAAATCTTCAAAGAATCCCGGCTGATTGACCATCTCACTACGTAAACATTTCACGGCTACGTCAACCTGAAAAACAAGAATTGATATTAATTAGAATAGTATACTAAATATATCCATCATTCAGGTGTATATATGTGTGGGAGAGGGGGAGGGGAGCAGTAGATACAAAAACATACAAATGATTAAAGCTCATAGACAGTCTCAGTCTCGGTAGCAAAAATCATACTGGCAAGAAACTTATCTAACATAATCACATACTATTCTCCTTTTATCACAACACACATGAACGAGATTATTTAACATTCCATTCGCGATTTCAAACAAATTTTAGTGTAAATACATTGTATCTGTAAGAAAAGCTTGGTAATGGCTTTTCACTGCCTCACGATAAGACCATATCCAACCAAAGGTTCCCCACACAATAAACCCAGCGCTTCGCACTATGTGTAGCGTATTCTATAACACACAGCAATCCTCATGTGAGTAATGTGTGTGGCCGTTGTTTGAATTTACATCCCCTCTTTTGGGGGCCAGGGATTTTTATTACTTTTCACCTCTCATTCGATAGATATTTCACTCGAGGAGGAAAAAACTTCACAGCATCTTAGTTATGTTAGTTCCCTGCTATTTATTAAGTAAAATCAAAGAAATCTCACAAAATTTTTTTGAGGGTTTCCCAAAACTATCTATTACCCTTTACAAATAATATAAATCAAATAAAATCAACTCAAATCAATCAATTGAATAAAAATCCACAATTCAGTTTATTGTTTAAAACAAGGGGCAGTTTAATAGTAAAACGAAAAACTCTCAAAACATGAAATTTTTGCAAATTGCAAAATTTAATGTTGTGACATTAATAATTCAGTTATATCTTGGCAGGAAACATTCATGAATCTGCACAACTCGCAAAATTGACAAAAGTTGCTGGTTTTCCAGCAGATGAGTGACCAGGACAGTGGCCGGTAGATCCTATCAAAACAAAGATCATTTCATTGTGTCCCTGGTACAGTTTACCTTTCATGCAACTGAAATAACAATTGAAATATATAGTAGTAAACAAATAGTGCATAAGCATCAGGGGCCTGTTTCTCGAAACCAACGACAAGACAGTCATAACTTTATCCGCCAACTACGGAGATGTCCATGATCTTCCTAAACTGTTTCACGAAGAGCTAACTAGTTAGACATCTCGTGATATCGATACTATCGGCGAGAATAGGAGCCGACACGTAGCCTTGGTTGCAATTACACTATATTTTTAAAAGCTAAATTTAACTCAACTGCAAATATTTGAATGAATTAGGGAATAAAAGAAAATAGAAAATCTAGAAGGGTATAATAGATGCCAAATAATTTTTAAATTATGTAAATTACATGATGGATTCGCTTGTAAAATGAAAAATATGAGTGATTGATTTCATGATCGGTGAGCCAGTTTTACGTTGGATAGGTACCCCCCGGATGTCGTGATTTGATAGTTTATAAAAATAAACCCATATATTTTCATTGTAATAATAATATGTTTTGAATGTTTTACATAATGTTTTTGGGCTTGAGTATGATATGGAAATTACAAAAATATTCATATTATAAGTTTAAACACGTATATTTCAAAGTATTCATTTTAAAAATCGTTGATATAATCTATGTTTACACTGATATGGGTCTGAAAACCAGAGAATATGCCGTTGACTATGGCTTGCCTACCGTGTCATATTACAGTTCCCTCGTCGGATTTTAGTTCACCAAAGAAATCTTTATAGAAATCATTTACGAAGATCGCCCAATTATTTGTTTTCACACAAAAAGCACTCTTGTAATTATTATATAAGACCTATAACATGTGATTTTCAAATTTATTATGGTAGCACGTCATTTTTCATGCTAATTGATCAGATATGAAGGACCCATATCGTAAAATAGCTTTCCAATCAGAAGTCAAGAGACTTACTAAATTCATTTTGACATAAAACATACCTAGCAACAGTTATGAATTTATAATTTTTCTAGATTATAATACTTCCCAAGTTTCCATTGCTTATCAGTAAGGCTTGTATTTTTTTCTTGCCCAATGTTTATTTGTCAATAGTTTGTTTTTTTCCCGCTAGTTTCCAATGATGGGATTAATTTGACAAGTTTTGGTTTAACTTTTTTTTCTTCAAATCCCACATTTTGATACAGGCCTATCTCCTGTCAGTCTATTAATGTTCTGGTTTTTATTATGGTTTTCTTTTTCATTTGAAAAAAAGTTCCTTTCATATTGAAATGACCTCAATTAGAATGTTGTTTGTTTGTTTGTGTTTTTTTTTATCCATTAGAATGTGGAAAGAGTGTTGATTCACAAGAGTTAAGTGGAGACAAGCCTTGAACAAAAACACTATGTATTTTATATAATTTTCATAACATAAACATGGATAAATTCCAGATAAAGTGAATGCGTAGAAAGAGTGGCATAGAAGTATGTAGTGTCACTTTTTGCCTACCATAATCTACCCAATAAATAACATGTGATGGCGCTGTCCGTCGACTAAAAAAGATATGACAGGGTTGGAGGCGTCATAAGTCCAATAGTCAGGAAGTTGTCATGCATCTTGGTAAAGACGGCTTCGTGAAACACGTAGCGGACAACTAGAGAACTAGCGCTGACTTAGTTAAGAACTTAGACATATGACGGTTTCGAGAAACAGGCCCCAGTTCATTATAACATCTCTCCGCACTGAGTTAGGCTGTGTGCACCTGTCATACGAATGGCTTTGTATGATTGGTGCATACTACTTGAATGAGAGAGCAGCTAGATCGTATAATAAACCAATGAATACATGCATCATTTTTTTTATACAGCAAAACTCCTAGATCCATGTTATTTGATTTTAAAAATAGCCATTTTTAAACTGGTCCACATCATCGATGCTAAATAAATCCAAAGTTTAGTAGGCTTACTTTACTTAAAGGTATCGTACAGTAGTGGGAAAGATGGCGCTTTGGATATTTAACTACTTTGTCAGCTGGAATGGAAATTATTACATATACTGTTGTGAAATGATTAATTTCGAACATAGGTGACGTTTGTTTGAAGAAAAATGGTTTAGAAATGGCTAAAATGTCCAAAAAAATAAACATCGAATTACAAGCACGGTACCGCGCTTGTAATTTGATGTGAAAACAGTGTGTGTAACAAGTGTGTGCGAACCGCTATGCGCCGTTGAGCTGGGAGCGTCGGGGTAGGTGGTCCTTAGCGAGGGTATAAGGTAACCATTGATATTCGATCATTTGAATTATTTTACTGAAAATCACCGGAATCATGAATAGAATACCGGATTATCTCACTCATGTATCTTTTTATTGAAGCTGAACAATATGAGACTCTATTTGAGCAGTTTCATGCCAACTTTCATTTTGCTACCACTACTGTTTATTACCTTTAAGGTGCACAACCACTACAGGGTGTCTCTGAAAAAGGAGAACCCAAGTTTATAGGTAAATTACTTGATGAATCCAAATCATTTTTGGTTAATGTACACACTGAAAAGTTCTCTTTTTTTTCTTCTTTCATATAACATAAAAAACGGGAACAATAAAGTCACACATGATGAATTTCAGACTGCCTGAAGTAGCAGTGTCAGAAATCGAACTGTCCAAAATGAGTAAATGGCTGCCACATTCGGTTCATTTGTGGTTTTGAAAAGATAGGAAATTATTTTGATTCATCAATTCTTTAAAATACCCATCACCGATAAAGAATACCCATCACTGAACAGCTCATATTCTCCTACTTTATATGAAACCATATTCGTGATAAAAGGATCAAGCATGACTAAGCAGGCAGCACAATTTGCAATTGGTTAGGCACATTTTGTGTGAGGAAACTAAAATGAGGCAGCTGAACAAATGTCCATGTGCCTTACAATTTTGTTCTTGCTCAGTCATGCATGATTCTTAATTAATGATTATGGTATCATATGGAAGATGAGATTTTGCTTTGAACATGATGCACATTTTACTCAATAATCAAAGATGATAGAATGATGAAAACAAAGAAAAACATAAGAAAAGATAGGAGAAAATAATAGAACGATGAAAAGAATGAAAAGAAAGATAGAAAGAGGAAAAATAGAGAATGTTGAAAACAAAGAATGACACAAGAAAAGGCAAAAAAAAAAAAGCAGATGATAGAATGATGAAAACATAGAAAAACATAAAAGGTGATAGAAGGATGAAAAAAAAAAACATACAGAAAGATTATGTAGAAAGATAAATACATCATGAAGAAAAAGAAAAGCGTAAAGAAAGATAGAAATACAAGATGAAGGAGAAAAAACAAGAAACAATAGCACAAGCGAAGAAACAATAATTTTGTGAAGGATGCAATCAAAAGCATGAGCTGACAATCAGGCTGGCAGATACAGTTGGATTCCGCATGAAAATTTTGACCCGCTGACCTGTGTTTTTAAAGTTTTTCAAGAACCGTTCCTCTAGGCCGCTCTAAGACTGCTCTTATTGGGAATTTGAATGGGGTCTAAAATGAGGCAGCTGAACAAATGTCAATGTGCCTTACCAAGGACAAAATTTCACCTTGATCAGTCCTGCATGATCCTTAATTAATGATCATGGTGTCATTTAGTGTTTATACATGATGCATATTTTAATAATCAATAATCCCAAATCATTTTCTTTCCCAACAATGAACCAAATGTAGCAGCCATCCCTTATTTCAGACGATTGGGTTTCTGACAGTGCCATTTCAGACTGTCTGAAATCGATCACACGTGATTTATCAATCTGAGTTCAGAGTAATTTATTAAGAAACCTCAATTTCCTTTTTTCAGGGACACCCTGTATAAGCACACTTACATTACCTCTATACATGTAAATGCTTACTGTTTACTGTTAACATGCTTACTGTGTTTATTAGCCCACGCGCAGTTTATGCGCACTTACCTCTATGTGCACTGCATTGCATACTTCAAAAATCTTTGGATAGTACTTATCTGGTAACTATTGCACACTTTTTACTGAAAAACATGTGATAGTCTCATAAAATGAACCACACGTGACTGCGTTCAACCAATCAATTGACTAGGATCTAGGAGTGAGTTGTATAGTCTCCACTATGGCACAACCTATAAGGAAGGGCCATCTGTCTATATATATATACATGTATATATATATATATATATATATATACACATTGTAAATGGATACCATTTTTCTTATTTACAAGATCTCTCATGGGATTTGCCATAAAAAAAAAGAAAGAAGAAATTACCTCACAAAAATCCATAAATTTTTTTCTCATTTGTTAAAAACATATTTTTTTAACCCATTGTTTAGGGGAACCGGGCAGTCCTTGTATTAAAGTGATTTGGTAACTTTGTAGAGGCTTGATAAAATCTGACCTGCCTGGCCTTACATGCTATCAGTGTATGTAATATGGTGTAAAAATGAAGCCCAGGAAAAAAAAAACAACTTCAAAATCATCATGTGCTTCACAAAAGTAAACATAAGCAAGTGACCGGAAATTCCAGACTCATTTCCCCCTATGGACTCAGTGTTAGACTAAAGCGTATGGCCATACGCTTTCATAAATGGGAGTATTCAGTCATAGATATTTTAATAATAGCATTACATATTTGAAAACCTTTCTATGCCTGGCTATTCATTCATCCTTCTAAACATCATTATACAAGAAAGATATCAAAATTCAACAATTTATTAAATCAAGCCTCCACAAAGTTACCGAATCCCTTTAAGCCTAAATAGGAAGGAGAAAATTCAGTAATCAATGGGTTAATAATTATTTCACAGAGTTCTTTTGAGGCTCTCTAGAGTGAAATCACTCGGGAGTTTTTTTAATTATTGTTATTATTATTATTATTATTATTATTATTAAGCATTTGGCATCAAGCGAACTGAATCACTGTAACCCTTAGGTCTCTCCTCCTGATATAACTGATTGGGATGTGCAGGTGTACCACTACACCAGGGTTTCCCCCTACTCTTATTCGAATAGTGCAGTGGGTTCTTAACGTGCAAAGGTGGTGACTGTCCTCTACACGGGGCCTCCAGTTAACGTCCTATCCAAGGGATGGAGTGTTTTCCACTTTAACATAGACTGCATCTATGAAACAAGGGAGGGGCATGTTAACACACAATGCAGGCTTCAGTCATCCGCCCGGGGTGGATTCGAACCCATGATCTTTGGTTCGACAGGCAGACGCTTTACCGACTGAGCCAACTCGCCTCCATTTCACACTGAATCACTACAGACACAGTATTCAGCTGGCCTTGATACACATTTTATTCATGCATGGTGGATCACTGTTTCCTCTGGAGAGACCCTCTGAACCACACCAAAGGACCCCTTACCCAGCTTTTCATATATCATGTCATACATGTACATACATGAAGTGTAGTCACCTTCTCCCTCTGAGGGTCCACCAATGCCCTCTCATCGCGACACATAAGGACCATGACCAAGCTTCTTTGATCATCTCATACACAGTGTACTCACCTTCTTTCCTCTAGGGGTCTTCCAATCCCCCCTCCTCACCACACCAAAGGACCCATTGCCAAGCGTCTCATGGAGGGTGAGTTCAGCTTCGCTGATAAGACACGTAAGAGATTCCATGTTCTGTCTTGTACCCGTCGTCACTCCGCTTGGTAGCGACTGGCTGGATGATTGACTAGGGTTGGCAGATCGAGACCGGCTCAGTGAGCTGTCAGGTTTACCGAGATTGAGTACCTAAAAAATGAAAATATATATTAATTGTAATGAAAAAATTAAATTTTCATGTTCTGATATGATACATTGATAATATTTTCAAACAGGTATTTCAGCATAAAACATCCAATTATGCTTTGCTCATGCCATGTCTATTTGCGACGATCAGCATATTTAACGGCCCTAACATTTGTAATCATCTACATGTACATGTACCTCTCAACCCACCTAAAAGAAAGTGTTGTGTACATGTACGAAAAATTAAATACTCAACAAATAATATTTTACATTTTAAAAGTAAAAACCATTGAGAAATAAGCATTATTAAATTTTAGTCCAATAAATATAATGTTCAATGTTTTTTCATCAAACACACAGAAAAAAAAGTCTTGTACAGTATCAATATTCTTCTTAGAAAACAAACAACACTCTCACGTTTCCGAAATGAATGTATATTACTACTTTTATTCCATAAAAACATCAAATTGAACCGAATTGGTAAATTCGCTGGTGGAGCATTTTTTGTGCATAAAAGTTAGTTTGTTTCTATAGACACCTGAAACAGAATGAGTTAAAGGAGACCAATCATCAAAATATATTTTTCTCGAGTATTTTTGGTTCTATGCTGGACTTTGCTAGTACATGTATAATATCAGCTCCAAATAATACTATTGTGAAGAGTGGAGTGCAAGTTAAATGAAGGTAAAAATAATTTGTGAGTAGATTACATGAATGTGACGTACATGTACCTGTACATTTTTTTTTTCTGGTTTCTGTCCATTTCTTTTCCTTTCCACATAATCACAAACAAATTATATCATACATTGAAAATAATCACATAATCACATACAAATTATATCACACAATGAACAAATTATGTCATGCATTGAACGCAAAGTATACAAGTAAATTATGTAAATGGACTTAAAAATCTTAAAGGTACATGTAAGATGTGCTTCATCAAAATTGGAAAAAAAAGACAGAAGCAGGGATAGGCACCTAATCATATACAAATTATATCATACCATCATTTGCAAAAGTTTAAGACCACTATTCCAAAATGCAAATAACTCAAAGAAAGAAAGAAAAAAAAACAAACTTATTTTTCAGACATACAATTAATTTCATGGCATAACCTACGTATCATACTTGAACTATGGGCTTATACCATTACTCTTGTGCTACTGATCACTGTAGTAAACATGTTGTGTAATCATTCAATGAGACAAAAGAAAGTATGACATATCTTGCGAGCTTCTCTCCCATTTGTTCAGTACAGAAAATTTCATAAATTTTTATTTCTAAATTTTTTTGATGAAGGAATAGAATTTAGATCTGTTTCATACATGTACATATTTTGTTTAAAACATATGAGCACTGATTATACAGTATTGCAACGAGCCTGCCTCGTCGCCGATAGAGGGTGACAAATATTTATTATTAAATTTTAGCTTTTCATATAAAATATTTTATTTTTATGTTTCTTTTGTCAAGGATCCCGATTTATGAAGACTCGCTATTAAAGTTATACTAGACTTGGATTGTTATAATCAAAGTATATGATTGAAATTGGTGATTGGATGTAATAGATGTTAATGGAGCTACACAAAGAAAAACACAGGTTTTGGATAATGATTTAAGTTTGAACTCAAAAACAAAAACTCATCTTTTATTCAATATTTTACATCATTCACAAAAGTCGCCATTGTTACAACTTAAGTTCTTATAACTGTAATTACTATCTAACAATTTCTAGTATTTATTAAAAGCGTTTTTAATGCTTTTACCAATATATTTCCAAAGAGGATAATGTTCTTTAAGTTTCTAATAGATAGAATGGGTCTTATATTATATAGCAAACTTGATTTATTTTATAAGGCCATACCGAATAAGTTAATACACGAAGTTCATTTGGTCTATTATGCTAGTTCTTCTAAGTTCTATACGCTAAGGGAGAGTACTGTGGAGGGGAGTTCTAGGGAGAGGGAAGTTCTGTTTGGCCCGGAGGTTCTGTGGGTAGTGAGCCAGTTCTGTGTGGCCGCGGGAGGTTCTGTGGGGAATGAGCCAGTTCTGTGTGGCCGCGGGAGGTTCTGTGGGGAATGAGCCAGTTCTGTGTGGCCGCGGGAGGTTCTGTGGGGAATGAGCCAGCCGTGCTAGTGAAATCTACTTATATTTATGCTCTATATACATACGTGGGGGAAAAACCTATTGCCTACACGATCTCTGATTGGCCTATACATAACTACAGCACGACGCGCCTTTTTCTTGCACGTCGCGGAAACCTAACTTAACGATAAAATGTTAAGAAAGATGCTTATTTATTCTTCTTTGAATACATCAGATAACAAATGAAATATCCTATACCAAATACAAATTTATATTTCAATGCTTTATATAATTATCAGATTATAAATTATAACAATTAATTCATAATAAGACATTTAACTTGTAATTTATGCTTTTATTGGATCGAAAATGCATTACATGTAAACAACACGTCATACGCAAATACGCGTATGACGCGGACTCGCTTTGGATCAAACTGGATCAAAACAACGCAACTATTTCTAATATTTCTCGACAAATATTACATGAAACATCCAGACATGCAGCTTACTGTTTGAATAATTTCCTAGTCTACGGAATTCCTCAGTTTATTTGTGATATCTGTTTTCATAAAAGCTATATTTGGATCATCTCTAAGTGTCGGAATAAATCACTTCGCTAGTTTAACATAGACCTACCTGGCAGAGTGAACTGCAGTGTATGATACGAGGTAAGCTATACGTTATAACACCAACGCGTATAATAAAAGTAAAGAGACGGAGTCAGCTCGTTACAGTATCTACATGTATTAAAGATGCATGTACATGTATGTTTGAATATTTTCTTTAGAGAAAATGGAAATTAATGATTTTGGGGTACAGGGCAAATGGGAGAAGAGCTCACAAGATAGGTCACAGAGTTGCCAATTTGTGTTTGATTGAGTACAACTTCAAAAATTTGTAACTTTCTTATTTCTTATCTTATTGTGCTCAAACCTTCACTGATCTGTTTCTTAATTTTTTCTGCTTCTTTTTAAAACCAATTTGTAACCAGGGTAGACTTTCCCTTTAACCCATAGAATGCTGTGTTAAGGGTTTTTTCTCTTTCTTTTTTATTTGTTGATTTGATTACATGTACATGTATATATACATGTATTAGATGTACACAAATGATATTTTTAGGTCATAGGTCTCTTTAAAACAATTTAATGACAAACATCAGCAGGATGCAGGTTGATTGATATCCATCAGAAAAAAAATACAGCCATAAATTACATGATTGATAACATACATGTACACTGTGTGAATAGAACATCCATGTACACTATGTGCATAGAACATGAATGTCATTGCTACGTTGTAAAAGATAAGAAAAATATTGAATGCTCTGTACACATACACATGGTAAGAATCATCTGAATAATGATAGTATTGCAAAAACAAGTACACAAAGCACAAAAAGTTGTACCAATGAATCCTAACCCCCAACCAACCCAGTTAAGATGTACTAATAGACCAGCTTATATGTATATTTGTAAATATTACAGAAAAAATATACAATGAAGTATAGGTGCCTTTAAATTCTAGGAAAAATAATTAGCAAGAATGCCATGAAAATCATTACTAAAGGAATACTTTAATAAGCATGCAAGAAAATCTCAAATCTCAATGTTGAATGGTAAAAATCATTATATCTTCTAAGTTTACACTCTTGTCTCTAGCAAAAAAAAAAAAAAAAGATTAGCATTGACGTAATGAAAACCATTAGCAAAATGAGGACTTACATGTACATTTTCGTAAGCATCCCAAGTTGGCTATTCTCAAGAGTATAAAATATACAGTCTGCATTACATTAGCACGTACACACCATGTTTTATAAGACCTGTACATGTATCCAGTGATATAATCCAGCCCTGTACCACTAATGCTTAAATGCAACCTTCTAACATCGTGTCCAGAGAGCATAAATTGATGCCTGAAATATTAATCCGTTTGATCAGGCCAGCCATGCAGGGCTGGTAGGCAATTAGAAGCGGGCTGTCTACCAAGCTTTCATCACTCGCCCCATCCTTTCCACCTAATGGTCCGCAGCGTCCCAATCTTTACCGCTTCAATCTAAGCGCACGAGCTCCGATACTCCCCACATTTTTTTGTAGATGGAAGAAGGAGCTAGAAATCTCGAAACAGTGGATGGTGATTGGTTCCCTAATACGTTGCATACCTGTGCAATGTCTGTCTGTACGCAGGCAACATCACACACATTTAAGAGAAAATGGCTACAGGCTTATTACGGCACATTTTTATCATCAACCATTAAGACATCTTGTACGCCTAAACGTATATTGTGAATACAGAAATTTATTTTCCCCATTTAATGCTTACCCTTACATATAGTGAAAAGCTTCAAACACCTGCGTTTATTTCATTTCCCGATTGAGGGACATACAACACTGCATAGCCGAGAGTAAACAAAAATCAGTCCAGTTCAGTATTTCTTCTGACCTCCATGCCTATTAAACCAAAGATTCCACAGGCCTATAATATTGGTTATTTTCACTAAGACACTGAAAAAATGAAATTTACATGCAGCAATATACATGTAGGATGGGGGGTTTGCATCCGGAAACTTACAGAAATTAGCCCGTCAATTCTGATGCATCAAATATAATTGTAAGACTAAAATCAGTGAATATTTCCAATTCATGTATATATTTCAACCTATCCTGTGAAAGATTTGTGACAATTTGCATGAAAAGTTGTTCTAATTACTGTTAAAAAATGACCTGTCCCAGGATCAACCTGTCCAGAGATATGTCTGGGTATACATGTACAACTGATGTAAATGACAACAAAAATGCATAGCATCAGCCAGCATCACCATAGGGTGATTCCATGAAAATGTCAACTTTTGGTGAAAAAACAAAGTGTAATTTGAACATTTTCCTTCTATGTCAGTTGAATAAGCATTATTCGAACTGTATGGAACCATATTCAATTTTTTGATTTTTAAAAATATTTTGACCAAAAATAGCCATTTTTTAACCCATAAATGAAATTACACATTTTTGTGGTAAAATATGGTTAATTACATTTTGAGTCATTTTTAGAGATTTCATCTGCTATCATAACAAATTTAATCAAATCCGGTTATGAATAAGGGAAATTTTATGTCTATATACAAAAAGTTTTTAAAAAATTAATATTCTTCTGATTTAAAGGAGGTCAAAGGTCAAATGGATTTTTTGTCCCGTCTGTCACGTTTTTTAAGGTACTTTTTGCATTTACAATAAATTGGATCATTGTTTTGGAATAAAATTTTGTAGTCTTGTTCTTTGGTAGGGGGGGAAATTCATTTCTGCTGCTAACTTGGCGGAATTCAAAATTATGAAGATAATTATCAATCATAAAGTAATGTCCCGTCTGTCACGTTTTGCATGTACTGCAAAAATATATATGGATGGGACTACATGAAAATTTTCCGATGGATGAAAATTAAAATCCTTTTACTATTATGTTTCATGATATTAAAGATGACCCTTTAACCCCTTTAGAACATGAGAAGAAGGTATTTAGTGCTGGAAATTTGGTTGTCTTTAAAAATTGTATTTTGTGTACAATCTCAATGTGTCCCGTCTGTCACGTTTTTATTGTCCCGTCTGTCACTCTCACTTTTTGGCATTTTCCCCCCAAAGCAAGATGAAATTTCAAATGTATACTAGCAGGTTTCATAAAGGTACCAATAAGTAATAACATGAATACACATATTTTGTTTCAAGATTTTCCAGTGAGGAGAGCTTAGTCGAAAAGTATCAAAGCAAAAATGGCTTGGTAAATTCATGTCCCGTCTGTCACGCTGAACATGAAGCCCAGCCCACAATTTGTGGGCGGGGCTTGAAAAAAAAATTTCCCCCCATTTTGTTGACCAAACCCTATAGATCACATCTATACATCAAAATAAGCATCACTTTTGAATGAAATATAAAATATCAAGTAAAAACATAAAAAAGTGAGGGTTGGATGTCCCGTCTGTCACGCTGGAATTGCCCCATACAGTACACCTTGTTAGTTGTACATGTATACAATACATAAATGTTCTTACAGCCTTCAAAACAAAAATTTTATTCCATTAATATTTGTAGACGTGTGCACCATAACCATTTCTATTTTGCAGTACCCAAATTCAGTTTCCATGCTGCTGCTACACATGTTATATCCTTAAGACTTCACACTATTGGCCTGGGGCATACATGTATGAGCCTAAACATTTCAATTTCAGACCACCACCCCCCCCCCCCCCCCCCCAAGAAAAAGAAAGAAGAAGAGAGAGAAGAAAATAAGATTTAAACGTTTTTATCCACATCCCGTCATAAAAGTTAGTGACGAGCCCTCCTACACGTACATGTACTGTACATGTACATGTATCACATACACATACCAACATGTAAACCTCAGACAAGCTCCATCACAATGGTACGTGTACTTTATGTTATCTACATGCATGTATTAAACACTTGAGCATTCATAAAATCTCGTTCACACATTACATTGTATGTAAACCCTCTAAAAATAAGAAATTGGCCCTAAAAAAAATTGGGGGGGGGGGGGTCAATATTCATGCAAATGAAAGGCAAGTGGGGTGGAAAAAAAAAGGAACTGCTTGTGACAAAGGCTATTAACCTCATCACATTCACATAACAAATGTATATGTACATGTGCAGGTACAGCTTACTTGTACCGTATATCATTTTAATTCATTTTGCCATAGCACTTTTTAGGCAGTCAAATGTGCGTGAAAAGGGCTTAAACCGTTAAGTCTGTTTTTCCACCCTTTACAGGATGCTACAGCCAAACTTGACCAAATGCCAGGAGAAGAAATTTACAGCATGAAAGCCAACCCTGATATCAAGTTCATCAAAAGAGCACAAAATGAGAGAAATGGTCAGTGAAAGTTTGTGAGCAATCTAATCAAGAATAAGACAGTACTACATTTTTATAAGTGAAAGTTTTTGTAAGACTTTGGCCTCACTTTGGCTTTTGTAAATCATCCAACATACTCCTTTTATTAAAATATTTCAAGTAAGGTATTTATCTTTAAATTACTATTGACAATATTTCAAAAAATAATTATGTCATGGAAGATTCCACTTTAATAGGATTTAGTAAACATTGAAATACAAACACAAAATATTATCCTGTATAATTTCCTTTCAACAAAGTTTCAAGGCAGCAGTACTGCTAAGTAATGCAGTGAGGCAAGAAAATATAATTTTTATTTTTTTATCATTTTTTTATTTTTTGTTGTTGTTCTATCCTGTCATGATTTCAAGCCAATTTAGAGCTACATGTACATGTACATGTACAAGTACATTGCACCGCACGCAGAAATGGGTACATGGGAATGCACACACATGTGGCATGAATGTTCGGCCTGAACTCTTCAGCTATTTCCTGTCATGTTTCTAATATGAGGGCATTTGAGAAGCAATCTTTTTCAGGGGAACTACAGTATGATGTTATTCCAAAAGGAATGAAAATGCTCACAAATTATTTTTCACCTTTCTCAGAACTCAACATTCTCTTAAACCCTTTCATGACATCACTCCACAAGTCCACATTTTATGGTCTGGCTCAATAACTTTTGATTCAGAGCCCTAAAAGTATACCAGTTGCATGAGTAGAAAGAGCAAAAAATTTCTGCACACACTGCGTCAATTTTTGTGCACATGACCATATTGAATTTGATGCCAGGCATTTTAAAAAGAGAATAAGCTTTTAAATCCTTAAATTGGCAACACATTGAGAGGTTCAAAATCATTGTTTTTTTGAATAAAAACTGGCCATTTTTTAAAAATAAAAACTGGCCATTTTTTTTTCGACAAAGCTCCTAACCACATGTGTATATTGTTTTCAAAGACAAAGTTATCAGAATCATGTAGCAATAAAAGAAAAATATTGCTGCCAATCTGAAGAACAAGATGTGACCAATTGAGCCCTTGAGAAATTCATGTCATGAAACAGTTAAAGTAATTCTATACTGTTTATGACACAGAACTATGTGGGATCTACACCATGTATGGACCAGCAAAAATGTAATTTATGAAAACTTGCCAAAAATCATTCACATTTAAATATGCACAACTCACCCCGGGGAGGCATGTCTCATTGAGACCTACATCATCCACATAAATCACTCTCTGAAAAGCACCCTTAATGGGGATTGCAGTAGGAGAGTTTTGATACCCTAAACAGGGGGGGGGGGGGGGGGGGGGGGGGGGCATGTCTTATTGAGACCTGTACATCATCCGCGTAAATCACTTTCTGAAAAGTACCCTTAATGGGGATTGCAGTAGGAGTAGTTTTTATACCAAATACAGGGAAACCTGTCTAACATCTCTGATTTTTATACCCTTAACGGCGATTTCCGTGGATCTTCTTCTTATCACCTCTGAATTTGATACCCCTTTTCTTGATTTTCGCTGTTTTTGATACCCTAACCTGGGTTACGCTCCTAATGCTGAAAAAGTACACTTTTTATCCGTTTTTGTGCACGCGGATGATGTACAGGTCACAATGAGACAACAGTAAGCTATTTTATGTTTCATTGTGAAGGACATAACTGAAGTGGTTGAAATTTGATAAAATTTGGTTGCTATGGTCACCTACTAAAATTATAATCCATAAAGTAATCAATGTCACGGACAATGCCTACTCTGAACGATCAGGCTCTTTAAATGAAGAATAAAAATGTGATCTAGTCTAGAAACAAAAATGAACCACAATTAACTGTGTTCAAGCAATCATTTGATTAGGATTTAAGAGTGAATTGTATAAAAGCCAATATTACCTTCAATGTATTACTACATGTTAATGTACTTGTAAGTAAGAAGTTTAATAAGAACATCAAGGATACATACTGTACTCACAATTTGGTGCACCGTGTAGGCCTACAAATTCTTTCAGATTTGACAACAAATCAGTTAAACAGGTAGCTCAACATCAAGATCTTCACTTTACAAGTACTTTACCATAACTGATACCCTAAATGTACTTGAAAGGATCTACCTTTGTGGCAGGACATGTGGAATGTACATGTACACTTCTAAGAAATTACAAAGAGCTACATGTCTAATTGTGATTCATGGTATTGCTATGGTAGTCATAAACATGTTAGGGTAAAGTTAGTTGTGGCTTTTTAATTTCTTTGCATTCACACAATCGTGGATTTAATGTATATGGAACAATTCCTAATTCTCAGAATGATCACGAGTAGTCTCTGCTCAGTCTACTGTAAAGTTCATATCCTGAGCCGCGAGACATCAGCGTCGACATCAATCACCAATGCAAATTGGCATCACTCCAGATGGCTATTCCACTAGCCTTACATGAAGACTTCTTTCATTCATCTAAGACTGCTTCTTTTATAATACTACAATGATTGGAATTGGTTGTTATGCAGTGTAAATTACAGTACAAGTATACAGTGGTGTACATGGCACCAGCATCACCGGGAGGGGAGGGGGGGGGGGGCAAACAGTCTTTTTCAGAGGATAAAGTTCAAATCAATGATGTCATTTACTCTGGGAAGAGTGTGGGAGGGGGTCATATCATTTTTCTCACATTCCCATTCCCCCTGTACCCGTTTTTCCCTCTTTTTTTTAAATTTTCTCTCTTCTTTTTTCTTTTGTCTTCACAATTTCATTTGCATCTGATTTCTAACTAATGATATGAAAAATGTCACAAATAACCACAATTACTGATGTTCAGGAGTACAAATAAATGCTGATCTATCAAAAGACTTTGGTAGAAAATATATAAAACATGAGTACTGAGCACATACAGATAAGAAAATCAAACTAGTAGTCCTGACTCCTGATCACATGTCAGGGCAGTGGGGCATTTAAACATGATGTCCAGTAAGTTTTCATGCATGTTGTTAATTTCCATTTTGCTTACCGTTCAAACAACCAATCTACAGCATGATGAGAGAAATAGAAGTTACTGAATCCCTTTAAAGGGATTCAGTAACTTTGTGGAGGCTTGATTTAATAAATTGTTGAATTTTGATATCTCTCTTTTATAATGATGTTCAGAAGGATAAATAAATAGCCAGGTATAGAAAGCTTTTCAAATATATAATGCTATTGTTAAGATATCTATGAATGAATACTCCCATTTACGAAAGCGTATGGCCATACGCTTTAGTCTAACACTGAGTCTATGGGGGGAAAAGAGTCTGGCATTTCCGGTCACTTGCATATGTTTACTTTTGTGAAGCACATGATGATTTTGAAGTGCTTTTTTTCCCCCTGGGCTTCATTTTTACACCATATTACGTACACTGATAGCATGTAAGGCCAGGCAGCTCAGATTTTATCAAGCCTCTACAAAGTTACCAAATCACTTTAAGTTAGTTTGTCTAATACCCCTTTCAATAAATCGCTGGTCCGGACCAGGTCCGCTCTAAGTCGTAAAATTTTGAATTACGGAACGGCGCGGGCAAAAATAGTCTGCTCTATTTTAGAGCTGCTTTTAGGAGCACAAGGAGCAGACCAGGTGCGGACCAGGTGCGGACCAAAGAATTACTGAAAGGTAGCAGCACCAAAGTCTGCCCTAAAATTCCTTACAAGGTCAAAGGTCACATTGAGCGCGCACTACCAAAGCTTTGCCCTGCATGTGATTCTGCAATAGCCAAATAATCCTCAGTTGATTGTGAATAATCATCAAGGCGATGATCAATTTCCACCATTGTGCTTGGAAATTCATCTTTGTCAAGAAATGTGCGAAATGTGAAAATAAATTCGAGCAGAAATGGTCAAAAGGAAAGCAACGAATGTTTACATGTACATGTAGCGCTATGTATTTTAGGGCTGTCAAATGTCGCACGCAAAATTGTGAGCTCTTCCGCTTGACCGGACGATGACATCATGTACGGTATACATGTAAGTGGGTGTGTGCAGTTACCATGACAGTTGCTCCCTTTTGGGCTGATTACTGAAAGGGTCCTTGTAAGAGAAGCCCGCTCCACTGTGAATTACTGAACGCAAATTTTAGTGCTTGGTGTGGACTATTTTAGTGCGGACCAAAGGGGAAAGGGGTATAAAAGTTCCATTATGTCAAGTCAAGTTTTTAGTGATAATTTATGTACAGGCCAAGTCAGGTTCCAGAATAACTTGCTCTAAACAATGCAGTATAATCAGACAAACAGATAAAAAAAAATCACAGAAATCAGGAAATCGGACAACCCATGAGAAAGGTCATTAACTTTTTGATGAAATTAAAAAGTAGGGAAAGCTGTGAAAATCTGTGAAAATCACTCTTATAGACAAATCAGCAATTCCTTCATATGATTTTGTGATGTTATATTCTCTCACTATTCACCAACTGTTCTGTTTATATTGATAATAAACTTTACCTTTTCCTTCTTTCCAAGGAATCTTATTTCCTCATACCTTTACACAAGATATTTTTACAGGTGTGCACTAATACATGTATGTAGAGTAAATCTTTTTTCCCCTTTGAAATCATGAAAAATCTGACTTTCTGATAATGTACAGTATATATGAAAATGAATGATTAAATGACTTGAGTATAAAATTATTATGAAAAAACTCAGGTTTTTTTTTTTTTTTAGTTCATGAAAGATTTTGTGAAGATGCATGCAATAAAATAGGTAAGTAATGTACATGTACATGTCCATGTATACAAATGTAACCCAGGCAAAGATACATGTACAAGGAAATCAATTTCTTGGAGATAGAAAGGGAAATTTATGGCATCAAAATACGTAAAGCACCTGATATGATGAGCAGCGAGGAAATGACATCACAAACTCATAATCAAGTTGCCAATATACATGTATCTCCCGATTTCATAGTTTTCCATAATTGTTCATATTAATTAAATATTTGTAATTTCCTTGCCAGTTGTCATACATACTGTACTTTCTTCAAACTTCTTTTATGATCTGTTTGTCTGATTTTTCTGCTTCTAAGTTTTATAGGAGGCAAATTACTCTGGGTCTGAACTTGGCCTTTAAGCTACATGTATCAAAAACATTCTGAATCCTTCATTACGTTCAGTGTGAATAATTACTTTCAAATAGAACTAAACTGGTTTCCATCAAAGATGGAGTTTTCTATACATAATAAACTATAAAGAATAGACTACAATTTATCACCGAAACTGAAATCTTATTTAGTGCCAGTGTATAATTAGGAGTACACATGTGCATGTACATTGTAGCTTGGATATCATTATTACAAAGGTCCATCAAAGGGATCAGGTGTATTTTTAGCTTTTTCTCTATGACAGCTACTGTACATGTACATGTAGACTTCCACAGAATGAAGACCAATGGATAAACACGTGTTCATGTACATGGCCATGGCACGGATATGGGACTTTATGGGTCATTTCATTACAATTCATTTCCACTCATTTTCAACAGGAATAAACAAGGTCAATAAATTCATTATCGAGGTCCAGGCTTTTCCTTTCATCAAACACTGGGGGGGGGGGGGGGGGGGGGGGGGGGGGGGGGGGTGAAATGTTTGTAATTCCCAAACAAAAATTTTCCTTAGCAGGGGGTTCATAATTCCGAAAATGAAATAGGGTTCATGATTCCAAACATTTGATGCATTACTCCGAAGGTTCATTATTTCGAAAATTAAATAGGGTTCGTAATTCCAAAAATGAAATAGGGTTCGTAATTCCGAAAATGAAAAAAAAGTTAATAATTCCAAAGGTTCATAATTCCAAAAATGCAATAGAGCACTACATAACTTTTTGGAATTATGAACCTTCGGAAATACATGTATGAATCGTTTTTCATTTCCGGAATTATGAACCCTATTTCATTTTCAGAATTATGAACCGTCGGAGTAACGAACCTTCGGATAAATGACACGTAACCCAAACATTGTACATGTAGCTAAGAGATAGATTGCATAGATTCATGCTTCCAATGCCTTTAGTATTGACAATGAATCCTTGAACCAAGGAAATTGATGGTGTTACATTAATAATTCCTACATGTACATGACTGAAAGGAATATTTACCAAACCTGTCTATAAAAGAGAAGGTTGAGCTCTGGAAAAGGTGAAAAATAATTTGTGAGCTTTCCCATTCTTTTTATGTCAGTTTGGAAGGACATCATAGTAGAAATGTCCCCTGAAAAGGGATTACTCTTCAAATGCCCTCATATTCGAAAAATGGCAAGAAATGGCTGAGATGTTCGGGCCGAACATTCATACCACATGTGCATGCAGTCCCATATGCTTTACAGTGAGATTGGGTCAGTTCTTATCATTTGGATGATTCCAAAACCTCACAGTATACACCAATTCTTATGTAGACACGATCAACCTTTCCCAATTGCTTTGAGGCAGTTTCTTTCTATAATCGCATGACCACAACACAACTTTATCTTTAAGGATACCTAAAAAGAAACAAAAAAAAAACTTTAAAAACTGGCAAATTCTGTAGATGAGTGGCCATTGTAGACAAGTTGTACAACACCTCTATTTCTTCCTAGTGTTAAGTGAGGTTAAAGTAGGAGGAGTGCTTGTTTATTTCGCTACAAACGTGATCAAGTTTTAGTGACTGTGATTTCTATTCAACATAAGTTCTCTCTAAGGAGGAGTCATTTTTTTCTAGGCTAACTTGTCAAAGTTTGGTGACTTTGATTTCTATTTCCTCATCTGAAATTCCATCAACAGTGTGACAAAATTATAACCAATCAGTTTTGGGACACAGTGCTACATGTATATCTTTCGAGCATTTAAACTTCCAAAAGTTGTTTAAACTTCCATCCCATATTGTTTAGAGCCTCAGATTGGTTAAGTTCAAAGCAAAATTAAATTTCTCTTTGTGGCAAACTTGGTATTTATTTTGGAAGTGGCTGGATTAATTCATAGGGAAACAGATTTCACAGATTGAGTCAGGGTTAAGGCATAAATATCAAATACTGAATGGTACATACATGTATTAAAGCATCTTTTTATGCTAAACCAGTGTATACATGTTAGTCTACAGCCTACAGACTTCAGAGGTCAGACACTCCATTGTTCTCTGTGACTGGCAATGTTGGGTTGCCTCTGGGTCTGTCCAAAAAATTGTTATCGTTATCTGTCAAAATGTAGACTATACAAGTTCATGTATGGCCTCACTCCTTTAATGAACAGCTCTATGAGGTTGACAATAATTGACTGAAATCTTGATGACTTGATCTACAGGTATATTTATCCATCTTTGTGCATAAAAGATTTAGTGTTCTCACTGTTCTGTAAATTATTTCCAATCTAACAGAGCTACTAGTCCAAAGGAATGACACCATATGTGTACATGAATTACATGTATATGAAAAAAATTGCTGACAGATAATCATAATGTCCCACTTAAATGGTGAATTGGTGATCAAACATTTGCTCTGGCAAAGATTGGAGATGTGAGAGCATCTGTGAGAAAAGGTCTGAAATACATGTAATCTGAAATGTCTAGAAAGATGCGCTATTCAATGCATTCAAACTGCTTAAAAACTCTGAAAACAGGGTTTTATGAAGAGCAAAGAAGTCTGAAATCAGATTAAAATCTGAACTCTCACATCCCTGAAAGATATAAGGTAAGGATGAAGGTTGTAATTGAGTTCTTAGGTTGGGTTAAGGGTTATTGTAAGGGTTAGGTTTAGTCCGTGGTCCAGTGTTCAAAAGTTAGGAATTTGGTTAGTACGGGAAAATGACTATGGAGCATTAGTCTAGTGCTGCAGGTCGGTACCATAACCGGTCTAAAAACTCGCCAGACTGAAGGTTTTGAGCCGAGCCAGACACGAACCAGACTAAAACTCAAATTAGGTGAACTCGATAACAGAGGTCCGGCAGAAAAGAGTTGTAAAAAAACTCTCTTTTGGGGGGTCATATTTCATCACTCAGAAAATGAATTTTTGAAATATATTTGTGTGTGTGTGTGTGTACATGTCTGCCAAGAATGTATTGTAATATGTGTCTCAAAGCCCTCTAAGGAAAAGAACAGACATTTTTTTTGTATGAAATTTTGATGACAGAACTAAGTTTGTTTCTTAATGAGTCACTGGACCGGTCCGGAACACGGTAAGGATTTTAAAATGTTAACGAGCCAGACCAGACCAGACCAGACCAGGACTTTGGGTTGCGAGCTGCAGTATTACATAAGTCGCCGAGGCATGAGTTGTAAAACCACTCCACCTCTCTCTTTAAATGCTTGGACTTACTCTGCCTAGGATGCTCTGCTGGGATCTCCTCCTCCTCCTCTTGACAGCTTCCAGGAGTCTCCTGGCAGCAGGTCTCCCCATCCCAATCTTCTCCAGGTCCTCTGTCTTTACATACTGGAAGTGTTCCAGGCGTGATACCTGGAGATCATCATGGATCTTGGTCAAGAACTTCTGGAGCTGCGTCTCTTCCAAGAGCTCTTCCAACCACTGAACTCCCTCCTCCTCCACCATGGTGGAACACTGATAGTTCTCAGTACGATGAAACGGTTGCCATGGATATCAGTCTAGATATAGGATGGGAGGTTTAAAAAATTCTTGATTAAGTTAAATCACATTACATGTAAATTACTGCAGGATCTATTAAAGGCAGCAGGACATGTTATTCTTCTGACATAAAGTGAAATGTTTGTTCCATGTTTGTTTGTTTTTTCTGTTCTACGTATATACATGTAGTCTGGATTTGGGAATAAGGAGGTTGCATTATCAGTTTACTCAGTTACTGAACAAAGATTATGAGATGGAGTAGTATGTACATCTTCACACCTTCACTTAGAACTTCAGGGTGTACTTCAGAAATTCAGGGCTACAATTATTAAGGAATAAAAATCAAAAAGGCAATTTCATATATTTTCCCCACTGCCCCCTTTTCCCTCACTGCTCTTCCAACCACCAGACCCCTCCTCTTCCTCCTCCTCTTCTTCCTCCTCCTCCTCCTCCTCCTCCTTAAACATGGTGACTCACTGGCTGAGTTCAATAGGAATATGATACACAGGCTTCTCAGCACACCTGTATGTTTACCCTTGATCGAAATTGAGTCATATACACAATATATGGCCTTGTGGTATCCCAGGGGCTGGTTTGGAGGACTTTGAAGCAATTCTGTAGGTTGTACTGTAAGGAAATACCCTTGCCAGTATCCTTGTCAGGGAGAATGTACTTTTACAGTATGTAGGCTTTTCCTTTCTTAACTTTTCTTTGTTTCAGCACCATGGGTATTATGCATTGATGAGAACCCTGATGATCAGTGTTTTATCCGAGACCTGCTTATCCGAGACCGAGACTGAGACTGAGACGTCACTGCCCGAGCTTATCCGAGACACGAGACGAGAAGCATATTGATGTGTCTCGAGACACACAACACTGCTACTAATATATACAGTCAAACCTGTCTATAGCGACCACCTAAGGGAAAGGGCAAAAGTGGCCGCTATAGACAGGTGGCCACTATAGACAGGTCGGCGGCCATTTTGAATTTTTACACACCCGCATTTATACACGTAACAACATCATTTGGAGTGTACATGCATCGATATCACTTTGGAAATAAGCTATAGATCTACAGATTTATTCATATACGATATAAAATGCCAAAATAATGTGCTTTGTTGTCAATAAATGAGAAAAACGATAGATCTACGAGCAATCTGAGTAAAATGATTTTTCCCTCATGTTACAACGTACGTACCGGTAGACTGCTTATCTTCTTTTTTTAAGTCTAAAAACGATGTCTAATGATTTTTGCTTTCTGTCAATAAATGACAATTACAAGTTAATCTTTTAAATAAAAGCCTGCAATCAATTTTGATTCAATAAATATTTGTCTTTCGAATGGCTTAAAAGAAGTTTTAACTATTTTTGAGAACAGACAACAGTTGGTGCTCACTTGATTCGCCGAAAGTGCGAACATCGACAATGGATCGCCAGTAGACGAGTTTTCCCGCCGTTTTTGAGCCGGACAAGCTCGTACATGAAATCGTTATAATTGATCCCTATAAAAATTAAAATTGGGTAGTATTTTACTGTTTTCAATTTCTAAAAAAATTAATCGTTTGAAAAAGATTTTTTTCAAAACTTTTAACTCTTTCTTACATTTTTTATAATTCTTTTAAAAATTAAAAACTAACATGTAAGTGTACGAGCCTGTAGTATTGCGCCCATGCAATATCAATGCCGATACCTATTGTTTCAGTTACGTTTGTACATGTATGGAGGTAGCTAAGAGAACAATACGAGTGCAGGGGATGGCCGGAGGTGTGAAAATTATCGTAAACGAACAATACTAGTGCTCAGTAGAATCTTTTTACGGCGTTTGTGTGAGAGTGTGACTGAGCTAGGACTCGGACACTCGTTAAACACACCACGGCAAAAAGCTAACTTTTTGTGCATGAAGCTACGGCTCGACTAGATATTATTGGCCGCTATACGCGGTCAGATATTGACCATGGCATACATAATGGGTGGCCGCTGGCCGCGTTAGGCAGGTGACCGCTATATGCAGGGTCCACAACACAGTAATTTTCTGCGGGGGATTTTTTAGTGGCCGCTATAAGCAGGTGGCCGCTATAGACAGGTGGCCGCTAAGACAGGTTTGACTGTACTAGCTCTCACTCATGACTCATGTCACTCACTCAATCAACAGCACTGCATCAGTCACTGCATAACGAACAACTGCATCAAAGTTCGAAGCCGATCTCTGTGGGAATTTGGGAACAAAACTGCATTAGCACTGTTCATTTTTCATTCATATTTCTGATGTCTCTCCCATGTGTCAGGCCGAAACATCGAGACATTGGCATCGAGACCGAGACCGAGACATTTCACGTCCCAGACACGAGACGAGACACGAGAAGCATATCGATGTCTCGAGACATACAACACTGCTGATGATACAGATGAATTTCAACCTACTGGTGGAAAGATTACTGTCAGGATTATGTAAACACACCCATTGTCAATCTGATAAGGCATAATAGAGAAGCTTGCTTGGTATCTGTGTAATTAACACATGAATAGTACATTTCAGCCTGGCAGTCACATACCACAGATACCTGAAAAGCTCTTCTATTATGCATTGTCAAACAGGTGTAGAGGGACAATGGGTGTGTTTACATAATCTTGACAATATTTTTTTGCTACTTTTGAGAAAGCAATACATTTTTCACAATTTAATAACTTATTAATCAAAAGACCAATTATCACCAAATTGCACCGCAAGAAGATTATTATACTCAAAATTATGTTAAGAAAGTTTGAATTGAATTGAATAAAACACTTTTGAGTTATCATCATCAGAATGTAAGAAAATGGTGTTTCTTTACATATAGAGTATTTTGGGGGGCAAAGCTTTGTCAAAGGGCACTTTGGGGTTTTCATTTCTGGGGGTCTGACACACCCTTCCCAATGGACAATTTTGTCAGGTTTTATATTTTTGGAATGTTCATCCATAGCTCTTCCTTCTGACAACATTTGGTCCCTGGGTTTCAAGGGGAAAAATTTACCCAATTTTTAGGGGCCGTCTGACACCCCATCCCGACTGAAATTTTTGTCAGTTTTTTTGTGTTTTGTAATGTCCAGTCATACTGCTTCCTACTGACAAAGTTTGGTGCATGGGGGAGATGGGGTGAAATCGACCCGACTTTGGGGTCTCTTCTGGGGGCTCTGGGGGCTAAACCCGGCGGCTGCGTTGAGGCTGGCAACCTTTTTGTCAATGACTTAGATGGTCTAAGTAAGTTTAAGGGGTCAAAAATTATGGGTATAATGGGGTGACTATTTCAGGACAGACTCCTTTGGGTGGTATTCTGAGATTTATTTTATCTTGATTTTAGTGAAATAATTTTAATTGTCATAACAAAATGTACGCATATGGCGCATCATTGGTTAATGCCTGCGCAAAAGTGGCTGCGTATGCAGAATTCATCTGCACAAACACCAATGAAATGTTGCAATTTGAAATTTGTTATGACAATTAAAGTCTTTTACTAAAATCAAGATAAAATAAATCTCAGAATACCACCCCTGGCCCAACCAACCATTGCATGCACACCACAAGTAACACTACAAAAAATCCTTGCTGCTCCTGTAAAAGCACTAAGACGATCATCCACTTGGTAGGCGAGTGCTCCCTGTGCTCGGGACTCAGAGACAGCTTTCTGTTCACAATGGCATAGACGATGGGAAAGACATCACTCCATAACCAAAAAGCAGGCTGAGTGCTTCACTAAACTAACTCTACTCAGATCTTGCTCTTGCTCTCACATCTCACTTTCTGACTGGCATTACCCCTCTCTGTTCCATAACCTTTCCCTGTGCTTCCTACTCGACCTACATGTTAAACGTACTGTTGTCAACACACCATTATACTATCCATACTTAAGTAAATACACTCATAGCGGCATTACTATACTTCGTGTGTATCTTGGACGGTCATACACCTCAAAACTTTCAACAAACACCACTGCACATAAGTCACCAACATTCACTCAAAATCGGCATTTAATTCAATAAAAATAATAATAATTCATATGATTTATATTGCGCCCAATCCACTCTGTGGAGTGCTCTAGGCACATATTACAAAATTTACAAATATCGAACACCAACATATCCATGAAATACAATAAATTCAACTCACTGATTGGAAAAGATAATTCCAAAAATGAAATCCTTAATTTACTGTCAGTTCTGGCGAACCGGGGTATCAGATTCATTGTGTACATTTCGTGGTCGCCGCGAGCACTGACATCTCCCAAAAAAAAATTCGTTCCCTATTGCGCACACGTAGAAGTCTCGATTTTTTCGTGTGCACGATCATAGAGATCGATGTGCGTGTGCGATACCGAGTTTTTTTTGTGGATAAAATTTTATTGACTGAGTTTAGTCTTAAACATCGGCGGGATTTCTTCAGTTTGGGACATGATTTTGACTTTGGATTTTGCTGGAAATATCAGAAGTTCTTCCTAATGCCATTTAAGGTAGGAGTCACTTTTACATGTACAAGCTTATCTGAAGATAAGTGTGATTTTTAAGAGCTGAAATTGAAAGGAAGTATTTGAAATATTTATCTTATTTTCCCCCCCATACCTTTAGTGCATGTGACAGAACATGAGTAGTATTTTTGTGTTCGTCCCAGTGGTCGAATAGTGGTCAATATGACCACTATTACTTGGTGTGACATGTGCTCAGTTAGACTTGGAGATCACACATTTGCTTTGCTATATTACGGGAGGCAATTCTTTGCAGTTCAAAGGTACGGAGTGCGAGGTTATCTGCAATACCTCGCATATATGTGTGAGTGGGGCGGTCCAGGAGCACCCTAAATTTTACGTTAGGCTGCAGTATGGGGTAAATCAGACTCCAGACAAAGTAATTACGGTCAAAGTCAAACATCAGAAGTCAAACCAAGATCATTGATCTTGAAAATTGAAATGATGAAGATATTTGGACACCATCCTAAATTTTCAATGGCATTTTTGCACCGACTTTGCTTACAATTCTGGCATAGACAAGTTAACGTCTGCAACTAAACCATGTTAACGTAAGATATTTTTTTAGTCAACCACGGAAGGCCGAAACTGACAATGACACTATGACAGTCTCAAAAATCGGATGGTTCCGCGGAAAGAAGTCACTGCATTGGCTGGCATATTGCACACACAGTGATGAACAGCTGCCGCTGCGCTGGCGCGCGCTGTAGCTGAGCGAAGTGTAACTGAATGAGTGGTGGCTGCCTTGATGCCGATTGTATTTACACTCAACTGTACATTGGCAATTAGAATTATACACTTTATTTCAAAATCATGCAACAAAAGAGCTTACCTAAACATTCACAAGATGGGGCTCAGCTTTACCTTCCAGCAAAGAAAGTGTACTGTAAGGTTGTTTTTTCCGATTGCTTTCCTCAGTTCCGGTTTTGTTCTCGCAAAGTTCATTCACAAATAAATAAGTTTAGGATATGGGAGTGAAATAAATATGGTGTCGTTAATTTTCTTTTTTTTTTTCGTTCCCATTTCTGTCTTTTTTTCCCTCATGCATTGCACTTAGTCGCAGCAACATTAATATCAATAGGCCCCTACCTATTTCCATGTACTTTCTTGGAAACAGGAGAATCCTTTGATCCTCTGGAGAATAATGGGGTAGAAAATAGTACCGGTATTTCGTGCAGACCCCTATGCAAGATAACTGGCCTACAGCTTTTGAATAGGCCTACTAAATTGCAAATAATTGTAACTGAACAGGATAAATCAATAATGAATAAATAATAAAAGCCGCAAGAAATCACTTTGAGGTCTGTCTCCTTCTTAAATGTCTTTGCCAACATGGAGACTCACCCGAGCACCAGGACCCCCCTCCCCCCGGCCCACAGGGAAGGTTTTCATCATTTGAGTGTAAAAATGGGGGTCTTCTCGGCGGCACATAACCATCGCACATTATATGTGCCCCCCCCCCCCCCCGGGGGGGGGGGGGGGACTAAACAGTGGCATAGGAGGCGGAGACCACGGAGCCAATTAATGTCCTTTTTTCCTCTATCGCAGTTTCTTTTCTTTTTTTCTTTAACAAAATCACCTTCGAATTGCTAAAACAATTATCCAAAATATTTCCTCAGTATTAGACGAAAATGATTTATGCCGATCAGAGTTTAAAATGGACCAAGGTCTATCAAAGTTTGCTTCAAACTAACTAAAACTAGTGCCGTTTTCATTGAAAATGTTTAGATTTTAGGAAACAATCATTTATTATCAAGTTGATTTCAAATACAAATCAGAAATGACCATTACAGACTAGTAAAAACCGTCGTTATAGACAGTGCATGGGGTGTTAACAATAACTTAATGATGACTCTAAAATTAGAAATGTCTTTAGTTTCATAATTGTTGTCGAAGGAGAGAGAGAAAGAGAGAGGGGGACAGAGGGAGAGAGAAAGAGACAGAGGGAGAGGGAGGGAGACAGAGAGAGAGAAAAACATATATATATATATATAGAGAGAGAGAGAGAGAGAGATAGACAGACAGACTGACAGAACAGAAACAGACAGCCATATATACAGACAGACGGGGAAAGAGGATACAGAGCGATGGAATAAAAGAAAAATGTGCGTGAGGGCGCTCTTTCAGAAAGGACAAAAAAGAAGTATCAGCTCTTTATAGTTCTTTTTTCATTTCAGTGCAGGCCTACTTGCCTGCAGTAAATGGACAATGAGATATATTTTTAAGTATCTCTAATATACTAAAATCGGAATACATGTATCTTTAACCATCGAGAATATTTCTTACCACCCTAAGTAACAATAAGAAGTATATGTAATCACTCACAATATAATGTATTTCTTACAGTCTTCAATCTCTCGTCATCATAATTTCGTCAAACCAAATCATCTCCTAAAATTCTAAAACATAAATCATGATCATATATCTCGTAAACTCTTTCTCATTTTTTTTTACAATCCTGTATTTCCCATGGTTAAAATCTCCTATTAGTCAAAACCACTCTTACTACTTCTTGTTATATCCATATCAGAGTGATCTCTCACAAAAATTTAAATCTCTGATATGATCAGTCTCTTTTGATCTTAAGTCTGTACATCTTAAAACAAAATTTCTTATAATCATAGGATGTCTTGCAGCTTTTGCGATTTTAGTCACCCATTTAACCGTAAATCCAGAAAATCAGTAATACGAGTGAAGCATATCACACCAAAGGTCATGCCAAATTTCTGATATTGACTGAATAAAAATCTCACAAAAATCCAACCAACAAACGGATTCAGCGAAAAATATTGGGTCATAACAAATACATAGGCCTAATAAAAGTAGCTCAGTTTTTAATCAAGAAATGTGATTACATATGTACATAGAATTTATCACGACCTCAAATCTAAAAAGCATGTCTGATAGTCAACGTTCATAGCCTATATGCCTCCTATTTGGACTGTTCAGTGTGCTGTGGCCCTCAGTACACCCCCCCCCCCCCCCACCGTGTCGGAAGGCCCATAAAAAAGGTCAACGGTATCTTGGTAAGCATTAAGCGACTCAGGTACCTTTCATTTTCCCCTGGCCTGAGAAGATTCTAACCCCAGTTTATAATTCATTATGGATACGCCACGGCCTCCGCCCCGATGTGGTTTACATTAATGTAAAAAAATGTTTTAAAATTCAATATTATGAATATAAAACAATGTTCCAAATTGACTTACAGATAGTGTAAAAAACGTTACTATTTTCAAAGTTTTGCTGACAATAACACATAGTTCCATATTTAGCCACAGGAAAAGGGGGGGGGGGGGTCGTCACAACTGGCTGGCTGGATAGCTGGCCCCTGCATTTATCTCGATTTATTGACTTACCTCCATACTTTCAATATTATCTAAGTATATATATTCTTTTAATTCAGTTGTCACACATTATTTGTATCAATTCTGATTTGTATCATTATTGTATGCAATGTTTGTATTTGATTTCTTAATAAATGCAGAAACATCTACTTAAAAAAAACCCTCACACTCCTTCTAGCGACGTCCTTGTGAAAATCAAACGCTTTATATACAAATCAAATATAAATGTGTAATCAAAGTTACATCATTGATCAAGATGGGGTGCACTGACAACTTTTTCCCCCATTTTCTTTTTTTTTTTTTTTTTTTTAGAATTATGGAGGAAAACTGAACCCCTTAAAATCTGAGGACTTTTTGATGGCTGGCAAAAACAAAAAACAAAAACAAAAACAAAAACTGAGCGAGTTTTCGAGGGCTGGTGAGAAGAAAAAAATACGGATCTCCCTTTTAGAGCCGAGAACCCTTTTTTTTTTTTTTTTTTTTTTTTTTAGCTTGTCAGAGAATTATGGAGGAAAACATCTGATAACACCCCCCCCCCCCGCCCCCACTGAGCGACCCTTTTTTGAGGACTGGCGAAAAAAAAAATGTCGCTACCCCCTCCCCCCTCCCCCTCCCCTCCCCCTCCCCCTCCCCCAGGGGAGAGCTGCTGTTGCTGCTGTTGTTGTGTTTTTTGGAGGGGGGGAGGGGGTCGGATCTCAAGGAAACATACATTGGTAGAGAGCAAGAGACAGATACATAACAAATACGTACAAAGAGAGAAAGAGAGAGAGAGAGAGAGAGAGAGAGAGAGAGAGCGAGCGATAGGTGGGGGACGTTACTAATGTTATTATGTGGCGATCTCGCTGACGGTTTTCAAAATGTGGAGAGAAAAAAGGCAACGCCCTAAAGACACAAGGAAGGGAAGGAGGGGGTATTAGGCCCTTTTTTAAAAAGTTAGGGATACGAAACTTTTTTTGTTTTGTCTCGTCTAACCTAGCTTATCTTTACACGAATTGCTGATTTTTAAAAGAGAGTACTTGTAGAGGAGAGAGGCACATTGTACTTCTAATCTTTGAGGCCGGAACGATCACCAGATATTCTCTCCGCACTTTGAACATCACGTCACAGTCACATGGCTTCGAGTTGTTAATCACTATTATAAGGACAACCGTTACTTTGACTGTAACAATTTGAACTCTATACTTGGGTCAAAGGTGAAAAGGGTATACATGAGGTCATTGGTCATAAGCACCTGGCCCGTGTGTGACTGGGTGGGGACATTAAAGGCGTATATAGGGGCACATTTTCGCCAAGATATGGAGAAACTCTACATAGACAACAAATACAGCAAGAACAATATCCACAACTAAAATTGAGCACTCACATCGTGCAGGCTCTCAGGAACCAAACTTTAGTATATTACCTTTTTTACAAAATAACAGAAGACAATGCAAAATTAAAAGATGTCTAAAACAAAAATATTTCATTTCAATATTGACGCCTTCTTGAATGCTCTGTAGGACTAATATTTTATGATATCTGTAACAACAATATAATAAAGAATAATGTATACCCCTGTATGCCTCCGTATGTATAATGTATTATTATTCTTAATTGATATATTTCACGATATTCTTTATCTAAACCTGCAAATATGTATAAAGTTATATTAAAAGATTGATGTAGTTGAATTGTGTAATCCAGGAAACTATACCCTATGCATCTTTACCCATCGCTCCACCTCTTTCTTTCTTTGAAAGAGAGAAAGAGGGGAGAGATTTTCTCTTTTCCTCCTGCCCCTTCCCTCCTATTTGCCCCTCTCTTGTTACCCCTGGTCTTCCACACCCTTTCCCCTTCTCCCCCCCCCCTCTCTCTCTCTCTCTTCTCCCCTCCCACACCTCCCTCAATCTCACTGTCTGTCTTTTCTTCCCTCATTCATGTCATTAGGACTATGCACCCTCAATCCGAATTCTGCGAAATGTCCGTCTATAACTTATCTTCTTTCTTTCTTTCTTTTTTTTTTTTTACAATCACCCATCTATGCTTGTTATTCCCATGAATGCAGGAAACGTTACACGCTTTCAGGGGCGGCGCTACAGGGGGGGGGCAGAGGGGGCGACCGCCCCCCTATGATTTTTCAAGTAGTGAAAAAAGAAAAAAAAGGAAGAAAAAAGAAGAAAAGGAGGAAGAAAAGGGAAGAAAAGGAAAGAAAGAAGAAAGAGGAGTATTGAAAAGAGAGGTCTTAAACATATAACTCTATATTACCCCTGTTATTTAATGGAGAAAAATATGACGTCATCTTTAGGTCGTCTTGCCCCTCCTATCAAAATACCCTGGCGCCGCCCCTGCACGCTTTACATCATTAAGAATCTTACTATGTGTTGAGTTGAACGGATTAGGATTCTCAAACAAACTGAACATAAAAGACTTCCTACTTACAACGCTTAATCTAACAACTATGGGACAATGTGATAAACCTTGTACTCATTTGAATATTACTGTATTTCCTTCATTGTACTTGTATATAAAGTCATATAAAATATCAAAGGCTCACTTCACCTGAAGAGATTAAATCGAAAGCGCTTCTATATACGATGTTGTGAACTTTCATACTTAAAACTGCATTTCCCGGAACTTTGTTCCTGTGAACATTTCGTGATATATATACATGTATCTATATTTCTTCATATCTACTAAATTTCGTTCATAATTGAAAATATGATTTTTCTTATCAAAATACACTAAATACGATATGCAAACTTCAAATAGAGCACCTCACAGCCCTCGTATACTGGTGATGGTGGTAGTGGTGGTGGGGGGGGGGGGGGGGGGGGAGGCGCTGGGCTCAGGAAACCTTTAATTTTGTATGTGACCGTTAAATTATAAATTTGGTTCTATCCTACAAGGGAGTGAGAGCAAAAAGCCGTTTTCAAATAGTGACAACGTGACTTTTTGTTGTATAGTGGGCTGGAAATTATAACTATTAAAACTAACTAAGTTGAGTAGAAGACAAACAAAATGGAGCTTGCAGAAATAGGTGTGGTCTGGTGTGTGGTTTATTCCAGTCTCCCCGTCTCAAGCATGTACAAGTCTCACATGGTATTCAAGTGCACTCATGTGCATTCATATGTAAAGACACTTTCATTGTTATCTTAGAACATCATGAATTAGTTATGAGCAGGTGCTATGCAAAGCTAAGCTTGCATGAGGTTTAATGGCATGCATTTAAACATAACATTCTTCCCCTTGTTGAAATTGATTTGATCAACCTAATTTTTTTTTTTTAATAACCAAACATCTCTGAACTAGAAAATTCTCAATTTCAACGACTTCAAACTTTTACATGACCATATGAACTTGACTGTTCATTTATACAATTTTGAAGTATAAAATTCCTTCTTAAAATTGAATTTTTCCGTTTGCAAAGTACCTGTACCTGTAAAAACCAATTTATCAGTTTTAAGTACACAAGAACATGCAACATTTTTTAAAAGAAAATTGTACCTCAGAAATTTCAAGAACTTCCAGGTATTAACAATAACAGTTTCTTACTTTCAATAAGCCTCTACAGAATAAAACTTCTTTGCATGTATACTCGATATACTTTGTAATTTTTCAAAACTGTTTCAACTTACAATGTGCAATATATAGGTAAATATTCAATGTAATGACAAATTTCATATCGAAATGAATTGTTTGTAAACATGCATGAAATTATCTGAGTTACTAAGCATACTTCTTACTTTGAATCATGTTTATGATAATACATATTTATGATTTTATTTCACTAGACATAAAAGTATCTGGCTGACTAAGCATAACAATTATTCTCACTCTAGAATAACTTCCATGGTAACTATCCTTGTTACCTGACATTAATGTATAACTCAGTATTTCACATAATCTTTCAAGTAACTCGGTTCTTTCCGAATTCTTGTACTTCTTCTTACTCTCCGTTCTGGTGACTCATCTTGCAATTCATGTTGGGATTCCACCTCTACACTCTCCTGAACATTAGTGCATGGTGACAAATGAAAAGCATTCCAAATAGTGCTATCTTGCAACTGATAAGTAGCATCTCCTTTTTGCTTGATAATTTTCATTGGAGATCCAAATTTCACTTCACCTTTGTGAATATGCCTCTGTTTTCTCACACGAACATAATCTCCTACTGAAAACTTAGGAACTTTTGCTTTCCTTTTCTCATCTGTGTACTGACTTGATTTTCTTTGATTCATCTCTACCCTTTCTCTCACTTTCCCTTTAGAACTCTCTTTTGATTTTGGAGGCATCATACTCTTCACATCTAGTTTCGTTCTCATTTTCCTCCCATGTAGAAGTTCTGATGGAGATACACCTGTAGTTTGGTGTGGCGTTGACCTGTACGCCTCAAGTAACTCAACGACTGACTCTTTAACAGATTTCCCTTCAATCCTAGCATTCTGTATGCTTGACTTTAGAACTCTATTAAATCTTTCTACCTCTCCATTTGCTCTAGGATAATACAATGAAGATTTACAATGAGTAATGCCATTCTGCTTTAGGAACTCTTCGAACTCATACGAAACAAACTGAGGACCATTGTCCGAAATCAAATGTGTAGGAACTCCCTCTCTTACAAACAATGACTTGAGCATTTGGATAACTGTACTACTAGTCACTTTACCACAAAATGCTACTTCTGGCCATTTGCTATGGTAATCTACTACAACTATTGCAAACCTCTGATCCTGAGGAGCATCTATGAAAGGACCAGTAATGTCAATAGAAATCTTTTCCCAAGGTGATTCTGGGAATGGAACCGATTGCATTGGAGCACTGTAAGTGTGCTGTGACTTATCGTTCTCTCTACAAGTAACACATGACTTAATCCTTTCTTCAACTACCTTATCCAATCTAGGAAACCAGTACATCTCTCTTAACCTACTTTTGGTACGTACAATACCCTGGTGTGCTGAGTGAGCAAAGTTAACAATCTTTGACTGAAGTACTGTAGGAATTACAATCCTATTTCCTCTCATGACAATATTATCTACTACTGACAACTCTTCTCGCAGCATAAAGTATGGCTTCAATTCTTCAGGTATGGTCCTATGATTTGTAGGCCAACCTTTCTCTATGTACTTCTGAACTTCAACCAAAACTCTGTCATTTCTGGTTGCTTCTTGCAATTCTTCAATCGTCACTGGACAATCTACTTCTACAAGATTCAAGACAAACTCATCATCTTTATCCAGATTTACATCTCCTTCCTTCTTACTCAATGGTAAACGAGACAATGCATCTGCTACGTAGTTATCACTACCTGCCTTGTATTCTACAGTGTAGTTAAACTGTAACAACTGAGCAGACCAACGAGCTATTCTCATCGGTTGCCTGCCTGTACCTCTTGTACTTAACATGGTTACCAATGCTTTGTGATCTGTCCTAAGTACAAAATGCCTACCCCAGAGGTATGTGTACCACTTATTACACGCCCAAACACAAGCTAAAGCCTCTTTTTCACCAGTAGAGTACTTTCTTTCAGTGGGTGTAAGTGATCTAGATGCAAATGCAATGGGAGTGTCTACCCCATCCCTGACTTGACTAAGTATGGCTCCTAGCCCATAATCAGATGCATCGGTGGTGACAATTGTAGGAAGATCAGGATTGAATAACCCAAGGACTACTTTCTGTGCTATGATCGTTTTGATCTGATCAAAAGCATCTTGTTGTGCATCCCCCCAAACAAAGGATACATCCTTACGAAGCAAACATCTCAAAGGTTCTACAACGGTAGCATAATTAGGTACAAACTTAGCATAGTAGTTTATCATACCCAACACTGATCTGAGCATCCCAATATCTGTGGGTGCTGGTGCTTCGAGGATTGCTTTGACATGACTATCATCAGGTGACAAACCCTTACTACTGATACTATGTCCAAGATAACTGAGTTCTGACAAGTGAAACTGACACTTCTTGGGGTTCAAGCGTAAGCCTGCTGACTGCAGCTTTTCCAGTACATTCTGTAGATGTTTATCATGCTCAGCTCTGTCCTTCCCATAGACGATTACATCATCTAGGTAACATTGTACTCCAGGTAGACCAACTAAGATGACGCTCATCATCTTCTGAAATGTAGACGGCGCTGATGCTAGCCCAAAACATACTCGTTTGAAGCGATACAACCCATCGTGAGTAATGAATGCAGTGAGATCACGACTCTCTTCGTCTAACTCAAGCTGGTGATACGCTGACGCTAAATCCATCTTGGAGAAAACAGTGGATCCTTCCAACTCTGAAAACAACTCTCCAATATCTGGAAGTGGAAACTTATCTACTACAATTGCTTTATTCACTTCGCGCAAATCAACACATAATCGCACATCTCCCGATTTCTTTGCGGTAACAACAATGGGAGAAATCCATTCACTCGAATCGATTTTCTCGATCACGTCTTCCTTCTCTAATCGCTTTAACTCTTGCGATACTTGATCCTTCACGGATAATGGAAGTCGTCTCAGCTTCTGCTGAACGGGAACGTGATCCGCTTTCACTTTGACACGGTGCTTGAAGTTACGAGCCTTTCCAAGACCTGTCGCGAATAGTGTAGGAAACTTCTGTGCGATGTCGCTTCCATCTGTTGACATGGACGATGACGTCGATGAAGTAGTATTATCCTTTACCGTCTCAACGTAAAGGTTGCTACCTTCGACTCTAAGATTCAACTCTTCGAAGATATCCCTGCCAAGCAAAGCTGAACCTCTGCGTACGACGAATATCTTAGCGATCATAGACTTGGTTCCAACCTTGACACGTGTCTCGAAGATTCCAACTACAGGAATGTTTCCCTCAGAGTAATCTGAAATGTTGACGTTTGCAGGTTGAAGAGCTTCTACAACGAAGTGCTTCTTGTAGACGCTGAGTGGAATTATTGACACACTAGAGCCAGTGTCAACAGTCATCTGAACCTTGGCTTTCCCAGCAAGTTCAACTTCACACTTTATCGGCTTCTTTGGGTGTGTGTTAACGGTTAACACCTGTGGCGATTCACGTTCAACTCCATCATCATGATCATGAACTGCTCGAACCTTTCTGGTTTTGCGGCAAACCTTAGCCCAATGTCCAGTTTTTCCGCAACTGTGACATTTAGTTCCTTTTGCCTTACATTTCTCGTCGAATGAGGCATGAAGAGTGCTACCACAATTTCTGCAACTCTGTTTCTGTCCTTTTCTGTCTCTACTGCTGTGTTTCTGTTCTTTTCCTTGTTCTTTCATTTTCCGTCTGTCTAGCTTGTGAACACTTTCGCGAGCAATTTCACTTCCCTGAGCTATTGCTCTGGAATCTCTTTCCGCATCTTCAATGCAACTACTGCAGTCAAGAACCTTCTTAAGCGTTAAATCAGGCTCAAGCAACAGTCTCTCACGAATTCGTGTGTTGTAACAACCTTCTACCACTTGATCACGAATCATTTCTTCCTTCAAGTCCCCAAACGCACAGTGCGTCACAAGTTCTTGCAAGGCGGTAACATACTGCAATACAGTCTCGTCAGACCTTTGCCTTCGTCTTCTGAACCGATATCGCTCAGCAACGACGTTGATTCGTGGCACGAAGTATGCTTCTATAGCTCCTAACGCCTTCTCATATGCATCTTCGTTCGAGCTCGTCACTGAAGCCGTGTTCAAGGAGTAAAATATCCTCTGGCCTTCAGCTCCTAAACAGTGTAGAAGAAGTGCCTTTTTCCTCTCTGGTGGAAAAACATTGCTACCTGAAGCTAACATGTAGTTCTCAAATTGCTGTCTCCATAACTTCCATGGAGTGGATGAAGAACCCGGTGATGACAGAAAACATGAAGGTGGTGGAATTGACATTTTGGAACAGAAAGTTAAATACAGGAACAAAATCAGTTAATTATTTCCAAATCCGTAAGCATCCTCGTCGCCAGAAATATGTTGTATAGTGGGCTGGAAATTATAACTATTAAAACTAACTAAGTTGAGTAGAAGACAAACAAAATGGAGCTTGCAGAAATAGGTGTGGTCTGGTGTGTGGTTTATTCCAGTCTCCCCGTCTCAAGCATGTACAAGTCTCACATGGTATTCAAGTGCACTCATGTGCATTCATATGTAAAGACACTTTCATTGTTATCTTAGAACATCATGAATTAGTTATGAGCAGGTGCTATGCAAAGCTAAGCTTGCATGAGGTTTAATGGCATGCATTTAAACATAACACTTGTCTATGAGAGGGTAAATGTTAGGGGTGCATCTCGTTAAACTTACTTTATGCTAACGAAGTGACTTAAAAATAAACAAATATAACAAAGAAGAGTTATAAAGCAGGGGGGGGGGGGGAACTTTTGAAATATATACAAAGATATAAAAAGTAGTTACGAAGAGCGTCGAACACGTTTAATGGGGGAGTAGAAACCATGAGTTGGAATTCGATGAAATTTGAAAAGATATTTTTAAACACAAAATTTGATAAAATAATCCCTAATTCATATAAACAATTAAAAAGGTTGTAAAAATTTAGAAAATTAATCGTGACAGCCAACTGTTTGATGGAAACAAAATAGATAAAAACAACATTTTAATGCATGAAATAAGGAGAATAAGTGGAGAAAATACACTTAATCATGAAAATAATCTAGAATCATAAGGAGACTCACCTTAGATTCTAAATAAAACAACATATCATCAAATCGAATAATTCAATTGAATGTTAATGAACTTCTGTCTTATATCTGGTACACGTGGTATATGCGTCAAAGTTCGATAACCTGGCCTGCCCTAAAATCATTCACGTCTCCCAACGAAGACTAGGCTCAATATTCAAGCATCTCAGACTTTCTGGCGCTTTACTCCACCGTACAAACTCAGATTTCAGATTTGATCTGCCAGTTATCTTGCCCAACTCCACCCCAAAGCACACTTTGTCTTCCAGCGAGCTAGTACATCTTATGTTCTCTCCGCACATCTCCAGTGATTTCTTTACATCTATTTAGGAAAGTAGATACATCTCTTGCGTTTCTGCTTGTGAAATTTATTGTTTTCGATTCGGTTGTGTTCTATTATTTTGGCAACACTCTTTCATCGCTGAATAAACAGTTTTCCTCGACATTAAGGAAACATCGAGTCAACATTACGTATTTCTTTAAAAACAAAGGTGAGTACAGCCAAATGTTTTGTTTTTAATTAGTTTGTAATGACACGCATGTTTTCCCAAAAAAGAATTCGGGATTGTGTTTTTGAATGAGATTTTGTTGATATTTCATGTTTTCCCTTTGCCAACAACCATCATTTTATTTATAAATCCAACAGGTGAATTCACATTTGTCTGCCGCTGACTTTCAAAATAGTGCATGGATAATGCTGTTTATTCTTCCGATTGTGATATTGTCTAAATAATTATGATACGTCATTTTTAGTCTTAATCACGATTAAGAGTTTGTAATCGAGATTGAGGGAGACTGATATTCACGGAAATGTCACATTTTTGTAACATTAAAAGAACAAATGATTTGTCAATGATGAGACTGTGAGTGTGACCAACCTTCAGTTGATGGAAGATTACCAACTTAGTTATGGGAGTTTGAAAAAAGTTTCACTTTATATGAATAATATCTTTCGGCATATTTGGTCATCAGTTCATTTTCAAACTGAACGATAATTTTTTAAATGTAAGATTTGATGAGAAAAAAAAAGCGTAAAACGTCGGACTCTTTAAACTGAGTTTATGGAGCATAGCATAATCCAGATCATAATTCGTTTTGCCTTTTCCATTAAAAAAAAGCAATATATTAGCAAAGATTTCATGTATTATTTTCTAAATCGAAATTAGCAGAATAACACTGACTGATATCTGACCCACTTGACTTATTCACATAAAGGCACCCTAAACTAAATTGTTGGAGAATAATCACTTTAATAGTTCCTATCAGGCTGGTTCCCATATCTGTATTATACGAAACTCGACAGAAATTCAATTTTGGCTAAAACATCTGATTTTCATTTTGCTATGAAGTTTGATCCATCTACGACTCGCAGATTATAATGATAGATTTGAGGACGATTTTTCATTTTTATTTTGTTTACTGATTGCCATTTTCATTTATGTATCAGGGTTGCGATGGACACAGTTTATCATCATCGCCTTACCGGTGCCTTTCAGCCTCTCGGATCTACGAGCACCAGTCAGGCAAACACAGCTGTCGAATGCTATGGGAACTCCATCAAAAACGACCCGACACTCCCCGTGGGTTTACACCGAACGGGTACCCTCGTCACCCACCTCGCCACCTCCTCCTCCTCCTCCTCCTCGTCGCCGGGCTGCGCGGGGAGCTTGAGCGTGGAGGCGATGGTAAATAAAGCCGGTTGTTTTGGGTCGTCTAGAGAAGATAACAAGCCATACCCAATGAGTTTGCAGCATTACAGCGACTGCCTTCCAGTAGGCGCGCCGTTAAGCACGGCACGAGTTATCAGCTCCGACTGTGTCTCGGAATCATCCATGATGTCGTCTGTCCGAGACGAACAAACGAGCTCGCCGATGCGACTTAGTAGCCGTAGCGTCCAAACAGACGATGTTGCTGATGAAGAGAAAGTGATAGACGACAGGGAGAAGAAACCGGTGGATGACGATAAACCAGATCCAACTCAAAAGCCGCCATTTTCTTATGTCGCTCTCATTGCCATGGCAATCAAAGATTCACCAGAGAGAAAGCTAACACTGAGTCAGATTTATCAATATATCATCAACAAATTCTCTTATTATGAGAAAAATAAGAAAGGATGGCAGAACTCGATCCGACACAACCTGAGCCTCAACGAATGTTTCTTGAAGATTGCACGAGAAGGAGGAGGAGGAGAGAAGAAAGGCAACTACTGGACCCTCGATCCAGCCTACGATGACATGTTCGAGAAAGGGAACTATCGACGTCGTCGTCGTCTGCGTCGACCGCATCGCCCCATTGCGATCATTGACCGTTCGTACATGACAGCCGATGGCGGGTTTCCTTCTTATCCTCGGTGCATCCAATACGGTAGTAGCTGGGGTATGTGTCCACCCCCACCACCACCACCACCTGTTCCATCCACCCATCAACTTCAACCCCAGTATCCTAGCGGTCCATGTCAGCTGAGCTCGTCACCATCGCCAACTCCTCGTGGTCTTATTCCATCATCGCTCACCTCGCAGTACTCACCGACCACCTACACACAGTTCACACCCTGTTCGCTCTCACCTTCGCCGAACTCGGGATATATTTCGTCGGTTGGTTTGTCGCAGAACTCATCGATTTCGAGCTCGAACACCGGATATGAGGAGGGTGAGCTCGGGTTGGTGGCCATAGGCAGTGGGTGTAGTACTTGGCATGTCTGATACCTCACTTATAATCACCGCACTCCTTATAATCATATTAAACTTAACGTTAAACAATGATGATGATGATGATGATGATGATGATGATGCAGTGTTTCATAAAAACGCCATTTCAATATAGATAAAATGGTCGTACATTTTTTTATAAGAATATATTATATTCTTATAAAAAATGTACGACCATTAACTTGATTAAAAAGAAAGATTGACATAACTAGTATACCCTTGCAAGTAGCCATAAGATAGTAAACGGTTACAGTACCAAAGGAAAAGTAAAAACAACCCCATTGTACGTTTCTGAACTTTTTCAAACTCTTCTGTGGGAACAAGCCCCCCCCCAAAAAAAACAAAAAAAAAACAAAACAAAACAAAACAAAATAACAAAATAAAAAAGAAAGAAAAAAAAAAAAAGAAAAAAGAAAAAAGAAATTGATAAAGAAATGCATTATAAAATTCATGTTCTTCCTTTACCATGTTTGCATTTTCCAATAATTTATCATTTTACAAGATGTTCCAGCTTATAGTCGACTCATCAATACGATTCCAATTAGACTGGTTCTTTAAAAACGAACATGTCAGTTTGTTGTATGCATCTTCAGCCATCTATCTATATCTGGCCTTTGAAGAAGAAAGAAATCTTCGATGGACTTTAATTTTTATATCATGTCTGAACAGGGGCTACAAAAGTATATTTTCCACATGTATAATAGCTTGTTATTTCATCTCGCCCTAAAAACCTTCCTAGTCTGCTCAACACTGACAAGTATCTTTACTCATCATTCCTCATAATATTGTAAAGTTCATTCGAACGAAATATCTTTTTCTTTTTTATGATAGTAGACCTTAAGTAATTATGGTGTTATTTTGTTGGTATATCATTATTTTCATTCCAGTTGTAATTTATATATGTTATTATGTTTTAATAAAAATAAACCTTGTATAGGCAGCGACAATTTTGAACAAGAAAAGAACTATATGTATATCAAACGAACAATGTCACATGCCCATAATTGTATAAAGAGGAAAAATATAATCATTTGATGCCATATTCTCTCTTTATTCTGTCATGTGTGATAGTAATTCACTTGCCTATATTATTGATATCTCATTACCCCCGGAATAGAGAGCTATAAAACAAATATCAACAAAATACTTTATCTCTTTCTTTTTTTTGTATCTACTTTATGTTATACTTGCGTTTTGTGCTCTTTGTTTTCGCTCATCAACATTGTTCTGTTTCATATTGCTGCTTTAGTCAATTCGAGTTATAATTTGAAACTATATATGTTGTATTGTTGTCATTATATTTAGCTGACATTAGGTGAAAAGTAATAAACGTGTAGCAATAATCTTTTTCAGGTTTTATAAACTCGGACAAAAATTTATCTACTTATGAATAATCATATATAATTCCCTGGTAATAAAACGATATACATATTTACGATAAATGTTTTTGGCAGATTAGCTGAATGGGTATGGAATAGGTTATAGATATGAAATAATAAAACTGCAAGATTATGTAATTCAAATGAAAAGATATTTGTATAAAGCACTTACGAAAGTTTCTGATAACCAAAATCTTGGATTATGGCCAACAGTGTGAGGAACATATGTTGTTTCGCAACATTATGCCCCTTCTTTCTTGGAAGAATTTAGAACTTTATTAAACAAAGAGTACTTTTTAATCATTCGTGTTGCTGAATATAGGTATGGGAAACCTAACTTTGTTGATCACAACCAAATATTATTATGAGATGATTTATTGTAATGAACACTCGATATGACTTGTTGTAGATTAAGTTCAATATACCTCGGCTTTTAATAGTGGCGCTTTCTATTATGTTTCATTAGACACAGAAGTATACGATTGAAAACTTTTTGGGCCAAAACATATTCAAAATATAAGATAGTGATTTAGGTTATGACGCAGTTGTATTCATTTATATTAACATTTCTAAAACATACGTAAACGAGGAACTGCCAAGATAATTATATAGAATACTCGCGTATCTGAAAATCGAACTTTAAATTTAACGAATGTCTTGGAAACGGTTTCATCTTTTTTTATACAAGTGATTTGTATGATGTCTGAAATGTGTAAGAATATTATCCGGAAAAATGATAACGATATTTGAAGGATCATATTTTGTAGTTTAGGCATGTTTCTGATAAACACAACTTTCGGGTATGGGGAAATGAAAATAATGTCATTTTAACGAAAACTAACCAAACAAAATTCTTTTCTGACCATGCTAATGCTTGCATTTTGTTTGTGGTTGCGACTCTTTGCTGTTCGTCGTTTATAATTTTTTTTTTCATTTTGTAATTCCATGTTTTTCTTTCTGTTGTTTGCATGTCTCTATTTTCCAAGAGTTTGCAAGTTCATTCAAACGAAGCTTGATCAACCTGAAAGGAGGTAGTTTTCAGTAAACATGAAAGGATGTGAATTTAAGGCCGTAAGGCGTAAAGCAACATATTCTGCAAGGCTATCAAAACCTTTCATTGCACTCATAGTATAACGTGAAGTGTCACAGTGTTAAGCAAAAGAATGTGACAATTTTCATTTTTTGGTTATAGGATCAACTTCCCAGGAGGGGGGGGGGGGGGGGGGAATATCAGTATACGTGTAATGGCCTTATACATGTACTTAGATTTCGTGATTGTATATAGTCGTTCATAACGTGTAAACCCCCCCCCCCCCCCCCCCCCCCTCTGTTATAGATTTTTTAAAGGTTACCTGATTAGAGTCTGTAAAGCTATGGTTTTTTGTCACTTAAACGACTTCTTTTAAAAATCTAAACTAAGAAATAAATGCTATATAAAGAACGATACTGTCTTTCTTTCAGTCAATTTTCTTTTGACGGATTGATTGGTCGATGAATTAATTAATAGGTGGATGATTGAGAACCAAAATGTTGGATTGATGGATATATGGATGGATATATAGTTGGATCAATGTAATATATGCGTTGATTATATATATTTGATTGATTGCATAATTGATTGGTTGATTGATGTCCCGTTTTCACGTTTACAAAAAAAAAAAAAGAAAAGAAGATGCATTTAATACAGTTTTATAAATATGAGGCAGACATTCATGTACGATATGAGACATTAACGAAATGACTTTTAGGTTATATGCCTGTAAGTCGAAACCAAAAGAAAAACAATTTCCTAAGCGGAGTGACGGCTTTATTTGCTACTATGTACTTATACAAAAATAGACTGCTTCATTGTCGTGTCATATTTTAAAGAATTTATTGGCATCCATATTCATTTTCTTTATTTATGTCAACAATTCTTGTCTCGATGACAATTCGAAACTTATTCGAGTCTTCCTACAGAAAAACAGTAAGAAATAAATGAAAAGTGACTACCATAGAAGCTACAAGGCAACCCTTTTCACCAATAAATAAATGATAATATCACTATTAAGAATTGATTGTAAAAAAATAATGTTGTTCCTGCTTTAATTCCCTTCTACCAAGCCTGCTGTATGTCAAAATGACATTATCTAACTCAGTAGCTATCAAAGTCTGAGAGATTATGTGTGTTGGATATTACAGAGTTAGTATTGTCCAGATGTGCGCTTGTATGACCGATCAGCTCTCACTGATAACATGACGGACATATACGATTTGCTTACATTTCGCTTAAGGTTGATAAACAAAACAACATTGTTAATGGAAACATCGACATTATACCATCTTATACCGGAAATAATAACAGGATAAAACATATTTTCTGCAAAGCATTTGGATGCTACCGCTGTTTGTCTCTACCCCTTCACTGAGTTCGTCGTCATCTTCTTAATATGTTTTCGTTAGCTTATAGGCCTATCTGCTTTTAATTATTCCTATCTTCATCATCTTCCGCAGAAGTTCCGCTCCACATCTATCTCCTTCTTTTTCTTCTTCGTCTTCTTCATCATCTTCTTCTTCTCCTTTTTTCTTCTTCTTCTTCTTCTTCATCATCATCATCATCATCATCATCATCATCATCATCATCATCATCATCATCATCTTCTTCTTCTTCTTCTTCTTCTTCTTCTTCTTCTTCTTCTTCTTCTTCTTCTTCTTCTTCTTCTTCTTCTTCTTCTTCTTCTTCCTTTTCTTATTTCCTTTCTTCTCCTTCACTCCTTCTCTTTCTTTTCCCATTTCGTCTTTCTTCCCTCTTTTGCCTTTTGTATCATCATTTTTGTCTTCCCTTCGCTTTTTCAATTTTAAACGTCTTCTCCATACGCCTATTCACCCCCCAGTTCCCCCTTTCTCTTTTTATCCTGTAATTCTTCTGTCCCTTGTGTTTTTTCTTTCCTTTTCCTCTTTTTCTCTTCCTTTTTTTTCTTCTTCAAAATCATCTGCAGAAACTTCTTATTCTTATACTTCTTATACTTAGTTGTATTTTTCGGATTATTCTCACTTCTTTCACTGTTAAGTACTATTTTCTTCTTCTTTTTAAATTATTTTTTTTCTTTTAATTTTATTGTTATTATTTTTCTACTTTGTTATCGACGTGTTCAGGAATAAATGTAACAATATAATATAAAAAGAAAGTTACTTAAGTATATATAACGACGGAAATTTCTGACGCTGGGGAAACATTTATTTGCTGTCGTCTGGTACTTGGTGGATAGAGAGGGAAGCGCTTTTAGCACCGGCAACTTCTTTTTTTTTTAAAGGAAATTAATTGTCGGTTTAAAAGGATAAATGTATTCATTTTGTTTTTATTTGTATTTTAAATCAGTGCGATTATGTATCTACGAGCATAACACTGACAGTAATTATCTACAAAGTTGATTTGTTATGAAATATTCCTATCTGCATTTGTTTCTTGAATTTATTTGTGAACTATCCAAACGAATTTAGAAAAATATGTCTGGGAACAAAGCGGGAGTGGGTGTGCGTTGTTCGTTCGTGCGTGTGTGTGTGTGTGTGTGTATGGGGAGGGGGGGGGGGGGGAGGGTTAACATGAGGTTAAGGTAGTTAACTGAAAAAAAAACACGAGAAAATACTCTGATATTTGAAGCGCCAAGTATGCGCTCCCTTATCTGCGGGTTGGCGGGTTAAAATTTTACACCTGCATCATGAATAATGTTTTGAAAACAATGATTTTTTTTTCTTGTGTGGAGTGAAATTCCTTTCTTTCATCTCTTTCATGTCAATCACACCGTGAAATACTCGGGAAGACGTGATAGTTCAACAAAAATGTTAGATATAATTTCAAAAGAAATCTTCAACGCAAATTTTTGAAAATCAACAATAAAACAACTGAAATGTGATTATTGTGAAGTCTTGCATGAATTTGAAATCACCCATCATCTGCACAAAACTGTTTCCTAAGCAGTTTTTATTAAAAAAAAAAGAAAGAAAAAAAGGACTGAAAAATAAAAAGAATCATGAATAGAAACAGATGATCTTGTCAACTGATTGTGTACACACGGGGGGGGGGGGGGGGGGGGGGTACCGTACTTTTTACTTGCAGATTACTATGGATAACCATTACTAGTTTTCTAAGGGTGCATTTCTGATTTCTGATAAGTATTTTTGGTTAATGTTGTATCATAACCTCTGAGATTATCAATATGTATTAAATACTCCCCCCTTCCCTTTTTTGTTTCTTTGTTTTTTCTTTAATCTTTAATTTATTTCACCCGTGGAAGATTATCATGTTATAACTACAAATTACTTATTTCTTATGGAAAGGATGTCTAGATATTTTATTAATTTCAGTTCGATCATTATACGATTGGTTCATATGTTTTGATATGTTTTGTTTTGTCCCTTCATGTTTTTGTTTGCATTTTGCTGCTTTATTTTAAAATAATGTCTAATATTGTCTATCATTTCACGTTTATGTATTATGGTGTACAATATCTATACGTGTTTTTGTGCAAGGCCCGAAAGAATAAGTGTATGACCACTGACTAGGTTACCCTGGGTAAATAAGACAAATGAAATAAAATTTAAAAAATAAATCAAATTACATGGTTCCCTTTTCCATTTCCACCACTAATGCAGTTAGGTCAAATATTTCATTGAGTCATCCAGTGGCGGATCTACATAGGGGGAAAACCGGCCCGTGCCCCTCCTTTTGAAACCTAACTGTCATACCTTAAGTACACAATCAACAAAATTTGATCTCTTTATTGTGTACTTTTACAGCACTGTGCCCCCTCTTTTATAAAATCCTGTATCCGCCCCTGGAGTCATCTCCCAAAATGTATCAGTAAAAAAGTATATGTATAATACATATGCACGTGATTCTGGGAAGTCGTTTTGATCATGGAAATAAAGATACGCATTTGAAGGGAACCCTAGAGTTTATAACAGGTTGTTTTGAGTAAAATGACATAAGAAAGTCAGAGGAATAGATTTGTAATTATGTTTACAAATAAGTCATTCATCATTATTGTGAAATGGTTGTACAATGGATGAAGAATTACTGTTATAATGACAGATGTATCAATAACTTCATTTCAATTCAGTTCAATTACATGAAACTTGTGCCTGGATATGGAACTGAAGATGTAGGTCTCTTTGAGATTGATTACAAGCATTTACATGCCTTCTGAGCACACTCATGTAAATAATCATTGCATGAATAAATAAATGAATAACTAAAAATATATCAAAATAAACGGAGAACTATCCTATAAGATATCTCACTCTCATGGACAATTCACAATTGATACTAAAGTCATCCAAATGTTTTGAGAATTTCAGAATTTTTTAAAATCAATATTTCTCAAATGCACCTCAAACTTTCATGAATCTGTTCTTATGATATTCCTGCTTTTAGTACTTTATATCAATCACCCTTCATCATCTTCTCACACACTTATTATCAACAAATGTCCAAATAAAGACAAAATCCATTCTCCTACTGTCATATGCACAGAATGATTTATTCAGATATCCATTACATTTTCCCTTACTCTGGATGACTTCACAATTCTATTGTATAAGGTTTTTAGATATATATATACAAAACAGCTCAAAGATTAGATCATTAATCTTCAAAATGCATGATAATATCAATGTGACGCTTAAAAAAAAAAGGAATCTGAAATTGGAAAATCATCACTAATTTTGAGATAATAAACTTTAAAGAGCATTAACATACTGACAAATTATCTATTGTGGAACTTCTAGATAAATACATAATAGTAAAAAAACGCAATTCAGTTTTCACAGCCTTGAATGCACAAAGACCTCTCAAAATAGAAATAAAAAGGAAGAATGAAAAATTGAGAGAAGAACAAAGTGAGGAAAATGAAAAGTGAAGAAAGCGGAGCTCTGCAAAGGGGTTCAGGGAGATATTTTGATTCCGATTTCAAAACATACCTCCAAATGTTTTCAGTTTCCCATGACAATGGTTGCGATAAGAAAGATCTTAACCTGATGAATATCAAGTTTCACATCTACCTCTGCTTCTCTCCCTCTCTCTTTTCTGAAAACTTTAGTCAGGTTCACATGAAGGGAGCGAAACTTTAAGTTTCGCTTGTAGTTTCAAAACTTTAAGTTAACTTGTAGTTATCTTGTAGTTTCAGACTGTATGAATGGACTCATAGTTTTGAAACTTTAAGTTTACTTGTACTTCTAGAACCTCAAGCAAGCTCATGTTTAAAGCCGAAATCACGAGCAGTGGGTGGTCCTCCATCGCAGTTTCGGACCATATGGACAGAATAAACTTCAAGTTTTGCAAGCTCGTAGTTAACGATGACCTCTCTGTTTATGTGAAACTTCCGGATCATACCCTTCACGCCAATTATGAACACAGGATCTGCATGTGTACTGTACACACAATCGGTATTATCTAATTCTGGTGTTAACAACGACGACTGCTCGGCTTGTAGTTTCAGAACAATGGGCATCATTGTTTCGCGCCCATGTGAACCCTTGAGGTGGCTGGTGAGTCGTTGTTTCGTTAACTTAAAGTTTCGAAACCACAAGTCCCGTATGAACGTAGCTTTTATTGAAAGAGAGCAGCTGTAAAACCGTAAACTTCAATAAAACAAAGAATAAAAGATCTTCATGATAAAATTGATCTCTTTTCTTACTACAGACCTGACAAGTCAATGACTTATGGTAATTTTACACTCCGAGCTGAATGGATTGTCTCTCTTTTGATACTAACACAAACCTGTAAAGGCAATGTAGGTTTGTTGTAACAAAGTGGTTTTAACATCAGGCTTTACTCTGCCATGACATGCCATGATGAGAATAAATACACAGCAGTGATAAAGTATATCACTACCCAAAATCAATGAATTTTAATTGATAATACTCTTTAATTGAGTAATTGTACATATCTTTTGGCAGAAGAGGGCTATATAGAAATTTGACATTCTTGTATTCTGCATGATGTTAAGTAGCATAACTAAAAAGGTAGAATAGCTAAGCTTAATCCACTCAAAAAGAACTAAAGAAAGAATACTGGGCCTTTTTGTTAGGCATTATTGGAAATGTAATATTACTTGTAATTCATACGTTCTGTTCCTCTTTACCACACAAGTGAATGTAAAAATAGCATTAAAGCAAATAAATGCATGATAATTTCATTTTGTAGATAATTCTACATCAACATAATCTATATCATCTGTGACAGATTCTTGTTAAATAGACTTTGAATGACATAACAACAAAGAACATCTAGAATGCTATCATATTTACAATTAACAAATAATGTGACATATAGCTGGAAAACCACAATAGAACTCATGGCAATACACAAACAATGCTTTGAATAAACACTAGTCAAAATCTTTACTTTCAAAAGATAAATGTTGTTAAGTACACCACTCCACCATATAACATGGTCTTGGATGAATTTTAACTCACGGGACCTATCTATGATATGTTTGATCTAATCTTGAATTATCAAAGGAATGACATCTCACTTGGCATAAATTATTAGTGAGCAATCCCACAAAGATGAGTCCAGGGTGTGTCAAGAATCTGATCATGAACTGAGTAGAAATATCTTTACCACTAAAGTTTGTTTTTTAACCCTAGAGTTCCAGTGCCCAAAAACCAACATTTTAAAGTAAAATTACATTAAGTTTGAAAATAATTATTGGTCATTACACTGCTTTATAAATACATATGTATGGCTACATAAAGAGCAAAATATTGTGTGCTTTATTGGAAAAAGTGTTTTCAGGACTCTATTCCCAATTTATCATTTTCAAAAGTACCAAATCTAGTACTCTATTTAAAACATTGTTGCATACAACCGATTCTCTGTGGCATCAATGGAATTGTATCAGGTTACTAGTCTTCTAATAAATCCTCATCCAGGTTCACTTCGGACGTATCAACATTGTCATCAATGTCTAAGTTGTCGAAGTCAAAGTCGAGATCGTCTGTGTCTGTCCTAGGACGCTCCCCAGCTGGAGGTGACTCGGCGGCTGGTGAAGGATCCTTGGGAGCTGCTGGTGTCTCAGGATCCTGCATCAGCTCCTGCCCCTTGGAAAAATTGATCAATAAAAAGCATTACCGATAAAGGCTGGGATTTTTGGTTGAAGCTATAGCCAAAAACAATATCTTAATTCTTGGGGGGGGGGGGGAGAAGAAGAATTAAAAAAGGAGGTACTGATATTCATATAATGGGCCAGCAAAAGAAAGAAGGTGTATTAAACTGCATTTTTAGGTTAATATTATCAAAATGGATGAACTGTATTTACATTTATCTAGAAATGCTTGACAAAAACGTATTGACAAGCAAAAATTAAATCTACAGATTCCATTAAAAAAAAAAAAATTTAAGATGATTTTCTTAAATTGGCTATCTTTAGCTTCATTTTTTCAGTCCCAAATTGTAAATTTCTGCAATGGGCAAAAGATTCTTGACACAAAATGGCCCTTCATATCAAATTATGATGGATACTTGGTTGGTACTTACCATACTGAAAGCTCCCTTAGAAATGGCTGCCTGCATCTCCTCCATTACATCCCTATCACTTGAGCTCTGCCAATGAAAGAGAGGAATGAAAGAAAGAGTTTTAGCTATTCCATAGATAATAAATAAAAATGAACAACATACAAAAGAAGACATATACTCAGTCTATCCTATAGGACACATAATTACAACTTCTATATCAAGATGTATACATGCATACAATCTGAACAAATGATAAAGCTCAGTCCCTTGTGAGATGATTTCATATTTGTATAACAGCTAGGACATTCATAGGTAGGCATATAATTGTGAAAATCCCCAAATTTATCTAGATATAGAGGATTTACTTTTGGTGTTTCTCTTTCTTAAGTCCCCCCAAGCTTGGTATTAGCGTCAAGATCTAGTGAGAACACCAGCCAGTACTTACAGGTACCGCAGGATATTTGCTGGCAGGGATAGTTGTACGACGACCCCTGAGGAACTGTTCAGCCTGTGCTGTCTCCTTGAGTCCACTAAAGAGATTCTCATACTGGGTAGGGTCTGCTAATGCATCAGCAGCCTTGGCATTCACCTTCTTAAGACTCTCTTTCCATGCCTGGACAACCCTGTCATAGCAAAGAATCATGAAAATACTGAACCATCAGCAAATCATTGCAAATACCATCTGAAGTAAAGATTAGTGAGTACATATTTCATGCTATGCCTAAAGTAACTCATTTAAAAAAGTGTAATCCATTTGCAGCATAAGAATATTTAGGGAATTCATTAAACATGGGTGCCCAGACCCTCTGAGTAGTCTTGCTATCTAATGGTGTTCTGTTACCAAAGAATTCCTTATCAATGTACACTGTATTATGAGCACATTTACATAATACATTTCTTTCATTCAGTTATCAAAGTAACAGAAACAGTGACAACAATAAAATCATTAAGATAACAAGAATGGCAATGGATCACTATCACCATTGTCATCGCTGTTTCTAAAAATCTGTTACAATACAATAATTACAACAGTAATGATAGCAACACTACAAAATAGGACTGTTAGTCGGCCAGCTGCAGTCATCTGTTAAAAATTTGGGTTTTATTTTCCACTACCTTTAGCTAAGGTACATGTACCGACAGGTCAAAAACTAATCAAGGTCATTACTTACTCAGATATCTTGCTTGGAAGGTATGTTCTTGCAAAGAAAGCTGCTTCAGGGAAACGTCCTGACCGACAGAGAAGATCCAGACATTTCTCAATCCTAAGAAAAAGAAATACAAGTTTTATTCTTTATACCATAAACAAGACATGACTTAGGGAACTATCAGCACAACTCTTTGCTTTGACAAATTATGGAATTTTGAAGGAGGATGGGTAACTGTATCATATTCAACATGCTTGGCGTCAGATGTGACTTTGTTTTCACAAGGTATGAAATTTGAAACTATGACTGTCTTTGAAAACAGAAAAAAAATGCAAAAACACCATTCTTTACAGCATTGTATTAAATGGAAAAAAAAAGGACACACAATTCATTTTCAAATTGAGGACATTACCATGGTAGTTAGGACAGAAGCCAGGGAAATTTGAAAGAACTTTGAAATGTATATAGAGACATTAATGTCATATGCACTATGGAACAAAATTATGTATAATACTTTTAACCCCTTAAGATTGTGCTATCTCTACAACATAAGTCCTTCATTAAATTATCATGTGTTTGAAAACTGTGAAGCATATCATGTGTTGAGAGCCATAAGGGCATTAACTCGTGTACTTTTGAACAGTGTCAACACCTTTCTGGCTCTCAACACACATTAATACATATACTTACTCTCCTCTTATGAAGTAACCAACAAAAGCAACATTGTTCTTGTCATTCTCTGCCGCCGTGGATGCCAGCTTGTCGACCATGGTGGCGTTACCAGAGCAACTAGCCAGTAGGAGAAGTCCTCCATAGTCCTGCGCTTTGTGAAGACACTCCTGAGCAAGGTCAAACTCACACTTGGTGGTAGCAAGCTCTGCTAGCTGCTTCCACTTCTGTTCAGACTACAGGTTGTGTAGAAAAAATGTGAATCAAGGTGACCGTCATAGTGATTTATGCAATACAAGTTTAATCATGAAAAGAGTTTGCTACATACTCTCTGTCCCAGGGAAAGTAAATATTGAACATGAATGATTTCAACATATCAAAAGGCAAATGCAGGAAAAAAGGGAAGGCAACACCAAGAATGTCCTTTGCATATGTCGTTCTGTAATGCTTTGCCAGAAAAATAACTATCCTGCCATAAACCCTGGCCCTATTGGGCAAGAGGTGCAAAGAGTCATGTAACTAAAGCTCAGACATAAAGGACCAAGTATATTGTTGCTAGCATTATGATTATCACCTCAAGCAACATCATCAATTATCATTACCATCATCATCATCATCATCAACAACATCACCATTACTACTATCCTTCAGTTCATCTGTTATCGTTCTCTACCTACCTCTGATTCTACAGCCAAGCTGTAAGCTGTCTTCAGTTCACCCAGCTGAAGGGCAAGATCAAACTTGTGTTCAGTATCACATGACACGGCCAAAGCTTGAGACTTGAAACCCTGTCAGAATAATAACACCATCAAACATTAGACAAAGACAATACATGTACTTAAATACTGAAAATGATGAAGAATACAAAAATAGTATTCAAATATCACAAAAGTTGCATACAAACAAATACATGGTCAAGAATAAACAAAGGTATCAATAATTGGAAAACTAAAAAATATATGATCCAATACTTCATAAGTAAATGTATAGCATTTTTTAGAGCAGTCCTGGGCCCCGTTGCATAAAACTTACCATTAATGGTAACTCTGCTATCAATGGTAACTACCATGGTAACATCACTCAACAGCCAATCAAAATCAAGGTTTCCATGGGAGTTACCATTGATGGCAAAGTTACCGTTAATGGTAAGTTTTATGCAACGGGGCCCTGGTTGTTTCATATAGAGACATAACTTAATATTTTCTTTCACATGGAAGCAAATATATACCAAAAGGTGCACTTTCTTTGCCTTGATATTTATAAGTTGACGTTTATCTTCTCTTTAAAGTGAAAACAAAAAAATAATATTGGGAGATAATGACATTTAAGGGAAGAGTGAGACTAACCTGTTTTTCCAGGAAGTGAGCCACTCTGGTCCGATGTTCCCTGGGTACAGTAGGAAGGACTTTATCAGCGGTGTTGAAGTCTCTTCTCATGACAGCAGTCTGGTATTCCAGCACAGAGAGTAGGAGAGAGAAGCTGACTACGTTGAGCTCTTTATCTCCTAGGTAGAGACGATTGTCCTTAGCGATGTATCCTAACAGGTACATGGTCCTGAAAAGTCAACAACAACAAACCAATGATGCTTATAATGCATCTTCTGGTATTCTAGGTTGGCATTACTGTAGCATCATAGGTTCTCTAACAATATAACACACCTGCCAACCTTCCACGGCAACAAATTAGGAATACAATGCTTTTTCTTTTCACACATACGTTTTCAGAAAAATAGAGGAACGTAGGGTTAGTAACAAGAGTTTAAAGGCAAATAGTTGGCAGCTATGAACCATGTCGTAACCTTTCTTCATCAAGCCTAAAGTTGTCTGCGTGGTAATTATCTTAATCCATCTTACGGTACAACACAATCTAAATAGACTCCAACCCAAGTTATCTTGGGCTTGGTAGTCAGAAAGTTAAATGGAAGGGAGGGGTGTAGATGTAGAATAGTTGTCTTAACCCATAGCAGTTTAGGGTTTTCGTATGGTCTAAATTAATCAGCTTTCCCTCCTCAAATTGGCAACAATTTTTCTTATTTTCCACTCCTACACAGTTTGAAAAAATAAAAACATGTATCAAATGAATCAATTTGAGTTAAAATTGCCAATTTGCACACAAAAACAGTGATTATATATTTTACACTGCGTTGTCAACTTAGAGAGACTTTAATGATTAGTTACAATTAAATCGCTGCTAATCGAGAACAGCAGAACGTACTGCATGTGAAAATAGATTTAAAAATTTGTCTTTCTTCTCATCTACAATGTGTAATTCCTAGCATCTTGGATCATAAGATACTGCAAGGTCACTAAAAGGAGACACTGTACTGCTTTGAGTTAATAGTAAGTAAATGGTGAATGTCCATGTGTGATCATCTAGGTGGTGGAGGTATCAGTCCAAGGAGAACAAGTACTTGTCCTATACTGAAGAAATATGGATAGAGTAAAACCAGCACAGCTCACCTGTCAAGATGTGAGATGGTGACTATCTCTCCACCCACATAGTAGTTGAGTCTATTCACAGAGTTGGTATAGATGAAACAGTCACCTACCCAACATCCTGTCTTCACAATCTCCTCAATCTCACCAACAACCTATATAAAAACAAGTTTAAAAAGGAGAGTCTATCTTGAAATTTAACATTATTCTATGGTTTGCCAATACATTTGTAGATTATAAAGAATAAACACAGAGCTGTGAAGCAATTCTGACTTTGCACAAATAACAAATGAGCAAGATGAATCATTCCTCATATCATATCATGAATTGGAATTCACATGGTTTGGTAGATCTTCTGCCATTGTTTCTTCTTTGATCTGTCTCTTTGTCTTCTCCAGAGGACTTTCTTTAGCCAACTCTTTGTACTATCTTAGTCTACCTTGTCTGATATTTTTAGTCAGACCCATAGGCCTGTATTCTGAACTCTGAATTCTGAAAGTTTAACTCTTTCAGTGTTGATGGCAAGTATATGTGACAGATAGACTTGTCATTTTCATTCACCAATTGCTCGACCACAGGAAAGGTATATACAGGTCAATGTATATCAAAATTTTGAGCATAAATCAAGCATTCTAAATATATGACTACAATTATATGCTACCATAGAAAATTTCAGAGAAAATTCCAGATTTTTAAAAAGATATTACCTTATTTCAACATTAAACAATAGTAAACAAATGATAAACCAAAATATAATGGACAAAAAAGAAACTCAAATGTAATTTTCAGTAATTCTTATGCATAAAGTTGGGTAAAGTTATGTTTGGTATCATAAGAAATGGTAATAAAATTCCTACAAGTTTTGTACACAATATTTTGTGAAATAACAGATGGTTAATGAAGTGCAGACATTTGAAAAGTAAGCATTGATCACCTTTTGGTAAAATTCTGAAGAGAGCTAAACCCCTTGGCACAGTAAGAGTTAAGTTAAACTGACTTAACCGCAAGTCCAGTCTAAAGTTCTGTACAAAAAAAAGTTAAACCAAACTAGACTGGAGTTAAACCAGAGTTCAGAATGTGATTTTCTAAAACTTTGGTTTAAATGGCAGGTTTAGACTGGGTTTAAACCACACTTAAACTGGAGTTCTGAATACGGGCCACAGACAGCAAGTGATCTTCCTTACATAACTGATACCTTTGGATGTACATAAGAAAATACAAAACCTGGTTGAGCAGAAAACTGATATTCAGGAACTATTGTGGTAGAAACTGTGACCTACCTCAAAAGCCTCCTCGATGCCATCCTCTGTCACTCCCTCATTTGTCTCCTGGGCCTTGACAACCGCATCAGGACTGTATCTCAAGATGAAGAACGACTCGTCTGTTGCTATGCACAGCAGCTCACCATTCTCTGACCAGAAGAGCTGAAGAGGATGATATGGAAAAAACAAAACAAGAATTGTGGCATGATCAGCAATGCACTCTTACAACATGACTGAAATCTTACTGTTATAGGTGCGGTAACAATCTTTATTGGTGTCACTATATCTCTATGCCACACCATGACAATCTATGGATGAGAAGGTATGAAAGTGTGTGGATGGAATTACAGATGACCCCGCTTCTAATTCAATTCTTTCAGCCCAAAATGATGTCACTACCGCTATCAATAAAAATCGTAAGTATATTTTTATCTAAATGAAGTGACACGATTGCCATTTCCTTACATGTCTAGGTGTAATCTCTATTCTCCTGATAAGCTCAGTAGAATCCCAATCATAGAAGGCAAGACCACTGCTGGAACGAACACCAAGTAGGTAACCACCAAAGATACCTGTAATACAAAATACAATTGTCTATAAAATCTTTTCACGTTGATGATATTAAATAAACCGTTTCATAAGAAACTCCTTTAAAGGGAATCGGTAACTTTGTGGAGGCTTGATTTAATAAATTGTTAATTTTGATATTTGTCTTGTATAATGATGTTCAGAAGGATAAATAAATAGCCAGGCATAGAAAGGTTTTCAAATATACAATGTGATTATTAAGATATCTATGACTGAATACTGCCATTTACGAAACCGAACAGGGTACGCTTTAGTCTAACACTGCAGTCTATGGGGGGAAATGAGTCTGGCATTTCTGGTCACTTGTATATGTTTACTTTTGTGAAGCACATGATAATTTTGATGTGCATTTTTTTTCCCTGTGCTTCATTTTTACACCATATTACATACACTGATAGCATGTAAGCCCAGGCAGCTCAGATTTTATCAAGCCTCTAAAAAGTTACCAATTCACTTTAAGGTAATTCTGAATAGTTTATAAAGCATGTACATACTTTTAAAAACAACACAAAGTGAAAGCACTAATGCATATGAATATGAACTAAATGAGCCACTGCAAGACTTATTGATTTACTTATCTTCACAAACTCTGCTATTACACATTGCCTATTAAAATCATTATGCATATTTCAATTATTCGAAGAATATTCTGTGTAAATTTTTTTTTAGGATTCTGTAAGAATTACATTTCAATCATTAACAGAAGACTACCTTGAACCAAGAATGTAAAAAAAAAAAAAGCATATCAAGCAAACATTACCTTCTGCACCAAAGTCTGGCTTGAAAGATTTCTTCTCTTTGAAATTCTTGAAGAGTTTGACCGATGTGTTACTCTCACGGATGGCATATCTAATGATAATCAAATGGAAGACAAAGGCAAGTTAGCAAAGTAACTACAATGCAAACATTCGTATCAAATTTAGTTTTACAAAAAAAAGGACTACTATCACCATTCAGTTTGTACTAAAGTATTATTTTATGCAAAAACATATACAGAACTTAATTTTGTGGAGTAAATTCTTGAATAGTTTGAAATATATGATAGAAAGTGTTGATCAAATAATTGTTGAGTTCAAGATAAATTTCCAGTGCAGTGTTTCCTCAATCCACTTTTGGAAAAATTCCTGAGATCATCTATAAATTTCAATTTTTTTTCTCTATTTGTTCTATTTATATCAATAACAGGTTAATCTATTTCATTCCCTTAAGATTTTGAAGACTCCTCTAAACTATCAGGAACCATTTCATTTACACTCATTTGCAATTAATGTGTCATTGACTTCTAGTGGGTTTGAATGCAACCTAAAAAAATACAATGCACTCTGGCTAGATAATCAATGGGTGAAGGGCAGTATTATAGACTTACTCAGAAGAGTCATGTGACCAAACAAACTCCAGAGCTGATCCATAGCTCTTGTTCCTGAGAGCCATAGCTGTGTAGATGATGTACTCTCCATCTCCGCATACAACTACAAACCTAAAAAATGACAAAAACTGTGTCAATGATAATATACTTGCATTGAACCATCTTTGTATATATGAACTATCCCAAAGGAAACGATTTGTATTGTTTCTCCTTGTGTTTGTCAAGCTTCCATGATATCACTTTGAAGCACTGAAAGAATTTCTTCCTACTAAGTACCTATCTAATTCATCTGGGTCAAGAACTGCATATGCAGAATCATGTCTTGCCAAAGGACATTGGTGACATGGCCAGGATTCAAACCTTATACCATAAGAAAATAATGTACAGCACATGAAGCTGCCCAGATACATCTCCACATCTGGGAAGCAATATGCTTCCCCCATTAAATAATTAAAAAAAAATACAAAAATACAAAAATACAAAAATCTGGATGATTAACTCTATAAAGACACTAAAGAGTGGCACTTTTCCCCCTGATGAGTTTACAATTAGACAATTAAAGACTGTTTATGGTATGAATATGAGAGAAGTACATGTATAAGCAAAGATGACTGTACCTTCCATTAGGATTATGTGCCAGTGTCTGTGGGTAGACATCACAGCTGCCCATGTCTTTGATTCCTAGAGGTAGCCTCTCACCATCCTTGATCTCATAATCTAACCATACAAAAAACAAATCATAAAAATCAAACATAATTAGGATTGTATAACTAAATGTGAGTACCACAGTCTGACCCCTACCCCATGCATTTGTAATTGAAATTATTGTAAGCGCTTTGGGCCTTATGGGAAAAGTGCGGTATAAGTAGTAATAATAATAATAATAATAATAATAATAATAATAATAATGCACCATTCAATAAATGTGGATATACACTGGTACTAACATAGTTTGTTCAGAGACACACATTAAATTTCTGAAATACAGATCAATATGTATCGTACACATTACAAATCTGGACAACTACTTCTCTAACTAGAATTTTAAAACTTATTCTACCCTTTCAGCACGCACAACTGATTTTCAAGGGGTGAAATCTTGAATTTTACCTAAAGGAAATTTGTAACAATACACCAATTAACAATATGATGTATTCCAATTGTGTGAAAACACATGCTACATTAATATTGTATCTATTATCATGTTTGATGGTTTTCAGTTTACTACTTACCTGTCATAGCTTTGAGGTTTGCTTGTTGTATTTCAGAGTGTTTGGCCCACATGATCTTTCCACTAGAGTCCATAGACATTGCTGGTTCTTCTCGTCCAAGCTGTATCAATGACATAAAGAGCATATAATGTGTGGCAAATTACAAAACATTCTAAGCCTATATTACTCAACATAAAGAAGCATAAAAAATACAAAGAGTACAAAATCTATGTCACTAATTTTTATGCTAAAATGTTCTATAATTTCTTTCTACAAAATGCATGTCCATCCTTCATGACTATCTATGTCTCTGGACTTCTTAAACCTCAGACCTTCTGCAATGTGAAACTGCATAAGTCTGCATCTTCACCCAGGCACTAACAAAATCTGAAGCTATCATTCATACAAAGTAAAAATTTTAGAGTTAAGCATATGTTAAAAATACTTTATTCAGAAACTATCAATTAGAGAAAATGACCTTTGACATACCTTAATGATGATGCTGCCCTCATCATATCCAAGAGCAACGTTGTTAGATCCCTTCATGTTTGCTACTGTCCATACTCTCTCCAGACCATAGTTCAGTGTCGTCTCCAGCCTGTAGGTGTTTGCATGCCAGATCCGTACAGTACCTGTAAGATAATGAGGAATAAAACATAAGCAGGAAACTGATAGACAATACTGAATCATGTCTTTCTATCTTTTAGCTGTGAAAAATATCATTTGACAATTATGACAGATATTAATGAAAAAGCTAAAAAATATATCAAACTGAAGTTTGCACAAATTTACAATGTGCATACTTCATATTTATACAAGTTGTAACTTTAAAATGAATATCATTCAAAAGTGTCAAACGTTTTCTTCAACAACTAGAACATGTATTCAGTCAAGTCTTTGCTACTGCTATTATATCATCTCCATGCATGTGCTCTTGGTATTCATATGGAAACAATATAGAGCACTTGCACTTCATGCACTTGAGATTAGATTATCAAGATAGTTGGAACAATATAAATAATTGTCATCGGAAGCTTTTATTCCATTAGACCTACCGTCTTCTGATCCTGTCATGATGATGGGTAGCTCTGGATGGTAGCTGACACAGGAAATATTCTGGGCATGGCCTTCAAGAGTCTGTACACAGGTTTTGTTCTATAAATGTGAAAGAAAATGGCAACAATATCACCAACAGTCATAATGCTCCACTCCAGTAAATGGAATATGTCTAGCTGAACTGATAAAATGTTCCCATAAGTGGCTTTAAAAGCTCCCCCAAGGCACTATCAATTTGATAACAGGGTATTTTATTCTTGCAGTTCTATTTATTGGTTTAGATATCACACACATCTGCAAAGATGATAAACTCAAAGAATGAGCCCTAAGAATATGACCACTAATACTTCCTAAAAAGTGAAAATATGTATTGTTACCACTTCACAGAATGAATAACCATCTCTCTTTGATTTTTCTCCCATAAGAAGCCGACACTCTTAGATGAAATCCTTGATTTACGATATTAACATTTATTTCCATGATATCCCAGTAATGTTCCATGACATGGTTTACCATATTATGGCTGAGCAGGGGCTTTATCAGATTATACTTGATAACTAACCTGATAATCCCAGATCTTGACTAGTCTGTCATCAGCCCCTGAAACCAAGTACGGTTTGTCACCACCGCTGTAATAGTCTACACAGTTCACACCCTTCTCATGGCCTTCCAATGTGAAGTTAGGTGTGCTGGAACCCAGCTGCCATACCTAAGAGAGAGAGAAGATACACTTGGTGTTACAAGGGAATGTTGGGGCCATGGATGAAAAAAACTCACATGAACAACGGAAGTCTTTCAAATAGCTCCATCATTATCCCTGTCTCATCATTTCTTTCATTGTCTCTAACTCTCTTACATTGTGCCATCTCTGTGTTAAAGATAAAGTTGAGCTCTGGTCATGCAATAACACTGTGAAAGAAACTGTCTAAAAACAATAGGGAAAGGTTGATTATATAGTACATAGGAATTGGTGTAAGCTGTAAAGTCTTTGGAATCACCAAAACGAGAAGAAATTGACTCGGTCCTGCTAGAGTCACATGCACTGCACACAGAAATGTGTATATGGCACTACATACACATGTTTGGCCCGAACATTTCAACTGTTTCTCGTCATATTTCGAATATGAGGGCATTTCAATAGGAATCCTTTCCAGGGGACATTTCTACTATGATGTTCTTCCAAACTGACATAAAAGGAATGACAAAGCTTCCCTTTAAACATCACAGTTCATTATACAGTGTTTAATTTCCAAAAGAAAGTTAGGTTCTTTTTATTCCAAACATATTAATAGTACAGAATACTGTAAAACTGGACACTTTTGCATGCATAGAAAACTTGCAAGAGTGGTTCAGAGTTTGTTGCTTTCATCCAACCTTGTTGTACATTTCCATACCTTGACTGTTCTGTCCAGTGATGCACTGGCGAATGTGTTGTTGTCTTTGGGGTTGAAGACGATCTGCATCACATAGTGGGTGTGTCCTTCAAACACCTGTGTACACTGCCACTTACGATCCCAGTCCCACAGCTTGATAAGCATGTCATCTATCAATACAAAAATTGTACAGCATTGATAATTAAATATACATGTATTATTTGAAGGTCAACAAGCATAAGTCAAGACCAGGGATTCTGTGGAAGTATGTTTGCTTCAGTGAATCTAAATGCACAAGTATAAAACCAAAATAAGTTACTTACATGTAAATCCATACCATAGTCTCCCAGTATTCTAGTACAAAAATCATACAAGAGGGCACCAGGACTAACTGGGTGGAGCCGAAAGTTGCAGAGGGTAATGCAAATGATGTGAATTTGTTTTAAGTTTTTAGTACTAATAATCCAACATACAGTGTAACATAAATTTGCAGTATACCTGGATTAAAGAGAATTATAAAACGGGTTCAAGAATTTTTATCGTGGTGTCTAACACACTCGGCGTACACCACGATAAAAACCTTTGTGTTGCCAGATCACACTAACGCACTCCCAACCATGTATTAATAGTATACTGTTGCTGGGCTAGTGCCATGAGCGTTCTTGGACGGTGTGTCTACTCTATAAGTTTTCACCGTTATTATTATTATGATTCTTACATGTTAACATCATGTTTAGAACAAAACCTGCAAACAGTAGTTTCCTCTACATTCCCTGAACCATGATTGTAAGCAGTGGCGGATTGAGGAGGGGGGGGGGGGGGGTGGCAATTCCGGCACATGCCCCCCTTTTGAAAGAAAAGTATACATTGTGCCCCCACCCCCCCTCCACGTTTTGAAACTGATAACTTTTTTTTTTTGCTTGTCAGAAAATTTTCGGAGATTTGTGTGCCCCCCTTTTACAAAATCCTGGATCCGCCCCTGATTGTAAGCAGGCGCTATATGTTACAATGTGAGGCATGGGATCTTTAAAATTCAGTCTAACTTTTTCAAATCAAATCTAACTTCAATATACAAGAACTACAGCTTACAGTTTAGCAGTGAATGAGTTAATTGCTCCACTGCTAAAACTACTGAAAATTGTTCACCAACCTGCCAATGTGAGGACCATGTCTGTGTTTATGTACATTCAGAGATGTAATGAAAAGAAATCCTTCAGCATTATTTTTTCCATGAACTGTAGTCAATTGAAGGGGCTATAAATGTTGACTTACCACTGCTAGTAAGGATGTACGGTTGGATTGGATGTACACCAATACTTCTGATGTAGTCAGAGTGAGCTTCAAACATATGAACTCTCTCTAGTGTGTTGTAGTTGAATACTTTCACCTGCATGTCATCCTGAAATAAAAAGGAAAGAAAAACAAATGTGTTTAATGGTTCCAAAACAATTAATTAACAAAAATTAATTGTTGTGCTGATGGAGGATTTTTGTGTGTTGTTGTTATTCATTTGTTTGGCATCTAGTAAAAAATGCTTTGTATACAATTAGATGTGCTGTAAATCATTCCAACAAGGATTTATATCACAAGACTCCTTTCACTGTGAAAGAAGAGAAAAGAAATAAAGGAAAAAAAAAATCATGCTAAATTCTTAATTAACACTTACAGGATCCAAAAGCTGCCTTCTATAATGTTCTGTAAAATGTTCATTAAAGCTGATCCATTTTCAGGACAATTTGCATTCCTGATTAATATTTTGTAAGAGGGAGACAAATTAGTCATCTTTGTACAAAGACTTACCGATCCAGTGATGACCCAGTTCTTTCTAGCCACAAACCTGGCTGCTCTGACAGGTAGATCACATACCTCAAAGGACTTGACAAGGGTCTGAAGAAGGAAGGAATAAAGATTACTGCATCAAATGGATTGATCTGCTGCACTTTTCATGAAACTGAATCATGGACAAGGAACTTACATGGAATTAGGAAAGCCACTATTTATGATTTTAAGTTAGCAATCATCTAAAATGTAAAAGTATTGTTTTACACATCTGCTTACTGAACAGGACTGTAAGCATAAACTTTTGCAAGTTGTTCAGTATCATGCATCATAATCAATGAATTCCCAAATGCAATTTTGCAATTCTCATAAGATTCTTGCCACAAAATTGGCCATCATAAACAATACTAGTACATGAACAAGATTCTGGATGCAAAGAACTGCTGCTACAGAATTGCTCACAAAATGGTAATATACAAGCATCCTATTTTTGGTAAGATTTCATACAAAAAGTATAAATTTCATTTATTTCATTGACAACATTTTCATATTTTTACAAGTTCTAAATTATACACTAAATTTCATCCTCTATAAAAGCACCTTAATTTCTTACCTGTGATTCATGATTCCATACATGTACATTGCCATTGTAGAGACTGACTAACATCCATGGCTCTGATGGATGCAGGTCTACGCTCTTCACACGGTCAGACCGAGCTGAAAGCTTTCGCTAGAGGAGAGAAAAAAATACATGTGTGATTATTAGGGTCTTCCTCCTTTCTTTTCATGATATAGATATACACATGAAGTCTACATGTACTACATTAACCACAATCAATAACAAATGTAACATTTGAGTTGAAAATATGCCGTTAACACTTACTCAGTAACTAGAACTTTACCATCATGTCTCATGTTCCTATCAATTCTTCTAGTTCTATCATGTTCTTAAAATTGGAATTTTGAAATGATCTAAATGGAGTTTCTTACATGACAAGTATTTCTTTCAAGTGTGTGAGTGTGTTTGAAAGGAGGGGGAAGAGAAGAATGATTCAATATAAACATTTTCTCTTTCGAGGTTAATTATGCTTTCTATTGATTTCCCCAGCATAAAATTATTAGGAAATATGACAAAAACAATCTGGTTCTTCTTACCTTTATATCCAGTCTCAGAGGCTACATTTTAAAAGAAATACAAAAAGAAAAATACAGAGATTAAGGATAGTTTCAATACACAAATAACAGACGGACAGACAGACATACATACTGTATAGTCAAGAGAAAAGTTACCAATGTAGAAGACCATTACAAGAGCTTTGGGAATCCCTACATGTATGTCTGCATACTTAAGATTTGACTTGCAATGGAACACAAATTTTCTAAAATATTCCTCTAATACTTAATATTATATCATTTCAAAACTTGAGCAAGGACAATTTCATTTTCACAAGAAAAGGAGGCTGTGTCATTTTGACAGTACATCAAACTATCTTTCCGCCTAAAAAAAGGTGCTACAAGCCGTTATCTTTCTCTCAAATTTGCTCAAACATCAGAGCTTTCGCGCTTTGCGCGAGAGGGGGGGAAACTCCCCCCTCCCTGCACCCACCCCCCAGGGGAGCATGCTTCACGTGCTCATCAGCAATTTCACACACTCTGCATGCTCACAACCGCCCCCCTAAAATTAAAGCCTAGCTATGCAGCTATCCTTCCCCAAGTGCTTCCTTTTTGAAAACTTTGACTTGGTCTTGGTTCATATTCTGAAATTTAAATAAATGTCAATAAATGACTAACACACTTCAAATTCAATAATCACAATAATGTAGATCTTTATATTTTCACCACAAAATTATACAAGACCCTCTTCTCATAAGTCTCACTCTCTTCCTGCTTTTTTAATCTAGAATTTCTAATATTTGGTTTCCTCACTATCACAAGTTTTGATTTCCAAATCATAGATCTACTTTGACTTTGGCTTTGCGCGCGACAATCATGACAATGTCAATGCGAGTAAAATAAAATCAGGAAATGATTAATAAAAAAGAAAAGGTGCAAGGTTAACATGTTGGGCGCTAATGCACGTTCATATCCATGCGCATAATACCCTACCCCTATCCCTAGCCCTAGGCCTAGGGTTAGGGGCACTCACACTTATGCGAGGTTATGGGGGGGGGGGCCACTCAGGTATATTGGTGTACACATGCGTGTCCATGGATTTAAAAAATGCTCCCTAAACAAGTTTCATACTTTGGTGAAAAGACACCCCTTAACAAGGATTTCGCGTGCTTTTTTTCGTAAAAATTACCCCTTAACAAGGATTTCGCGTGTTTTTTCATAAAAATTACCCCCCTAAACAGGTTTGATTGAAATATTACCCCCTAAACAAGTTTGTCTTAAATATTACTCCCTAAACAAGATTAACTTAACCAACATAAAAAATACACCACTTGAATTCAAGATCACCTTTTGCAAACTGACATATTCTTCACCTTTGGTGGATAAATTCTTCACACAAGGCAAACAATATAAACTGCATATATAGGAACGGCTGTTGGTTAAATTACAAATGTTATTATTTACTTCATCACATCCAGAGCAATAATGCACCTCGCATTCGGGGCAAAAGGAGGTGGCAAATGCATCATTGCAATCCTCACACCGACACCGGCCCTTAAAGTTCGCCACGATGTCCCTAGCTGTAGCACCTATCTAGCCAGCGCGCGCTACGGTACGTACCATACCGCTGCACTAGGCCGGTGTTGTTGGTGTTGTTGGACGTCCAGCTCCGGGCGGAAAACTCAACTCCCGGGTCAACTCCCTAGGTTCCTGTAATTGAGATCAAACACCCGTATTTCTGTGCACACCACCGTTCAAAGGACGTTCAAGTTCCTGAAAATCGGACTAAAAATGTTTTGTTCGTACCATTGCCGCCGGAATGAAAATGATCCCCTAAACGCGTTTGGCTGCATTCCATTCAGCACCCCCTTTTGTAGAAAATTGGCGTTTTCTGACCCCTTAACACGTAATGCGCGTTACGCGTCCTGGTTGAAAAAAAGACCCCTTTTTACACGTTTTTTTGGACGCGCATGTGTACATCAATATACCTGAGTGGCCCCCCCCCCCCCCGGGGGTAGGGGTAGGGTTATCTCCAATAACCTCGCATAAGTGTGATTGTGGTAGGGTATACTCAAGGATTGTAATTCCGAACAGATTGTATTACCGCACGTGTATTGTGAAGCGCCTAAAATGGGTTTTCATACACGTGGGATTATGCGTATGAAAACCACACTATTAAAAGAAAGGTTGTGTCTTTTTCCCATAGGTTTCACACGTTCGGAAATACAGTACCTTTTTCAAGGGACCAAAACGCCGCGTCGTTGGGAAGGGGTTCACTCGGAAGGGAATATCGTATTACATCTACGTTGTCTTTTTAAAATTCCATCAACTTCTTTTTCTGTAGGACTTTGAGCATTCATTATGTAAGTTTGACAGATATTCGTTTGATATTTTATTTGCTATCGTTGATTTCCTGAAGTGTTCGGACACTGGATCCACTACCATACCCAATTATGCAATGGCAATGGGCATGGATACGAAAGTGCAATAATTAGTGCCACATTTTGTTGGCTACAAAATTCAAAAATGTCTGCTTTAGACTCTTACTAAATCTTAGAGGACAAGACGTCACACTGACTACAGGTTAAAATCTCAATCATAAAATTTTACATTTTCATTTAGTTTTTCTGTCACACTCTCATGACTCTGCCACAGTCAGGTTATCGAGTATTATCTCCACCGCGGAACGAGCGCCGGCCGCGCCCGGCGAAGCGGGCTTTCCCCCTTTGCTTCCCACTCTGATCTACGCCGGTACCGCAGTTCTCTCGCGCAGTAAGAAACGAAGAACAAGAGCTTCGTGACATCTCAATCATTATAATTTAAAGGATCAAGTTAAACGGGAAACGATGACATATACACATGACAATACTCATTATTACAAATTTATCTTCGGTAAATTAACAAACAAATGCAGAATAAAATAGCCAAGGATCTGTAACTTACCATATTTCTTGTTAGCTTCGTCAGTAATTTTTATCAAACGTGGCATACAAATACACTGCGAGTTCCAACATCATCATCGCTTTCGGTGAACTTTGGTCCTCGATTTCACTTCCGGTTCCGCATATACAGAATGCGTCCCTAGTTTCATATCATGATTTTGGAGGTTGGCCAGTGACTGTGCAGCTTTTAGCTTTGCATCCAAAAGAAAGAAAATCAGAAGTTAATTGCCAGAAATTATTCTTCCACACCGGCTTCAAATTGAACCAAGCATATTAAATTTGGTAAATATGATCTTTGAAATGATTATGCGATGGTGCACAGTGCAATGAAAATGAAATGTGAATGAATGATTGTTGTTGAAACTTTAAAAATTGAATCAAATCAAATGCAAATGGCAATGAGAATGTTCTGACTTCTGTCACAGCTGCCAAAGCTTACATAATAAATTATATGAATGACATGCAATTTTTATTATCACCTTGATTTGGACGGTATGCTGGAAACTCGGAGAGTGTATGAGGTGGTTGCACTTGCACAATACTGTCATAGATTTTCTAAATCTAAGGACTAAGGTCATAATTAAAAACCTGTCGACGAGACAGCAACCATTTGCTGAAATTGGTAGCAAGTGTGAGTGTCACATCGGTATGGATGCAATATGCCAATTAAGAAAAATTTTGATTGGAAACAAAATAACAGACCTACCATAGTACCAAGTCTCTGCTTTAGTTTAGGCGTGATAGTCGCGCATTAGCATTAGGGCTCTTACTCACGCCCAAGAATCTCTTTCTCACACCTGGCCTTGGCTGCCATACCGCGGGGCGCGTGCACGGTTCCTTCCCATCCTGGCCCCGATGCGCGGAAAATCTCATGCATTGCTAGTCTTTGACCTTGGCGTCTCTGAAATAAGTGCAAGCCGCAAGCGCATGATTGTTTGCATTGCTTTGGTTGCCTGGTCATCTTTTTATCATTAATTGGAGATTAAACTAGATAGGGGCTGAAATGAATGCAAAGTCAAAGACAAAGGATGGAGAAAAAAGTCACTTTTGAATCACTGCCTCAGGAAAAGGGGCAAAAATAAAATAATGTATTCAGTGATAGTAACTCATGGCGCCTATGGGGGGGGGGGGGGAGGGGAGGGAGGGGAGTTTAAAGGAATTGAAAAGACTAGATACATGTAAATATTAAAGAAATTGAATATCACAAAGAGGAGGGGAGGCATACTAAGACTGAGATAACTCAGACAGGAGTCTACGGAAAATATGTGTTATACCAAAATATGTGTTATACCAATCACATAAAAAAAACAAGTTGTGTACAGCTAGAAAGTATAATATCAACCTCATAGAACTTTATCTGGCATTCTATAGGTCAACGGTTAATGAGTATGAAGGAAACAAAGTATAACATTAAGGTGTGCCCGGAACCGAACTCTGAGTTTGGTTCCACGCTAGCCCTTAATCTTAGAGAGCGTGTACAGGTACGTTGAGTAGTCTACTCACGAGTCACTTTTACGCTTGTAGTGAGTGTAATTAAACTTGCAACATCTCTTTATATATACACTGTATGAAGCCCATATTTTGAATATAGTATAACGATATGGAACCTCTAACATACAGAGCAAAAATCTTTTTTGGTGATTGGTACCCTTAAAAATAAGAAATATACAGAACTTGAAGTTTATCACAAAATTCGGAGTCATCAAAGATCTATGTTTTATAATTTTCTCTATCTTATATTGTTTTCTCTCCAGATCCTCTGTTGAAGATTAGAAGGATGGCTTTGACGAACCTGATTCCAGCTCGTTTCCTGTGCCTAGTGGCTCACCTTGTTATAGCTATCACTCTCATCTGGTCTAGGGTAGGTCTAGCTTTTGAATAGGGTGGATGGTTCACGGAATTCAGAGGAAAAGGAAAAACATCCATTTAACATTGTCACTGAAAAATATTAAATGATTTTCTGGATCTTGAAAGCTTAGAAAGAGCTGTGGAATAAGAAGAAGAAGAAGAGAGAGAAGAAAAAGAAGATCAAAATTTAGCTTTTTCTGTAGAATATTCTAGGAAGTTCCTGATAATTCTTTTTAACGCTTCATATTCACAAGATAAATAATTCAAAATGTTAATGATGAGCCTCAATATGACTTCAACAACTTGAGTATATATTTTTTTATAGCTTTGAGGGGTTCTACATATCATGTACAGTTTGGTGCAGTAGAAGTTTAGCACAAAATAGCTTCCAGATGCTTTATGATATTACTATTTGTTTATCTATAAACATAATTTTGTTCTGCTTACCTTTGAAAATTGGTTTGTTACACATTTTACCTACAGAGGAATTAATATTACATCCATATTGAATCTGATTTTATTTTAAAAAAACTTTTCATAGGATGCCAATGTGAGAGCATGCCTACCTGAAATCTACACAGATACAGAGTACAACTCAGTTGATGTTTCGTAAGTATATATTTAAGTATCTTTGTTTCAATAAGTAACCCATTCTGTCTCAAAATAAGGAAATGTTCAGCTTAACTGTCATCTATAGATCAGTTATAATATAGTACATGTATGTTAATAACTATATAACATTTTAAACTTGTATTATATGATTGTTAGTATTGTTTATCTACTGTAGTTTATAATCAAAGTGTTTATTATGTATTGTATATCTCAGTTTATATTACATGTACGCCTTGATATGTTCATGATTTTGATTGTACTCTCATACCTCGAAAGGGAGTCAAAACAGTCAGACTCAACTCACTCATAAAGTTGTAGATGAATATCAATTTGATTTGTTTGAGAACATTACTTTGTTGGAGTCCCACCTACATTACAAAAAAGAGAAGAAAATTGTATCAATATGTATGTATGATGTTATAAATTTTAGATCAAATGCAAAATCATAAAATGCAGATGAGGATTGTCATCAGCATTGGTCTATACAAATGTAATGTTATCCAATCTTCCTGTTTGATATTAAAATGTTGCTAATCAGCCTAAGAAAGTAATTAAAAATAATTGAGAAGATGTGAAAGTATTTGAATCTTATTTTTAATTTTTTTGTTTTTCCTTATTTGATTTTCAGGTTGATTGTTGGTCTGGCTCTGAGTATTTTGTTCCTGGTAATTGAGATCATTGGCTTCATGTCAGGGATATCTATGTTCATCCATCCAGTAGGCCTATTGTGTATCCTTTTAACCTCTTGCATGCTGGAACCAGGGGGTTACTGTATAAAGAGTATAGGACTTCAGGAGATAACAGGACAAGTTGATTGGTAGTAAGGTTGATTGAGAGTTTATAAAGGGCACTGGGTGATTTCAAGTTCAGTGTTGAAAGCTGGTGTTGGTGTTGAGGCAATACTAGCACCAGCCACAACACCAAACTTAAAATGAGGCTGATGCTGGGATTGACATCACTCGATGTTGAGCTATCAATAACGTGATTGGTATCATTTTTGTAATCACCCATTCGGTGTTGGAGCTAGGTTCAGCAGCCTGATTCACGCCCTCAACACCAACACCGTACTTGAAATCACCCACTGTATTTTCTTATGTAAGGCAGTCACATTCCACATTGTAACCAGGGCTGGTATTCTGATAGTGATGTTATCTTTTATGTTAGTAAAATGATGGTAATTGTCATAATGGGGATGATCAAATTAGGGTGTACTTTTCTGGGGTGGAATTGTCTGGGGGGGGGGGGGTCATTTTCTTGGGGTAGGGGAGATTTTTTTGGCATTATATGTCTTTGGGGGTAGTTGTCCCTTGTGGTAGTTGATAGTTAAAGCGATATTTCCTAAAATCTGATATTCCTACTGAATTGCTTAGAAAAGAATTATCGAAGTGAAATTACTTATATGGTTCTGTAATTTGTTACTCTGAACTTCTCCACCAAAAGAAAAATACATGGATATTTGCTGGTTTTAAAATTCACAGTGCATGTGTACTTCAACATGCCTGTACCGGGTAATCCATTGCATCTGTTCAATATTGTTTAGCGAAGTATGCTGCTATTTTCACATGTTAGATATTTCACACTCTGTAACCGACAGTCCGTGAAAATCAATTAAGCACAAAAATTCTGTTCATTTCATAATTTGTTGAAAAGTGATGGATAATCGATAGCATTTCCAAAAGTTTCTCTTGGAATAAATTGATAGGACCCTTAACTCTTCATCATCAGCCACTGCCTGCCATGCAAGTGCAGCTATAGGTCTTTCCTTTTACCTGTTTGAGGAGTGGCCTTGCTACATATTCTGGTACATCTTTGGTTTTTGCAGGTAGGTCACTCTTCATGATGTAAAAATGTTGAAATGCCACCGATATTCAATGAAGTTAAAAGTAGTGGGATAAATAGCAGATTAATTGTGCATGAATTCAAAAAAAAAGAAGTGAATGAAGAAGTGAAATTATTGCAGTGTTAAAAAGAGAAAACAGCCTCTATTTTTTTTTATCAAGGTATGTGTATGGGTTAAGAAATTTTACATGAGGTATACCATTTTGGCCTCTACAGCTGTATCTTAGAATCATCTGCATGTATCTATCTCTGTTTCTATGTCTCTGCATTTTCACAATCACTCTTTATATCTCATTTTCTTGATCTATTTTTGTTTTGTGAGAAGATTTGTCTTACCCACCTTAGTTTGTCTGTCTGTTTTGTTTTGTTTTGTTTGCTTTTGCTTTCCTTTTGACTATGATTTTAATCTCAAGTGGCTCCACATAAACATCGTTTTATATTTTTCCTCGTTCCACAGTGCCTTTCCAGCTGTTGTTGAGATTGGAGTTCTGATAGCTGTGCTTGGTCTCAAGAAAGTCAGGTGATGATGTCACATGATTACTGAGAGTCAGGTGATCATCCCACAGCAAGCAAACACAAACTGACAATCAACAGCAGGTTTCTCTAGATATGTCTATGTTGTATTGTTGAGATTGGAGTTTTGATCAGAATGCTTGGCCTCAAGAAGCTGGATGATGGTGTCGCAATGAGCAAAAGGATATAGCTTCAACACTGGAAAACACCAGGTTTCTCTAGATATATCCATGTCTCAGCTAGGTGTATCATGGTTGATATGGAGTTTTTGATCACTGCTTGACCAGAGATTTGGGTGATGTCACCAAAGCGAGAGAATAAAAAGACTCATACAATGACAGGCAAGAGAAGGATTATCAAGATCTAACCTTGTCTGTCTTTAATTTGAGACTGTATGGTACATGTATTATGGATTGTGATCACTGCTTAGCTTCAACGTCAGATGATGACATCATAGTGAGAGATTACAATAGTGTCTTTCTCGCACCAGCAGACAAGAGAAGAGATCTTGAGATATCCTTTTATCTCCTTTTAAGCCGAGACTGAAGCCTTCAAATATAACACCAACACATTAATACACTGAACACATGGGATCCTGTTGGTGATGATACAGGTGTTGTTCATGTTGATTTACATAATTCAAAGTTTTACATGTAGCTTTAAAGCTCATAGACAGTGTCGGTAGCAAAAATCATACTGGCAAGAAACTTATCTAACATAGTCACATACTATTCTCCTTTTATCATAAGGCACATGTACGAGATTATTTAACACTCCATTCACGATTTCGAACAAATTTTAGTGTAAATATCTGTAAGAAACGCTTGGTAACGGTTTTTCACTGCCTCACGCTGAGACCATATCCACCCGAAGGTTCCCCACACAATAAACCCAGCGCTTCGCACTATGTGTAGCGTATTCTATAACACACAGCAATCCTCGTGTGAGTAATGTGTGTGGCCGTTGTTCGAATTTACATCCCCTCTTTTTTGGGCCAGGGATTTTTATTCTTTTCACCTCTAATTCGATAAATATTTCACTTGAGGAGGAAAAAACTTCACAGCATCTTAGTTATGTTAGTACCCTGCTATTTATTTAGTAAAATCAAAGAAATCTCTCGAAAAGTTTTTGAGGGCTTCCCAAAACTATCTAATACCTTTAATAGCAAACTGAAATAATATTATTACCTTGAAATACAAGCCCTCCATTTCTTAGATATTTATTAAAGAAATTACCTTAATGAAAAACAGCTTGATTACAATTCAGCCATTTACATATTCTCCAGCTCATTCTTATTGATATGAGTGCAGAGGAGCATACAGGAGTGATTGTATAATTGATCAAGCTAATCCTTTCTCTATTTAACTTGTGACACAGGATGTCAAGAGAGAGAGAGAGAGAGAAAGAGAGAGACAGAGAGAGAGAAAGTTTAATGTGATTGAGCTTTTCATCATCAGAATACTAGTTTTATTTTGCAGTTTTTAGCTTTTCAAAGTGATCACATAATGTGTGTACCATTGAGACTGCTCATGTTGTAGATCCTTACCTGATGGACATCTTCAGGAAAATTAAAGTTTTGTAGAATGCAGTTTTTCATATCATTGCCAGCTTATTTTTCTTGGAGGAAAATAGAGTTTTGTTGGACTAAAAGATTGTACAACATAGCAAAGTTGTTTATTTGTAATGTTCATACATCATCATACATCACATGCTATAATTCTAATAAACTAGCTGGATCCAGTTCACTTGTTCATGAACACTTAAAGGAGAATGAATCCCTGCAGAAATCCATTTCAATGAAGAGAGAGGATAGAAAGAAGCAATTAAAAAAAAGTTCCATCAAAATCAGTTACGAAATGAGAAAGTTATGAAAGTTTGAAAGTCTCAATTTACCTTCTATGGCGATCCTCAAATTGGCAATGTTTCTTCAAAGTGACAGGTTAAGTGGTACAACTCTCAATATGTTTTGTACACAAAATTTCGTATTTTCTCCATTATCTCTAAAGATGCTGTTTGTCTTTTTGTGAACTCAACATATGTTGTGTCAAATACATTTTCCCATTATCTTGAGCTAAAAAGGAGACAAGCTGCACCTTGAGAGATAATTGGGAAAATATGAAATTTTGTGTACAAAACATATTGAGAGTTGTACTACTAAACCTGTCACTTTGAAGAAACATTACCAATTTGAGGATTGCCATAGAAAGTAAATTGCGACTTTGCAAACTTTCATAGCTTTTCATTTTGTAACTGATTTTGATGGAACTTTTTAAAAATTGCTTCTCTCTATCCTCTCTTTTCATTGAAATTAAATTTTCTCCAGGGTTTCATTCTCCTTTAAAGGCATTGATTAACTTTGCCCAGAATTGAAAAAAAAAAATCACTGTTCCAGCTAATGCTATAATCATAATTGCAAACCTTTAGCTCAGACAGGAATCGCCTGAGTTTTATAAGCTGATTGGTCATTTATATATCAAGATATTTAAGATTGAACATTGATGTCGGGATAGAGTACCACCGAACCCCAAAGAACTCTTACGGTTGGCATACCTCGCTCTATCACAGAATACCGTACGGGCTGGAAACCCGCTCTGAAATCGCCAAGCGCTGGTGCTTGGTTTTTGTGACTGCAGCGCAGCGAAGAAGCCGAGCGACTTGCGCTAGCGATTGATCGCGATTTTCTCTTTTTTAGGATAGTAAACGGATTCCATTTTCTCTCATACTTTCACATATCCTTAATTATATATGTAGTTAGAGGACTGCACACAATTCACTGGCATTTGAGCTGATTTTACAATTTTTCATAAAGTTAATCAATCACTTTAACATTATTAGCTCTGTAGCCTGTCTGTCACATTGTACAGATTTTCCTCTTGCCAATGAAAGCTATTTCACTCAAGTCCGTAGAATATAATGAAAGTGATTCAATTTGATGCAAATTACATCATAATTCATTAAATGCATAATAAAAAAATTAAAAAATTAAAGTCGGCCTTTACCCTGTGAAATTATGCCTTGTTATTTGAGAGTAATGGTTTTGGGAGTATATCTGTAGTTCTGAAAAGCAAGAAATCACTTTATTCTTCTCAAATTGAGGATGTGTGTTCATATCTTTTTGTTTGTTTTACATTCACGTATATGGACAGGTACGAAATAATGAAGTGTCACAGAAAGGTACTTAAAACCCCTTTGAAAGCTTTCTGTAGGCTAATTAGGCAAATATCAATATTAGAATTTTTTTCTTCTCTTTGTATCTCAAAAGTTTCATGTGTGTGTCAAATGGAAATTTATGTGGAAATCTACTTATTTTGGAAGTTATTATGCTTCCAATAATACTTTAAATTGATTTTTATTTATTCTACTTAATATTTTGAATATTTCCCTAAACCTCTTCGATCGCATGGAAGTTCTGAGGCATCACTCATTCATTTTGCCAGCTGAGATCCAGAAGGGTGTATCACAGTATGTACAGGTTACATACAGTTGATTCTAAGAGCCCTTCTGGCTCTAGCAGATGATTTCATTTCTCACATTACAGTGGAAATTTGCTATAAAGAGCTCCGATATGAGATTCCTGATGTAACAAGGTAATTTTGCTGGTCCCAGGTCTTTGTATTCTTTTGTTTTTTACCCTGATATAAAAAGATTCCCAATAATTATAGCAAGGTAATAGACCTGTTCACAAATATATTCAAATGTTATGCATGCTTTTAAAACAAAGGTTGTTCTTGACAAACTGAAAGCTTGTCAGAGGCTCATCAGACATAACAACAAGTAATGTATATGCAAACTGGATTCCAAGTATTGTAGTTCATTCATTGATAACAGGTTAATGGAATACCTTGTTACTAGGTCAACAGCAGAGCTATCCATACAGAGAGTCCTGACTCTGAAGGTCGCTTCTGATTGGTCAGTCATTTCATGAAGCTTCAAAAAGTTCCCTCTCATAAGAATGTACATGAAAAGGAACTATTGCGATAGTTCCCTTTCACGTACATGATCCGCCATGTTTTAAACAAAGACCGCGTACGCGTAGGCTTGTTATGAGCGTGTCACAACTCTATCAACGTGCTCTGGTCAACAGGAAAGAAACATCCATCAGTTTGAATAACTTTGTGAACAGGTCTATTGTCATGGTCCCAAGGTCTTCATTATAGTGGGTTTCCACTGTACTCAGTCACACTTTCATACCAACAAGGTAATGTAATCTTTTGGTTTGTGGTCAGTTTGTTGTTGGTCTTGTCTGTGTGACTGGGGTAGTAGTGATCATTTCTCACATATCATCTGTTTGGAGCCAGAAGGGCATTAATCCTGTATTAACCCTTTCGAGACAATTGACCACATTTTGTGGTTTAACTCAATAACGTTTGATTCAGAGCTCTAAAAAATATACCAGATGCACGAGTAGAAAGTGCAAAAATTTCTACACACACTATGTCCATTTTTATTGCATGACCATATTGCATTTGATGCCAGGAATTTTAAAAATGAGAAAAAGCTTTAAAATCCCTAAATTGGCAACTCATTGACAGGTTCAAAATCATTGTTTTTCATCAAAATTGGCAATTTTTTCAACTAATCGACAAAATATCCATGTATATTGTTTTCAGACATTACACCTTATTAGAACCCTGCAGCACTAAAAGAAAAATATTATTGTTGCCAATTTGAAGAACTAATAAGTTAGCACCCTTTTGACTCCAAACAGACGATATGTGCATTGCACATTACTTGAATAAATAATAAAACAAGTAGAGAGTACAAAGAAAACACGACAGACTAATTTATGTATTCTTTTCAAACTTTTTTATTTGTCTCCATCAAATTAAAAAAAAGGGAAACACTGCAAGGAAGACATAACAACTGTCCAATCGAATGATAAAAAGATCTACTTGTCTAACTACATACCTCACTAACAAAACAGTGAGATAGAGAGAGAGAAAACTTGCACTAGGTGAACTGGCAAAGCCATTCATATTCATCATTCATGATAGCTAAAGAATAAATACTACAGTGGGGGAAGGAGGTGGGAAATCTATAGTTTAAATTGTGATGAACTAGACTGATGTTGCGAGGAACAAATGATGTCCTTTTGGGAGAGAATTGTAGCATTCCTTGTATCACAAGGGTACAACAATGGTATAGTCGTCATGGTAACATGACTCTCCTAACACAGGAGAATTATTGGTTCAAAGAGGGCAATGTCACGAGGGTGATCATAGAGGTCAAATACTATAAAGGGTCATATACCTGAAGCTAGTTTATAGTACATCACATTCTCAAAATGTCACTTATTCCGACCGTTGAATACACCATACATTAAACCTTTATATCCTGTCGTCACAGGTACTTCCCCATCTAGAGGACTGTAGAACAGAAACAAAATCTGTACACACATTTCACAGCAAAAAATGAGTCGGTTATTAAATGAACAATTAACAATCCACATTATGGAACTGCACCATTTCCAAAATAACCTGCCAAACACCATTAAAACAATATACAAAGCAATCAAGTGTTTACATCAAAAACAACACTTTGATGTAAACAATTTCCTGTAGTTCCTCAAAACATCCATGGTGCCATTTTGCAATCCAAATTTAATCTTCACTACTCATTTACTGGCACACACACTAGTCAAAAATGGTGATACAATATACATTTCTCCTTTATATAAAATACTTTATCTACACGTGTCAACCAACATCAATACAGCATTTTCTGTATATATTTAATTTGATTTCCTTCCACTCTTCTCAAAAAAAACCAAAAAGGTAAAAGAGACAGTACTGTTACAACACAGGTACTAAATTAAACTCAATAAACATTTCTTTTTGCACATCTAACCCATATTCAAAATGATAGAAAATTGAATAATTTCTCACTTTTTTTCAACACATCAAAGAAAACGGCCAAAATAAATGTAGAACATATAATACTGTCAGATGAATGAATACACTATATTGTCTCCTTTTTTTCAGTAGTAGTACAATCATGTGGTTGTTAATATTGCCTGTTTTGATGCAATCTCTGTATCTGCTGTTAAGTAATGCACAATGAAAAATATCCAGTTATGCATTAAAGCAAAACAATCAACCGATTATAACTGATAGAAGCCAAAATGAATTCATCTAATTTTCCATAATTTCATTTTCAAAACTGTACATATTAGAAGTGAAGCTCAAATATTTAGAACAATGTTTTAAAATAGTAATGAGCTTGCAACTTCAAATTTAGTATGCCAGATACCAGATTGTCTTGGTTCAGTTGCTGTAACTACTTATTTCCACTGATAAAAAATTTCTGAGAAGTTCATGAATTTTAGACAAAATTACTCTCCTGGAATGCAGAATTCCTTTGCTTGCACATCAACCCAAAACAACAAAATCAACAGAAAAACAACACACAAAAACAACAAATTATGATCACACTTTTGGCTAAACCTACACAAATGAAGAATTAAGAGGTCCAACTGTCCGCCGCGCATGAATATCATCAAAAACCAGAAGAAAAGAAATGAAAACAGGCATATTATCTATACACGCCAATAGGTACTTCTAATACTAGTCACACACTGTTTTGCATCATTATATTTAACAACTGTATTCTGCACTACACAATAGTGCCACAAGTAATATACATTTAAACAAGTTGTACATTTTCCTCCATTCAAGAACAAGCTTTATCTACATATAGAGCTTGAAGTCGGTTCCAAATATAACAGTTTCTCCTGATCAAATGCTGAGATACAAAAAACAAAACAAAAAACAGTCATCTTTCTCAGTCAATCTATATATTACATAACAATGAAATAAGCATCAATCTTGTATAAGGTTCTTTTGTAGACTGCTGTTTTTCATGTTAAAAAAACAACAAAAATCAGAAAAAAAAATCCACACACCAAAATTCAACTATATTCACTCTGTCAACATTATATAGTTTATATACATCAACAAGTATCATATATGTATTGCTCTCTTAATTGTGATATTTATTTATATAAATGCCTAATAGAATATCAATATGTCACAGCACATACACACAATCTTTCTACATATTCCTGAAATATTGTGAACATACAAAGGTTGAAGACTAAAAGAAACATCAATAAAGTTACATCAACAGCAAGCAGCTAAATAGATAGAAATCTACTGAAATCTCTACAATTGCTGGACAAGAATGCAACTGACTTGTTTGGATAGTTTGAGAAACATTCATCTACCAGATTCCAGCTACTTTGCAATGTTTATATTTCATAAAAAAAGTGACATTTTTTTTTCTTGTGAAGAAAAAAAAAATGAACACAGAAGTGATCAAAAGGAAGAGATATGGATGTCATGATAATACAACAGATGAAAACAATGCTAACGAGTAAACAGATTTGCATTTTGCAGAATCTCATTACATAACTTGTATGATACATGTAGTCTTCATGGTAGAAATAGGGTTTTAAAATACATCGAAAGGTTTAAAATATTACACAAAGACCAGTTCTATCTGTCAGTAAAATGACCAAAAATACATTAAAAATCTATTGTTTCTTATTGCCACAGAAAAAGTAAACAAATTCAAACACATTTAAGGAAGAGGAGGTGCAAAAAATTGATATGGATAGGGAATACATAGTTGTATATACAGTGTTCGCCAACATTTTAAATGGCCGCCATGCTGGTGCTTATGATTTCAGAAAAACAAAATTCTTTAAAACTTAGGATTTGATGAATCAAAGGAAACACTTCTAAAAAGTAGTTCTTAATTCAATTCTCATATCCCTTTTCAACATCGTTATTGCCTGTAATCACAATGTATATTAAATTCTGATGATAATTCTTAATAAAATATACTTAGGAGAAAGATATGGAGACACGTGGAAGAATAAGGAGACAAAAGTATTTCAAATATGGAAGGAATACAATGAACTTTAACTTACTACAAACAAAGGAAAGTTTGCTAGAAATCCATGACAAAATACTTAAATCTATATCTCAAAAAAAAGAAAAAAAAAAAAGAATAGCTATTATTTTAGAGTGTTGAAGGCATTATAAACAAAAGAACACACATCACTATTTAGGGAGGAAGAATATTATTGTTGCCAACTCTCCAACGAAAAAACAGGTTACTGTGGCACTCTATCCCGAAGCTACGAACAGTTCTTGGTTAAATAGCCTCCTAATAATGTTGTGTATTCGGTTACAGATGTGTTTTTATTTTATGACATTTTAAACTTTGTAGCATACTTTCCATTCATTCCTTAATTTCAGTTACTTGGAAACAAAATTTACATAAAATTGTTTTCACAATTGATTTGCGAATGACATATTTTCATAATGTATTGCTTTAAGAACTGTTTGCACTAAAATACAGATTCTTTTGGTAACATGTATATCAATATTAAATGTGATTGTGGTGATAGATATTCTGAAAGAAGTTGAAGCTATTAATATTTCTAGACTTTGTTATTGCATACACTAAAATAGGTTGGAAGAAATAAATGTGAATTCCATTATGTAAAATAAATATAAAATATATATCTACTTATACATCTTTGTAGTGGACCTGAATAATAACAGGTTCATACCAGCAGATCATGTAAAATACGTGCATCTTATGCAGATGTTCATGTTTCAGAGAAACTGTTGGGAACTTATCATTTTGAATGGTTATTTTATTGGGGGGGGGGGGGGGCAAGTAACTTCCAAATTACATGAACATTCAAATAAGTGGTGTCTGCATCTTTCTTTACCAGTTTTGTACATTTTTCCCCTTTCACTCAGTTTGCACTCTGCATATCAATGGCATAACATGACAGTACACCATATTCTTTCCTAAGAAATTTTCCACAGAACCTACGTATTCAACATAATGGAATTCACAGTTACGGTCTGAAATACGCCTACATATTCACATCAGTAAACCCCATTTATATCTAACTACGATAAATACAAATCTGTTGATATATAATGTATGTTCACATGTACACTATAAAGGAAGCCCGGGTGAAGGTAAATAGTATATCTATAGCAATACACTATTCATTTGACTATATTCTCAATATCACAATCTCACAAATTTATAGCATCTGTATCCTAATATAGAGTATATATTCTATAGAACAGCTTCACAATAATATAAATCAAACATGATAGTTATACTTTACTATTTCACTTTTAAGATAATAACCCAATCTGCACATATAAGTATGCCATAAACATAAATTATTTAAATAAATACTAATAGTACATTGATACTCAATTCAAAGTAGGATGGACTGACTTAATTTAAATAAAATAATAATAATAATACATGTGCATTGCCTTTCAAGTAATATATAGTAATACTCTTGCACTGATGCCAGTAAATGGATGGATTAAAACAATTGTCAAATGGTCAAATATGAATACAAATACTGCAAAATCTTTTCATGAAAATTTAAACATAAAGTCCTGTTAAAGTGCATTATACATTATAAGAACCATGAAAGTAGTTTCACAGGTATAACTGTATTCTAAGTCGCGTCATAAATGATTTCGAACAAGTAAAAGGTGAAACAATTTATGTAGTTTCGCCTACAGTGAAATAAGGTTATACTTGGAAATCTGCATAAAATGAAAATGATGTGAACTGATTTTTTTTTCTAACAATGTAAAATGAAATGGTTCTTTGGTACATAGATCCCTTGTTAACAATCAAATGTCAGTAACGGCATCAATTTCTGACATCTTTGTGTTGAAAAATCCACACCGCAACAATTTTATCTCATGATATCTTAATACAAACAGCTGCTATAGGATGAAATTAAAGATTGCAAAACCAAAGTGCTGGGAAGATAGATATTTCAATAGAATTCTTCGGAAGCCGGTTAGTCAAGAGAAAATACAGCGGAGCTCTATCACACTTATTCACTCTTCAGAGCAGTTCACTAACTTCATGAAGAGACTCTGAAGGTATGCAGTGTCAGATATTAAAACTGACAATAGTAATGATAGGACAAGCAGTTAGAATGGTCCTTGTATATTACAGTGAACTAAAGACCGCTAAAAGTTAATGAGGAATAGCAGCTTTCCTCCATCTTTTTCATAAAAGACAATTACCTGAAGGAAAATCAGAGCACTGCAAGACAAGAAGACTCACTTTCTTTCAACACAACATAACACATTCTACATCAAAAATATGAGAGATACATATGTCAATTCAGTACGAAACTCATTCTTCCTCTGAAACATAATTACCTCGACAAAGTATTGCTTTCTTACACTTGTTGAATAAAATCAAAGAGGAGTAGCAGCTCTCAGGGAGATGGAAGTATCAAGATTTTGTTTAGACACGATGTTTGCGACTATGAGAGTCCATCTGTGTCATTCCTATGACAGCTTGCATGCAGCCCTGACGAAGACAGTGGAAGTGGGAGTACTTCTGAGAGTACTTGCAGTCCTCTGAGATGCACTTCTCAGATGAACTGAACTGCTTGAAACCGGCAGCAGACACAGCTTCCGTTTTGGCGTGTTGCTTACGATGGATAGGCACCTTGCCACTGTCGGTACAAATGAAAGGGCAACGTAAACAGTGGAAGTGAGTGTTTTTGGCTGTGTACTCGCAATCGCTGCGGTCACAGCTGACCGAGGCTTTGAAGCGTTGGAAGTCATCTTGGATGATGCTATCAACGCGATCATGGTGCTGGGCGTGCTTGTACATCATGGTCTTACCAGCAAACTTGTAGTTGCATCCGGTGTGGCGGCAGTGGTAGTGAGTTGTGTTCATGGCGAACTGGCAGTTGCTCTCACCGCAGTGGACATTGCGCTCAAAGCGTTCAAAGCGCTCCTGCATGGAGGAGTCCAGAGGACCTCTCTTGTACCGTTTGTACCCAGAGGGTGCCCCAGGATCCTCTTCTACCAACGTGAGAGGACGTTTGTGAGGATTGGGAGGCGAAACTCTGGGAGGGGAAATGACGGAGGACTGGCGAATCTTCCATCGACCTAGCTGGAAGTTAGGCAGCACCTGAAGTCCAGAGACTGGACTGCTCATGGGGTTGGATGTGCTCGGAGACGAGTCTTCTGCATCCAGAGGTGCGATGGGAACCAGGAACTGATGAGAAGGCTTAGGGGAAGGCCCTCCCATAATCAAGCCGTTGGGTGTTGACAGGGATGGTTGTGGAACGGCCAAGACAGATGGCATCGAGCTGGGGGGTGGCGACAGGAACATGTTCTGAAGAGAACCTGCCGTATTGATGGCCATTGAGTGAGATATCAGGGAAACAGGACTTGAAGAAGTGGAAAGATGATGCATAGGACTGGAGCTTGCTAGAGACACCATGGTTGGATGCATGTGGAAGGGACCAGGGGGTGAAGAGAGGGCAGCTGGGGGTGAGGCCATGGTGCCTGGTGGAGAGTGATTGTTGAGAGGTAGAATAGGGAGAACTAGTTGCTGCGGTCCTGTTGGGGAGTTGTTGTTAGGGCGGTTGAAGAACTTGCCATAGATACGACGCATGTGCTTCCGACCGTGAGACTCCATTTGCTGAATCTGTATCATCATTTTAAAGAGAGAGAGAGAGAGGGGGGGGGGGGGGAAAGAAACCATAAGTCACAGGTTAACACCACTACAAAGATAAAATATTATATACATCACAAGTAAACTATGTAAGTTCAACCTACAATCTCTATATTTATCCTTATAACAGAGGAAAGTAAAAGAAAATCTATCTAGTATTTAAAATCATTTACAACACAAAAAAATGGGAACATACAAGACTTAAGTGGTGTTGTTCTGTAATAGAACTATTTAAAGCAATTTAGTGGTATTTAAGAACCAATTTCTCAAAACAGGGTCCAAAGCTCACCTGTAGGAAGGAGAACTGACATCCCTGGTGCATACAATGGTAGTGTTTGTGCAGCAGGTTGTACTTGCAGCCAGGACGACGACAGTCGATCTTGCGGCTGTACTGACGGAAGCTGTCAAAGATCAGCTTCTCGTTGCTCTTGTGGTCATGCAGCATGTCGTGGCTCTCAGTGGCAAAGTTGCATTCAGTGCGGGTGCAGTGGTAGTGCTTCTGACCCACGAGAGGGCATTCTGGTTTAGTGCACTTCCCTGGGTCCATCTTACAGTAACCAATGTCATTAGCAGCAGCAGAGGGAGGTGTAGTGAACCACTTCATCTGAAAAGCAAAGACAAACCATTCCACTATCTGTCACTTCCTGAACTTAGATGCTGAAACATATTAACAGTGTTTCAATATATCAAATACATGTAGACATGTTATAAAGCTGATACCTTGGTGTGAGCAAGAACCTATCTTTCTTCTGCCTTTAAAAAAAAAAGAAAAAGACTGTCTACAAGATGTTCCATTAGGTAAAGTAGTGTTGCGAGTTTGCAGCATGGCAAAAGAAAGAATAAATCTCTATTAAACGATTTTGATCTGTTCAAATTGTAAGCTTGAGGTATATTGCTACGCATATAATTCTAAGGGTACTATTGTTCTTTGAGTGAATTTAGAATGAAATGACAAGTTAAATTGCCATAAAACAGAAATAAAAATCTTAATGGTTTGATCGTGAGAAGGATATGACTGAACTCACTGTTTGGTCCTTGAGTACCACTTTGGGGGGAGGCTGGTCGATAGGTGCACCAATGAATCCTGGTTTATCAGTGTCGCTATGTCGGATGGATTCCAGCTCTGGGTTCTGATGATGTTTCTCATAGTGAGGTTTCATTAAGCTGCTACCGGTGTGTACCACCTCTCCACAGTAACTTCCTGGCTTCAAGCTCTGAGGGAGGAAAGATTATTTATCAGTGTTTTTTAATGAATGGAATCAATTGATCTGGGTGTTAATTGTATTGACATGACTTGAAATTAAGTTAACAGACTTAAACTACTTAGAACTGAATTGGATTGCTTTGAATGTCATTTGCACTGATAGATTGAATACTTTGCATAATTTTCCTGATTTGGAAGATTATCACACCACAATACATTGAATTGAATGCACTGTATCAAACTGCATTAAATTGACTTTAATTGAATTGTTTTGATAACATTGAATTGTTCTGAATTGACTCAGTTTGTAACAAATCAAATAAACATAAATGCACAAGCATGGAAAAATAAAATAGAATTGTAGAGAGTTAATCACATTGAATCACTAAATAAAACTGAAATGTCCTGAATTATTGAAATCAACTGATGTGTTTTGACTCAGATAGCACTGAATGGAGTTAAACTGGTGACTTACCCACATACAGTGATAGTGTGCTAAGGGGCTGAATGGACAACCCTTGAAAATACTCTCACAGGTCTGGCCATGTTGATAGTAATGAAAGCCCAGCTCTGCTGCTTCATCACTCATCAAATGATACCTGCCATCAAAGTAATATGATACACATAAAATGACTAAATACCCTTTTTACATTCATTCAATAATTTCTACTTTTCTTTATTGCAACCGCTACTAAAACTGCTACTGTTGCTGTACCTGCAATTGATAATAGATTAGTTTACCTGACTGCTGAGAAATCAAGAGTATGTTTGAAGATGACAACCAGTGAAACCTCAAGGCTTAAGTCCCATCTGAGGGACTTGGGAATTGGTAATTAATGCCTTACAAAAGGGTACTAGTGCACCAACTTGATTTCGAACCCTGTACCTCCTGGGTATGAGACCACTGCTCTATCACTGAGCTGTCATGTTTCAGTAATACTATGCCTAATAAATGTACTCCCCCTATCGCTTTCACTGATAAACTTCTGAAACAGCTAATACTGCATGTACTTGTAATTGTAATAAAAATAAATGAAAACCAAGAGCGATTTAGCTCTGGAAGCTCAAAGATAGTTCAGGAATCTCAAAAGGAGCCAGAGAAAAAAATAAATACACACAAACATAAGCTTCAAGCAGAGGCAGCGGATTGTGGGGCTCGGACAATGGAAGTGGGGGGGGGGGGGGGAGGGGGTGGCACCTTTTGTCTGCCAAACAAAAGGTGCCCCCCCCCCCCCACCCCCACTTCCATTGTCCGAGCCCGACGATCCGCTGCCTCTGGCTCCAAGGAAATCTTGTGTGCTTCTGTAGAACATCTGAAGAACTCCAGTGAACATAAACTGACTGGTTCTTACATGTATGACTGCTTAACCTGCACATACCTTGTATGCTTGTTGACACCCTCTTTAGACCTGAAGTACTCCCCACATCCTTCTACTACACAGTGATAATGACCTTTGTATAGAAGCTCACAGGTAGAGTGACAATGATCATTGGCAGTGTACCTAGATATTGGAAGTAGTAAAAATACATGATATCATTAACTGGCAATAAAAATGTGATCACATGAGGGTTGATACTTTTGCTTATTGCAAGCAAAATTATGGAGCTCAATCAATGAAATAATCAGAAAGTGATAAATCATCCTTAAAATTTCATATAACTATAAAATCATGCTTATGTCAGGAGTTAAATTAAGTCCGAGCAGGCTGATGTTTACGCTTGAGGTATCAATCTATAGAAAAGAGTGATAACGTTATTCCTACCAAGTGTAAGTGATTGTTTATATCTTGTGATGATGGCCAAAGCAGTTTAATTCTACAGATTTGTTTTCCTACATGTTCACTACTCAATTCAATTCAATTCATTCATTTATTAAACCATCAAAACATACACAAACAAAATAGGTCTACATCAATTTTTTTTTTTTACAAAATACAATGATGGTTTGGTGACTCCAGAGAAAGCAGAGCTTATAAAAAGGGGCCACCAAATTAAAATGCATGAAAATACCAACAATAATTATACCACCCCCCAAAATCACCATAATTTGAAGCAACAGAAGTGCGAACCTGAGGCAGTAAGTGTATTAAATCACTCTGACGAGTATTATGGGAATGTACTGTGGAATTTAAAACAAACCTACAAACTAACCTTCTGAAGTACTTCTGCCACAACTCTTGATCCTGTCTCATATCTCCATCTTTTGGCTCTTTCTTGATAGTGATAGGGCTGCTGCAGGACTCTCCCTCCCTCTCCTCTCTCTCACCCCCTTCCTCACCCTCTACCATCTGTCCTGGAGGAGAGATGAAGGAGGCAATGGGTAGATTCAGGGAGTCGTTCAGGTCCTCCCCCTCTTTGTTCTTGTTGTCCATCTCAGCTATTTTCGCAAATCCAGAGGGTAGATCCTCCTCCTCCTCTTCTTCCTCCTCATCCTCCATTCTGTCCGTCTTTGAAAAAGAAAAATTTCAAAAGTTGGTTAGTCATTTCCGAGGGCTCAAATGACACACTAATTTACAGTGTATATCTAGATCAATCTAAACAGGGTAGTACAAGACTAGATACAATTTAGAAGGACACCACCTGAAGGGCAAATTTCTGATGTATTATGAAGATTTTGTCATCCTCACTTCCTAAATTAATACAATACAATACTAGTATTGGCATTTATATACATGTAGTACTTTTACAAACCTGTATTACAGTGCTTTACAAACATGTGCTAACTTAAAAAGTAACTTAGGAAGATATTTATAAATGAGTATTACAAGAAGATAAATGATTAATTCAACAGTCAAAAGAAAGGTTTTCAGCAAATCAAGGCAGAAGTAACCATAGTTATGTATATACTGCCTCACAGTATGGATTGTGTTATAGATTGCCACATTTTGTTTCAGCATGGGAAAAAAAGGGTATCAAGTAATAAGTTTACATTCCTGCTCACCTGTGATTTGTCATGCATGCTAAGGTCTGTAGGTCTATCCTCATCATTAGAGTCAGGTTCTTGTTGGTGTTGATATTTGTCATACATCTGAAGGTCCATTGGTCTCTCATCTCCACTCTCATCTGTAGAATGGTGTCCCTCTACTGTGGTCGCAGCAGCAGCAGTAGTGTTGGTGATGACTGATGTTGCAGAGATGGCATCAGGTGTGGCCCTGTGGATGTCTTGATGATGACTTCTGGCCAGGTCATGACTGGATGTTGACTCAAAGGAGGAGCCGGTACTACCTGAGGAAGATGGAGCTGAGGTGATGACCGATGGTTGGATGGCTTGGACGTCAGGGCGCGACGCAGAGTGGCTCGGTAATGCCATCATCTGACCTGCTAGAGGTGATGTCTGGCTGGCTCCTAGCGCAGCAGACTGACCTGCAAGGGCTGCGCGCTCTGCTATCGATGCAGCACCAGGGTCAGACTTGAAGATGATTGCAGGGCAAGGAGGCATGATAAGAGGTTTCTCTCCCATACCCATCTGGGTGTTGTTGCCATGGAGACTGCGGTAGGTAGGGTTGACTCGAGGCAGGGGCAGCTTCATCTTGGGACGGATGGAGCGCATGAAGTGACGACCTGTCTCGTACTCCATCATGCGATGTCGCCGTTCGTGCTTGCGCTTGTGAGAGTGCATCTGATTGGCTGCTGTGAAAGTGAAGTTGCAGCCGTTGCGTATGCAGTGGAAATGGTTGAGAGTATTGGAGTAACGACAACCGTCAAACTTGCATGACTGTAAAAAAAGAAAAACAAGATTTGAATTTAGTTCATGTAATAGTAATTTTTGCAGGATCATCAAAACAAATGTTTGGTATAGACAATGAATTCAGTATTGTAATCTCCAATTTATCATCCTAAAGTTTGAAAACTGTCCCTGGCTTTTCAACTCAAGGTCTCATTCAAGATAAAGATGAGTCAGTAGCTCCTGTAGTTCGTCTGTAGGCATATATGCTCTCTTGATACAATGTATCTCAGGTTAAATGAATGTCATTCATATTGCCGTCATTCATATTGCCATTCACCAATACTTGTGCATATGCCACAGAGCAAGCTAATTTTTTTTGTCTTTAATCCCCTGGCGAGGAATTTATTTCTCAAAATATAATACAATACGTATTACGTCAAACTAATTGAATGCTACTTTAATACTGGTCATTAGCAGTCTAGCACACTGACTTAACATCAAACCCAGTGCTTCCCTATTACAAGACCAAAGCTATACCACAAAGCAATCGGGCCCCAAAAATGTTTGCTTACCTCATGCTTGGAGAACTTCCTAAATCCATCCTTCCTATAGATATCATCCTTCATATGAAACGTTTTATGTTTCTCAATGTCGCATTTGTTTTTGAAGACAAAGTCACATCCTGGACGTCGGCAATGGAAGTGAGTGGTCTTCTGCCCGTAGAAGCTGCAGAGAGGCGTCCCGCAGTCTTCGGTGGCACGGAACCGCTGAAAGCCATCGCTGAGCAGAGTGAAGTTCTTCTTGTGGAAGTTCTCATGGGTGAGAACATCAGAGGTGCTAGTATACACCTTGTGGCATCCATTCTGTGAAGAGATAAAGATGTGTATTAGCCTTATGTAAATGCATGACAAAATGTAATTGACCTAGTACATCAACATACATGTAAGATATTCAAAGGGTTAAAACTTTCCCTATAAAAGTCTGACATATGGTATATCTAAAATAAAATAACAAGGTTACCAACTTTACTCAGCAAAGCTTCTGCATGAAACATAGCTATACACATATAGCACTAATTGCCTTTATCAATAACAGACCTTTCATATTTTTAAACAAAATGTAGACCTGTAAAATAAATGTAAAATTCAGCCTTTAATTTATAGAAATTGTTACACTGCAAGAGCTTCTTTCCAGGAGTGACAACATAACTACAATTCACATTTATATACAATTATTGTTATCATGTTTTTAAAAAATCAACAATGTTTATCATCTTTAATTTTTATTTTTCAAATTAATACATTATGAAATCATACATACATGCATGAGTGAAAATGAATGGTTGCTCAAGCCATGAAGAATGTACAAAAGTTCTGCATTATTCTATTCAGTATGGATTAAAATCTAGCCTACTACAAATAATATACAAATGGAAGGCTTTTTACGCTAATGAATCTATATTTTGCAAGTTACTGACAGCAAAGAAAGATATGTAACCCGATGCCTCAAAACCTACAATAAGTCGCCAAAATTATTTATTTTTGTTTTATACATTTTCTGAAAGTAGAGATTCTCAGCTTTCCAATGGTATATCACTTGCCTAGTTTACTCAATGATAACACCTTTAAATATCACATTCAAAATCAGTATGTAACCAGCAATCAATAACTCCTATTTAGAGAAAATGGCCATTTAAGTTCGGAACAAAAGAGTGCTAAACCTTCGCTCTCTGTGTGCGACCAAGTAAAACTGGGTATTCAAATGGCCATAGCAACCGGTATGAAGGGATTATCAGATTAGGCTGAATTTTGGGATGCAGCTCGAGGACCTATTCATTACTCACTCCAAAAATCAATTTAATACCTTTAGAGGTAAAGTAGTAATTTGGCATTGAATGAAAGTTTTTCAAAAGCAAATTTCGGCGATTTCGATTTTTTAGCTCGACAGGTGAAAAAAAGGAGTCATTTTAAAATGCCCCAAAAACATATTTCTAAGTTGAATTACGACTCACAAACTTGAAACATGATAGAATGTAATGAAACTACCCATTTCTATCAAAAACAGAAAATCGACTGATCCAAGCAATTTACTATTTTGGGCTGTTTGCGACTTATTGTAGGTTTTGAGGCGGCGGGTCACATATGTGCATGCAGCTAATACATACATGTAGTCATACATAGTCATGCAAACATGTATATATTGTGGACATACATGTAAAAGCACTGAAGAAAACTGTACAGCCAATCAAATGAGATTTTATTTAGGGGCATAATGCACAGTTTTGGAAATTAAATTATAAACAAAGAAGAGAAGGCAGTAATTGTTTTTCAAAGTAATATTTGTTGCTTACAGTGAAATAGAGAAATACAAATCTGTTGCAAGTAATATACTAAATTCGAGGACACAAATATTTCAGAGTTGATATCACCTTTTCAATCACACCACAAAATTACATTAGTATTTCAAACATATTACGAGTACTTAATATTGACCTCTAATTATCTTGTTCAACACAAGCACAACAGAGCATGGTTCAACAAAATAGACATTATATTGTGCTCTTTACTTTATTATAGTGAAACATGTGAATATGATTGAAATTTGCATAATTCTCTCCTTCATTTGATATTGCAATATGGTATCCTTCTGAATCTAAATAACACATTAATTTTAAAATTTTGTTTTTACAATGATTAATGTTGGCAGTGAATGTTCAGTATGCATACTTCATGCAGTGTGCATCCAAACTGTATACATGTACATGTAAGCATGCAGTTAATTGGAGCAATAAAAGTATATACACATACATGCAATTGAATTGAGCATTAATAGACATAATTGCTGGCATTCACAACATGCAATACAATATCAAATGATCAGCATAAATATAAAAGGGAAAATTATTAAAAGGAGAGTGGATCCCATAATATTTATAGCAAGTTTGTTGTAAGTTTGTTTCTTACAGGTAATTAGACTGAAAGTGCAATTATGATTAGAAAAGCAGAATAGGAGGACTTACAGACCAACAATTTGGTTGCAATTTAGCTCAAGAAAGAAGAGGGAAAATCTAATGTATGAAAAACATTGAAAAACAACGCAAAGTCCAAAACTGTTCAGATAAAAACTTTCACTCTGTACCTCACCTTCCTTATAGCAACATAGTTTGACATAAAATCAGCTTTAAGCCTTACCTTAACTGGGACCAATTAAATTCTTCTTTCACTTAACAATCTTAAGAGAAAATCTCTAACATATCAAACAAGCTTACTAAAATACTCCTTTTACATTTCATGAAGTGCTGCCCCAATTCAAAGATTTTACAGTGGCTTTCCTTGAAATGTTCGAATTGATGAACTACATTATGCACTGCAACAGAAATGGATTCAATGTGATTTTTACTCTTTCTGCTCATGGACAGGCAGTATGTGTATTTCATAACATTTTGGATAAAAATGCAAAAAATTTGACTCTTTGTACTGATGGATTAAATCTAACACTGGTTTAACTCTATATGTATGTGGTAACAAAAGTCATGTGTGGAACTCTACTCACTATGTAAAGTGGTTGACAGTCTAATATTGCTGAAGGCTGTATGCTTTGATTACAAGTTAGATCAGTGATTCCTAACGAAGGTAGTGGGGGGGGGGGGGGGGGTACGGAAGACACAAAATAGTTATGAAGCAATTTCATTTGGATTACTTCTATTGAAATTGCATGATCAAATATTGGGAGTTGCATTACACCACAAGCTAAGAATATCTGACCCCACAGGGCAAAGGGGGCTGGGGCCAAATATTTGATTAAACTCATTTTTTTTCCCTCCTCCATTTTTGTACTAAGGGTACAGAGAGTGACCAAGCATATCTGAGGGGTCAAAGGGAATGGGGGGGGGGGGGGGGAGAGAAATAAATGAATGGGGCTTGGGACAAGTATTTGCCTAAACTCTTAATTTAAAAAAGTAACCTTAAAAACAGTCTCCTAGGGCTGTGCTGCCACTGCAATTTTCCCCCCAATTTTCTTCATTTGGGGGGGGGGGGGCATAAAAAAGGGGTAAGAACCAATGAGGGATACTATAAAACAAATAATTGTATTGATTCACCAAGAGAACAACATGCAACTTTTGTTCACATCATATAACCATCACTCACAACAAAGAATGAAATCACTGCACTACATGGAATTGGATTCCAGCTACATGCCACCAGGGAACTCTTTATTTCAAACAAACAAAAACCCAAAGAATAAAGAAAGAAATTCATACTCAGACAAACATTTTCTAAGGGATGACCGATAAAAACAAAACGTACCATTACAGCAATAGAACTAAATACAAGCTAAAAACAACAAAAAAAGAATCACTGCACGGTTTCTGTATTCTAGCATGCCATGAGGTGTATTCTGTTTGTGCATCTTTATGCGATGAACATCAAAATGAAAAAAAATGTAAAATGACACAAGCTACCATCAATCAAGCAAAAAACAAATAAAACAAAAGGAATTAAACCAAATAAAACAAAAATACACGGCACTAAGCTTCACCAGTTTTCAGCAAGACGGCAAGCCATTTTTTACCTGCATACAGTGATAATGTGTGTTCTTCATATTAAGAGTACAGCCGGGGTAGTAAGGCCGGCAATCGTCTGATGGGCTGAAGCGCATGAATCCATGCTGAAGAGAGTTGTCTCTGCGTTTGTGCCAGTTGTAGTGGCGTATAACGTCTTCCTTACGTGTGAACCTCTGTTGAATTATCATGGGTATTGATTGAAACAGTCTCTACAATATAGTTACTCCATCAAAAAGTCCTACTCAGTTGTATAGTCATGAAACACAACTATAGAACAAAACTGAAATCAGCACTCACAGGTATCACTCCAAAAAAAAAAAATTAATAAATAAATAAAAAAAATTAAAAAAAGAAAAAGAGGGGAATATAGCAGCCATTCTCTCTAAAAATATTTCTCACACTATTCTGTTCACAGATCTTGCACATATATGTCTTTTGTATGGATGCACACTAATAAGAGAGATAGAGTTGAAGTGATAAACATATAAAGAGGTTTAATATGAATATTTCATCTATTAATGTTCCTCACAGCACCTATATATTATGCTCCATGTCTACAATACCAAGCAGACATTATTTCCCTTTTAGATAGGAAAAAGAAAGAAAGAGTGGTTTCAGATATGTCCATTGCAAATTTAAGTCATTAAAGAAAAATTAGTGTGATTGATAAAATCAGGAGAGTATATACACTTAAATGTGTAAAAGCAGTTAATACAGAATACATATACTTCTGGGGAAAAAATATCCCTGAAAATTAATGAAAATACCCAACCAAATATGATATTTTTTCCAATTAGGCAATCACGAATTAACTCTGATGTAGCATCATTTATAGCATGTAATTTGCTAATATAGTCAGCCAGAAGAAGGACAATGCAAAGTTGCTTGGCTCTAAGCACCAAATGAATAATATCTACTAGAAACCAATTATATTCCCTTTGGCAAAAATTATGAAGAGGATCAGTGTATATTAGTGGGGGATATACTTGTTGCTAAGTACATCTGTCCATGTTCATATAATTGCAGGTTTTCTATAGCACAGTCAATTAGGATGAAAGAACAGGTTAAATCAGAAAGCACAACAAACAATATCTCAAGGATAGGAGTGAGAGGGAGAGGAGGGGAGGTGAGAACAGAGTTGAGAATACTTGACACGTTCCTTTTCTTTCAAAAAAAATTCTATTCCTCTTTTTCTTACAGAATACAAGTTTATACATAATCTTTGGTCATACCATGGCCATATCTTCTTCTTAATAAATTTTTTGTCCATAATCCTGAGAACGTTTCATTGAAATTATCAAGCTATCCAGATATTAACGTCCAAAAGGTCCAAAAGAGAGGAAGGTTGCTCGGTGATAAATATTCAGCTACCTCAAAGCATACATGAACCACTGAAACCCCTTCCCTACATCTATGACCAATCTGATAGCAAATAATAAAACCAATGCATTAAATCATTGTTCATAGTTTTCTTACATGTAACTGATGTTTCTGTTTTACGAGTAGTTAACAAGATTTTCCAAACTCTGTCCTTGTAATGTTAATAAATTAAAAGGGAAATGGAATAAGGAATTAGAGACATTGAAGAGGCTATCTTCTACTTACAGCAAACTTGCAGTCCTTATCTAGACAATGGTAGTGTTCCTTGAACTGATAAGAGCAACGGCCACAGTCCTGGGACGCACCAAACCTGTACAGGGGTGCGAGGAAGGGTGGGTGAGGGGATGGACAAAGAGAAATTATAATCAATTATATTTAGAAACCAGTGGACAAACAAGACTATCATAATCTATTTTGTGAGGGTAGAAAGCTTGACTGACAAGGTTAAAAGCAATCACCATCATTTCATCTTTCCAGTTTTTGGATAATCCAAGTAATTTGGGTATGAAGAGATATATTTCAGGAAACATTCATTTTGCTTGTTTTAATAACTCATATACCTGAGCCTGGCTTATTTACTTGTTTTGCTAGTTTCATCAAATATATAAAATGTTTTCTTTACTGGTCAATTCTGGAGAAAGAGAAAGATTGTCAAGCTACAAAACATCATTCAATTACATATCAACCATTATTTCTAAATTCCACACTTATTTTTTTGAATAACATGATTCATACAACAAAATTGATAGACTCTGTACTTTGAGGGAGATAAAATAGGGAAAGGAGATAGAAAATATAACAAGTAGAATTAACCAGAAAAATGAGTGATAGTAGAATGGTTTACAATCAGCATACTAATTCAAGATTAAAAACAAAGGCTTGCCAAATGGCTTTGGATTACTCGAGTATAGGAACTTCTCATAATCTTGCAGTTGATTTTTGAGGATAGATGTAAGATTTGGGATTTTCGTAGAGGTTATCAATCAACTATATACATGTACATGTACATGTATATACAAGAACTATTTTCTACCTCTACATCTACTTGAATCATGCCATAAATATGTTTTTATTCATACCTGGCTATGTCATACCTGGCTATGTATCGATTGAATGCACTGCCTTCTAATCCAGGGCTTGATGATGTAGACAGAGTGCCTGACTTGATACCCTTCTCACTACCTTCCTCTGAATCTAGATCACTCCTCCCAGTCTCTAGCAGACACTTCTTGAGGATGTTGTCTCTGGGTTCATATGAGCTGTAGTCATCCCTCCCACTGAAATCTTCTCTTCTCTCCACTCCACTATAGTCTTCCCTCCTGTCCATCCTGCCATCATCAACGGATGATTCGTCCATTCCTGGAGGAGGGCTGATTGCTGAGGTGCTAGAGTTGGAGGATGTTGATGCGACCCCGTCGAGAGTGTATCGAGGTACACCTTCCCCTTTGTTGAACTTAGACATGAAGTACTCGTAGTTGGAGCTCCGCTGAGGATCGAGATGGAGTTGGGGTTCTGAAGCGGATGCGGCAGCGGCGGCGGCTGCTGCCGCTGCTGCAGCAGCAGCAAACTCCCTCTGTGCTAATCCCTCGTTCTCCAGGATGGCGGCCTCTAGAGCCTCTGCGTCTACCTCTTCCTTAGAGCCAGCTTCACCCTCATGTCCACTGCTTCCTCCCTGCTTCAGCTGGATTTGTTGACTGATGATATCCCTGATACGCTGGGAAGCACTCACCTTGCGACCTATGATCTTATTAATAGACTGACCTGCCTTCAACTTGCGGATATAGCTATCATATTTGGACACCCGAAGGTTGGGCACATCTTTGGATATACTCTCACCTGCATTAAAGAAAAATTAAGCTTATATTAAGTTCATCACTAAAATCAACAACACATTATTTTTCAGCCATTTACATCCATGCTAATATCTCTCTCTATTTTCTGTAAGGTTTATACGCAGTCGATGACGCACACGAAAATAATCTGTTGAGTGACAACAATACTTTTTTTAGGAACACCACTTAACTTCCACCTGAGAGTATAACCCTTCCATAAGATTAAATAGTAAAATGGACAATAAATGTCAAACTGTCTGAAGCTCACATGACACTTAAGTGTATATCTCATCTAGAAGCTTATTATCTCTTCTTTTAATAACTGTCTAATGACTGAAACTCATACCAAACTCAGGTTCATAAGCTCATTGGAAGCTACCATCCCCTTTTATGGCTAACTTACACAATCATATTTACTAGCAACAAGGACAGAACATTGTCCACATATAATATATTTCATCAGGGAAACCAGTTGGTTTTTTAAAAAACCCATTAGGCCTTTTAAGATACCCGGAAATAATGGAGCCCCATATGTTCTATAGAATAAGAAGCATAACAAGCCTGTTCATGAGAGGTGTTGCAGCTTGAAATCAAGTGAAAACTAGCATGAGTGATTTCATGGAGTATTAAAATCCTCTGTGTCAAGAGAGACAAGAGTAGATGAAATGCCTACCAGCTTCTAGCTTCTGGATGAAGTAGTCATACTTGGAGAACCTCTTGGCTTCAGGACGGTCTCCTAACTCAATTAGGTTCCTCATAAACTCTTGTTCCTCTATCAACTGCTTTACTGTCTTACCCGTCGCCATTCTAGAATTCGTCATCTTAACAAGAGAAAGATAAACAAATTCATTAATCAGCAACAATATTTGCACTGAAAGGATCTATTTGGCATATCAAAATTTGGATAGAATAATAAGACAATAATCATAACTCAGTTATAGATTTTTTTTCTTCAAATCAGCAGGGTGACAAATCTGTAACAAATGGGGAACGGCAGTACAATTTTTCTTCTCGTCTTAGATGAAAACATAGATATTTTTCCAAAGACACCTTAATGTTGTCAATTTGATCATAAATTGGATATATTCAAGAGCTACGCTCACACTTTTTCATTTCCATTTGATATAGAAAAGAAAATTATTTAATTGTGTCATCTTCTTTTTATATGTTTATTACCCATTATCATAATCAATTACTTAGAAAGGCTTACATGTATTTTGCCTTGTAAATGTGACCCCAAAAAAAGGGGGGGGGGGAAGGCAGATCTCAAGGGCATTGGTACAAACCTTGCCCTCTAGATGGGCAGCCAATACTCCTGGGTATGGAGGGGCACATAGATCTGACATGCCTCCTTCTGCTGCAGCTTCCCTCAAAGACTCCATACGCTCTCTCAACCCCGCATGCTGGGAGGGGCTATCCTGGCGGGTGTGTTCTTCACCCCTCCCTAGCGGATGATGCCGGTGGTGACGATGATGGTCCTGGCCTTGATGGGATGCATCGGACTGGTCATGAGCCGACGTGCTGCCATTGTTGTCGGCCAGGGCAGACTCTTCTGCTCGTAGCTGCTGATGGAGGGCTGCAAGTTGCTGGAGGACAGCATGACTTGGTGCAACCAGCTGACGATCTGTTTCCTTTAACATGGATGGTGAGTCCTGTTTGGAAGGAAAGACAAATGAATAGTTTGGGTTTGCAATATTTGAAGACATATAAAATGACACAGTTAACAATTAACAGCAAAAATATATAATTACATCACTAGAAAGCCTTCATAAATACTTTGCATTACAACATTATAATAGGCACAGTCTTGTTGAGTGTTCTAATATTAATAATCATAGTCATGTTACAGTGGATTATATATCTGTTGCTGCCTTACAAACTATAAAGGGATGTTTACAGTCAGAAAAAGTTCCAGGCTAACCAAAATGTGCAAATGTGCAAGAAGTTATAAAATAACACTTGCTTAATTAGATAAAGTAGGAGATAATATCAGAACAATTGGATAAACAATTGGGAAAGTGGATAAATCAATTTCGGGCAAGTGCTATCAATGCACAATATTAGTTTCCTATTATAAAGCAATATTTCTTTAACATCCAGAGTCCATTCAAACAATGTCTACCTTGGGTTCAGAGCTACCATCTAATGCAAGCTTCATGAATGCAGAAGACCTTGGGTCTGAACCCAGGACCTTCTCATCCTCTGGTTGTGTTCTCTCTGCAGCATGATGAGACTCACTCCTTTGAGCTTGATGGTAGCGCTGATGGGCCAGAGCCCTCTTCTTCTCAGCATGACGTCTCTGTAATTCTAAGATGTGTCCTGTACAAGGTAGAAAAAGAATGAAGAAAAGAGGTGGTATTAAGAATCATGTCTTGAAATGTATGACATTGATGATGTTCATATAAAGATACTAATCTAAGTATAAAAAGATTCTATATTCTTTTTTGCCCTTGCCTTGTTGGGCAACCTAAGCCCTAAGCCTGAACTATATTACCTTTGATGAAATATAGCACAGAGGTAATGCAGGACTGTCTCCTGGGCAACAGCTTGATCTTAGAAAAATATCTACTTTAAAACAAAATTTATGTAGCTTTTAGTTTTGCTTCGTCTTCATGTACGTGCACTTATGAATGTAACACACTTTGGATGTCATCTTCTTATTAAAGGATAAAACGACAATGTTCAGTCTTCTCTAATTATTTATTTATTTGTTTATTACCTAGTATTTATTTATTTATTATCTATTTACTTAATTACCTACTTGATATCATTATCTAGCTTATGTCATCAAAACTGCTTTATATTTAAATAAGGAGTATCAAAAATGTGTCAAATATCTTATTTTGTTATATTTTTTTCTAACAATAATAATACATGTAATATCAATAATTATCGACATCAAAATCATCATCATCACTCATTTATCTTACAACCATACAAGGATTTTCTATACAAGTATAAATATACTCAAAGTATAGATAGATCACATACATGTACGACCCCCCCCCCCCCCAAAAAAAAAAAAAATGTAATAGATGTACCATTAGTGCACATCAATAAGCAACAACAAAAAAATCAAGTGTTTCTTTTAAACAAATGACTTACAATGTATTCATGATGGTACTCTGAACAAAGTGAATGACATTCAGTACTTTTATCTCTCTCCCATTACTACCCTTAATCTTTGAGCATTTCATATTTAACTATATTCTAGCATGAGACATAAATGTCAACATCATTATCACATTGTATCATGCAAGTATAAATGGTATTTACAAAGAAAGAGAGAGAGAAGAGAGAGAGAGAGAAAGAGAGAGAGAGAGAGAGAGAGAGGAGGAGAAAACAACACACGAATGCCCTGTCTTTATAAATGCTCTTGTAGTCTAGAATGAGGGAAGCTAATTAATTTTCTTGCTCCCTCCTCTATAAGAAACTGGATATCCATAGAAAGTCAAAGTTAGGATGTACATGATGCTTTGGACGAATACAGCCATCTATCTACGACACTGTCCTAAAGCCCGATAATCTAATTACCCTAAAAGGCTCGGCGTAAGAATGGGGCTGTCAAGCCCGCAAGATTGAAGGAGCAAAATTTGGTTTGATAAATGAAAATGGCAAAATTTGGCTCCGGGCTGCCTATATTAAATATTTGGATTTATTTTTGCAATGTGGGGAATTAAATTGGATGTTCTCATTTGTGGTACGCGCGATGCTGCGATGGAATGTCGTAAGTGCCAACCCAGCATCTTGAGCTAAACCAATCCTCACAACTATCATATTGAGAAGAAACACAAACATTTACGAAACCTTCAACGGCTAGTTGTTTTTTTTCCTTTTCTTCCTTGCTCACTTTGGATGTTCTTCGTTTGGTGATCATTGAAAGAGACAAGTAGTTTAGCTTCCTTTATTGAATTCAGAGGGGCACAATTGAAATTGATTGCTTGTCGTAGGATGTTTTTATTTTGCCCCGTAATTTAGTCGCAATTGTTTTACTTTACAAATGTAATTACGCTGGAGGTAATAAAAGAGGGCAAATTCAATTAGAGGGCTGTGGCAAAATAGTCCTGTATTATCTTTAAAGGTTGACCGAGCAACGTTTATCCTACATGTAATGAAAAATAGACATTTATTGGTTTGATACAATTTTACACGGCGTCACACTACGCCGGTACCGTTCACTATTCAAGCTGGGACAAAAACATTACTGTGAAAAAAAAAGGGAATGTACGGACTTGGGGGATTTCAATTAATTATGGTACGGGTATAGCGTAATGCATCAAAGTCAACATCAGGAATAAATAGTCATCAATTAAATAATAGAATTTACATGACTACACTCTTCAAGTCTGATGAGGAATAAATACCCATTCACAAATGTACATCTATCATGAAAATGCTAATTCCTTGTGAAAACACATATTGTATTCATGCAAAGTATTCTCATACATTGTATTTTTTTATGTACAGATTCTCTACAATTGTACTTGTATGCATGTGTAAAATATACCTATATTGAACATTGGGGATGATAGGAGAATAAAGAAAAATAACAATAACACATATAAATATACAAATGTTCCTGTCACTGTTTCTGTGTACACTACATCATATCTTTTAAAGTAATTTTTCTTGAGAGAAAGACAGTATATGCGGCAAGTCGTGAAATGGTCAATTACAGGAGAATGATACAAAAAATGAAAAGAAAATTAATATTGTCTTAACACAACAAAAAAAATATTTTAATCTTAAGAAATGGAGGTGCTGATTACTTGAATCTTTGGAAACAAAATTTAAATCTAATAGAGATGCAAAAAGGTAAAATGCTGTTTCACAAATTGATAAAAGTTTTGATCAACGAAAACTAAGTCAAATATCCCCTGAAAATCATTATCTAAAACCACATAATCCGCAAATCAAATTTGTTCTGCAGGCATACCATATCTAGGCCAAGAAAAAGGTATAATAATGAGGTAAAATAAGGTGAGATAGAGAGCGAGAGTGTGTTGTGAGCATCAATAAATGCCTAGTGCTCTCAGGCATGCATAGAATTTGGCTGCCATCTCAAGAGCACTTGGAAAGCAACTTCCCGTGAAACCCGGAGATCATTTAAAATGCAATCATCTTAAAATTGCATTTTTTAAAGAATTATAATCCGCGAGGAATTTTAATATCATCAAACTGGTATTATCGAGGGGCCAGCCGAAGGGGCAGGCGACTATTTAGTGACTTTTCGGCGCGGTGTAATCTATATGTGCAAGCTAGGGGTGGAAGGTATACACTATGAACTGCTGCAACTTAATTACGCTAGCATGCATACACAATAATTTCAATCACGTTATTTTTGTCACCGGATCACCACAGGGGAATTGCGGCGGCATAGATTTTTCCAGGACCAGGCGTATTTCAAATGATCTTTACACTTACATGGTCACAAATTCTCTTGTAATTCTCTGGCGTGCGTGCCTGACATTCGCCAAAATTTACTCCCTCAATTTGTGCCTTGTTGAAATAAAGTGCTCCCCGGAATGTTGGGGCACAAGAGAGAAAGAGAAGAAAGAAAAATAAAATGGAGATGGAATTTGAAGTATTCCAGGCATTGGAGAATAGTTCTGAAAAGGTTTCTCTTACAGTGCTGATATTTTCCATCTCATTTCTCCAATATATCCATAACTCTTTACTCAATACGAAAAACTAGACAACTCTAACCAGAAATATGGCCAACAACTAGGCTTTACGTCTTTCAATTTCCGTGGTGATATCAGTGTGGAATGACTGAAATAGCTTAAATGCCTGGCATTCTTTAGGGGGAAAATATCAGATTTAAGGCTCAATCAGGGGTTCGCAGTTGACGACGTAGGGCTGATTTATCAGGGAAATAACCCCAAAGCCTATTCTCTTGCGGGTTTGACTTGAAAACCCTCACTGCAGCTCTAGCTAATCAGTGATGAAAGTACACTCATTCCTACTATACCTGCTGTGCATGTGCATTCACCAAGATGATGAATTTAAATAGTAATTGTATTCCAAGTTCATTGGAGGTTCTTGAGCTTGTCTAGAATGAATTACTTTTAATCTTTAAAATAATCGTCCTGAAGGTCCCCGAACCATATCTGACTGGGTAGACTTCAAGTTGTATTGTAACCCCACACATAAAAACCCATTGATGGAATTCACCATTCACACTCTACTTGGTCATGTATCAAATTATTGTGGATCAATGCAACTCAAAACCCCATTTCACATCTGCTTGGAGACTGCCCCCTAATGCACGAAGCATTTGCAAGCCACTTCACAAGACAGCTCTGACTCAAATCAAGCATAAACCATCATCTGATGACTTTTGCACTGAAAACCACACATTAACATGCCAATCCTTCCTATCCCCAAACCCCCTTAAAAATCCTCCCTCTCTATCTATATCTCCCTGTCCCGTGCTAATATCGAATTGGTTTGTATCAAATTCCAAATTTGGCGAGCGCCAGTTTTAGCGCTGCTGTTAATAGTGAAGGCAGGGGGATACATGCTGGCTGGGCTTGTTTGCGATGGGTATTACTCTGTGCTGGCTATAAGTAAAGGTCAGGGAGAGAGTGTCCAGGTGAGAACGGCAATTGAGAGCCCCTCTCAAATCAAACTTTTATGCTCTCAAAATGAGTTTAAAGAGATGCTATACTTAAAAGACAGTGGTCAGTTGCAGGCTGGCAAATACCAGTTTTTTATTCTCCCCTCTTCTAATGAATGTGAAGTATGACAAAGAATTGATCAAACAAGCAAAAGAAGGATAAGAAAAAAGAATATAAAAACAGAAAAGACAGAAGAAGATTAATAGAAAATAACAAAATATATGATGACATATAAAGCAATCTACAGCCCCTCTCAAGTCCAACTTTCATGTTACCAGGTATAGAAAGATCAGACATGTGTTTGTTCTGTTGACTTGAGATAAAGTGAAGTTAATTTCAAATTGGAATAAAAAGAAATAGAAAAACAAGTAGATGAAAAATAAGAAGGGGGTATATTGATAAAAAGTCTGTAGGAAATAAACAAAGAAATACACCCAGAAAATTCATAAGAAGGAAAGTTCAAACGATATTTAAAAATGTAAGGAGTCACACAAGAAAATATGAAAAACTGAATCATACAAATAGAATAAAACTAATAAATCAAAAAGTAATTAAAAATGAAAATAATAAAATGAGGAATTAAGGGGGGGGGGGGAAGAAGAAACATTACAAGGAAGGAAAAATAACAGGTATAACAAGAATGAAAAGAAAACATTTATGAAAATTACCTAGAAAGGGAAAATAAAGAAGAAAGGGGGAAACAGAATTCTTTAAAAGTTTAAATGGACACAAATAAAAATAACAACTCAAACATGTTACTATACATAAGCTTACATAAAGAAAGACAAAGCTCACGTAAACAACAAAAAGTAATAAAGAAGAGTGCAAAAGTAGAGAATGCACACGGAGATGCTGTAGGCAGCGATAGTCAAAAGCCAAACAGATAGTGACAAACTGAAACTTAAGTGGAACTTGAAGAAGAGTAGGAGAGCGATAAAATGTCAGAGAGAAAAAAGAAGAGACATGGCATCTTAATGAAAAAGGTTCATTTTACATCACTGTAACATCTCTCATGAATTAGGAGAAGCCGGCTTCAGGTGCGCATTGGAAACGATGCCTCAGGAGGACTTTTATCTTACTAAACCCCAAGTTGTGCAGCTCCATTGGAATAGGATATTAGAAGCCTGGAATTCTTACATGCTGTATCAACACGCCGCCCAGTCTTCTGATTTGCCCGTTATTTCGGCATAGTCCATGCAAAGATAAGATTTCACAATTTGCGGGATGTTGACCTAAATTATTTTGGCTTAATGAAAGAAACCTGAGACGGAATGTCTTTCATCTTATTCCTGAGTAGGAAGAACACATATCGGGAAGAGGGAAGAAAAGGCTGAAAATCCTGAACTGAATTTTTTTGTTTTGATATTATCTCTAATAATGAACAATTAAAGCAAAAACTAATTTCTCCTGATGACGTTGGGACTTTTGAAAAAATAGAGACAACCCCCCCGGGAAATAGTATACTTAATTAGTGTACTCATTATATTATAGGCTTTTCCAGAGCTTAACAAATTTTGCATTCTCTTTTAACCAAAAATACAATAATTCAATTAAATTGTATAATGCATGTGTATACAGTGTATGTACTGGTTGGGTATGTAGTGTAATACATGCTGATTCTTAGTACACCTGTACATGGATGGTCTTTTGTTCATTTTTATTCATACATCTTTTTTTATAGTCAGGAAACCATATCAAACTCCAGTTCATCATTTTGACTAGACAAGCATTCCTGTTGCCATGGCTACATATGTACGCAGTCCTAATGAAAAGCTATCAATATCATCCAATTACAAGTGAGTCCTTACAGGCGCAACAAAAAAGAGATTCTCCCTTTTCATAAAAACCTGTCCAAATCCACACCAGTTTATTTCCTTTTCCCCTCTCCTGAGCTGGAGTCTGTATTGAACCCCTGACACACTCGGCAGAAACCACGGCAACAATTGAAAACAACTAGCTAATATTGATGATCTTCGCTGGTTGAATGAAACCTATTGAATTTGAGCGAATACCAAATTGCTCCATGGCAACCAATAGTGGCTGTAGAAATTGGTCTGTTGTTTGATGGGAATAAAAGCCCTCCGTTGCCAGGGCAATGGGTGTAAACAAGCTGACTTGGGGGTAGTTTGTCTCGCTTTAGTTTGTTTTATTCTGCATGTTGCTGCTTACTATTATTTGCTATCCTGCTTTCAGAGTTGGGGTTAGAACTATGAGTAATGCTTTTAGGATAGAAATGAAGCACAATAGGGCTGGGTATTTACTCAGAACATTTTGCAGTATGACAATGGATGATTAGGGAGATGAGAATCATCAAGATGGTACGCTGTCAGACAAAAGATTTCAGGGTTTAAATATTGTCTTGTCTATCACAACATGGGTTTTATAGCATATACACATAAGCTAGAACCCCTTAATATTATCTGTTATCTATAGAGCCATCTTCTTCTCTTCGCTGTGATGTATGTGAAGCTTTTCATTTTTTTCCAATTCTGTAGGACGGGACAGGATAGGATACATTGCTATGGATGGTATATTTTAGAGATTCCTACAGTTTTAAAAGCAGTGTCATTATTTCTACAGGTTTTCTGATGATTTCACTAAAAAATAACTTCAAATTCAATTATAGATCTGTATAAAATGTGAGATCAAAAGTGCATTACAGGATTCATTACAAGTCATACGGGTGTGTTGAACAGTAGTTTATTCTCTGACTTGCAATAATAATAATAATAAAAACATATAACATTCCTGGGTTCACTTCCAAGTCCAAGACTTGGTAGAGCAGCACTTTTAATCTCAGAAGGTCCTGGTTTCGAAACAAAGTTGATGAGTTAGTGCCCTATGGTAAGTCATAATCCTCAAGCCGTAGGTCCCCCTGCTTGCTTGCCTAAAAGCACACTTGCCTTCTTTGATGTTAGGTGAAATAAATAATTAATGAATAAAATAAACAAATCTTCTACCAAGGAAATGAAAAGCTTCCAAAGCACATAGAGAGGAATATGGGATGAAATGCACTCTTCAAAAATAAATGATAACTATCAGGATCATTTCACAATTGCAAAAGAGAAAACATAATGAAATAAATGCAATATATTGCAGTATTTTAATAGCCCCCTTCACATGTATATCATTCACACAGGTTGCTTTAGGTTTTCAGCTTTTACAACACAATTAAAACATGCCCAGTTCTATACAAAGATAGGCAGGTGATATACTGCACTCAACAATACAGGTGAATTGAGTAGTCATTATCAAAATTGATGTCGGGTCATTGGTTTTTAGCTGTTGAGCATTCAAAGCGTTTTTTTACAGTATTGGCGTGTGAAGTACATTTCACTAATGGATGCTGAAATACAATATATTTTAAATTACCATGCCAACCGCACCAAACAAGACTGAAATACTATGATAAACCATTTATTGCAGAAAAAACCTGTCAGTGTAATGGGATAGTGTTTCAAAAGAAGCCTGGAAAATTAAAGGTAAATATCTTCAAAGGTAGTACTGATAGCACTAGAGGTTGAAGCACTTATCATACAGAGATAACATTTGGCTTCATGTTTAGACCTGCATTGATACTTAACAATAAATTACAAATAATTGATTCAACAAAACACAAAAATGAAGAAGTGTATTTATTCCAAGAGATCAGGAGGAAGAAAAAGACCTAGCAAGTTTAAGAATAATACAATAACATTTCAAAATATGGATATAAATAGAAGGAAAAAGAGAAGGAAAAAAAAACAAACATTTTAACACATTAAAATATATATACCACAGTTTAAAAAAAAAGGGAACTATCTTTTAAATAGTAAAGAGCCAGAATTAAAAAAAAAAAAAAAATGCACGTAATTCAGAAAAGTTAACAGAGTCAATGTATATTATTGCTTAAAGCTAATTGAATGACAAAAAAAAATACATTTGATGGGGTTTATTAAAAGCTGGAAGACATGATACAAATTGATTTGTTGACCATGAAAGAAGGGTCTCATTTCACTACCCTGCATGATAATAGCCACTGGTGTCCAAAAATTCCATCATTATTAAAAAAAAGGGCTTTTCATTTTGGTTAAATTGATTTGCTATGGCTACAGAATCTGAGTAAATGTTACAGAAATACCAACGACTCTACATCCTTTCTGTATTTCTGCCTGCAAGGTGTGCTATAATTTTTTTTTTATTGGTAGTAGAAGAAAAAGGCAACAATAGTTTCTTTTCATCCCCCTTTCTTTCTTCCTTTCCTTGTAAGTTTATATTTTCAGCCTCACTAATTATTCTATTGTTGTATCTAATTCTTTATGTATGCATTCTCTCTCTCTTTATCTGACCCCCCCCCTCTCTTTGTCTCTCTCACCCTGTACATCATCACAAGCAATTTTTATACACATTATCTTTTTATATGGATATCTTTGTTTTATCACAAAAATTCATAGTCTTCTGAATATCCATTTTCCATCTCTTTTATGCCTGTAGATATAATGTCAATGTAGAGTGTATTCCTATTTAATATCTCTCCTAACACTAAATTAAGTATAGAACTTCTCTGTCAACTCATGAAAACTTTATAGTTTATAATATCATCTTTTACAAAAACAATTTTCCAATGCACTTTCAAAAATTTCTTCATGTTGTCAGCTCTTCCTCTCCCTTTCTCTATCTTACTTTCCCAGCTATTCTTGATCGCCGCATTTCTCAAGTACCTCTCAACAATTTTTTATTAAAAAGAAGCTTGCCCTGTGAAGAAAAAAAAATATTGCACAAGTGGAGGATATTGGCAATATTCCTTAAAATCCAGGCATTTAGGAGGTTCATATTGGCCGGATTGCCCAAGATTTATCCCTTAGGTATGAAATCTCAAAATTTATTGAATTTGATAATCAACTTATATTATTGAGGACAATGCCTAACAGTATAGACGGGCAATATCTCTAATTAAATTTTTTTAGAAAACGAATCTAGAAGACCTTTTATCGCTCAAGGTTGAGGGATTTCAGGCAGGAGGATGGATCCAGGAAATTAATATTATTGCTTTCTCAGATTCTATCATTGAAGTTGATGGTTTGATTGAATATATCTTTAGGTTATATATCTAGACTATAAAAGCCAATTAGATGTTTTTCTTTGGCAGAAACAGTTATGAAATACAGAAAGGAGTAATATGATTTTGGGAAAAGTGCTCCTGAGACGAATTAATATTTTCATTTTATTTTTGTTATAAACTTAACATTTGTGAACTTTATCTTCAGCAAGTACACTACAGTAACATTAAAAAAGAATCCTTTTTACAGTTACTTAAAATCATCATCATCATCATCATCATCATCATCATCATCATCCTCCTCCTCCTCCTCCTCCTCCTCCTCCTCATTACCATATCCATATCATCACCACTAAATAATACTTACGAATGTGTTCAATTGGAAGATCTTCATCCCTTGGTGGTTGCCCTTCCTCCATGTAGCCATACATGCCTAGGAACTCCTTCATGGTATCAGTAGCATACTCCTTCACCGCCTCTAGTCCCTCTACATCATAGGGTGTGCCTGGAACCATCTGGGCATCTTTACTCATCTTGGAGGACATCGTTGGTTGAGGTGATGCTGAGGTCTGAGATGGTTCTTCTTGTTCCTCTGGTTCCATTTCCTCTACATACTCCACCTGCTCCTCTTCCTCCTCTTCCTCCTCCTGCTCCTGCTCCATGTCTACTTGCTCAGGAGGACACAGATCCCTCATCTCCTCAAACTCTGGGGTCTCGACTATCCTTTCCTCAGCCATCTTCATCTGTTCACTCTTGCTAGGTCTGCCTCTCCGTCGCCGCGGTTTCGCATCCGTTCCCTGAGCTGCTCTGCCACTCTCCTCCAGGTCACAAACCACACCGTTGGTTTCGAGTCCTTCCTCAATTTCAGTACCATTTTCATTGCACCAGCTGCGTTCAGCATACTCCATTATTGCTCGGGGATCGTAGGTAGCCTTCTTGGCTGCCACGTCCTCGTCTGAAAGCCCAGATTCATCATAAATAGGTACCTTACTGATGTTACGGGTGCGCAGTTCATGTCCCGCAACCTTGTAAGGAGTGATCTCCACCTCTTTGGAAGAAGAAGGGTCATCATGTCCTACTTTATTGCCATTATTTGCCTTGTGATTAGTTGCATGTGTATAGGGGATATTTTGCATAGATATATTATCATCATGGTTATGTTCCTGAGTAAATTCATTATCTGCAGTCTCTTCTTGCTCCTCTTCCCACTGATCTAGTCCATTGACTGGCTCATCTTGATGTGAACCAACCACACCACTGTCTAGACTCTCATTGCAATCCTGAAAACTGTTTATTGAGCCATCGTCCCAATCCGAAGGACTATCAACCTCCTGTGCTGCTACTCTTGTTGAGCGCTGTCGTGCCTTTCGCTTACTGGCACCACTCAAAACTTTGGGGGAGCTGCACCTGCTATCATCACCTCCATCTCTTTCTACAAATCTCTGGTATCCTGGACCTTCATCAGCTACGTAGCCATTGTTTTCTGTTGCTTGAACTGTTGGGAGTTGGGCGCTGCAGTCGGGCGCAACGTCGCCATTGTGCAACGTTTTGAGGTCAGAGGTGACATCCGGCTGGCACGCTTCCTTGTCCTGGTGGCTGGCGTACCTAGGAGAGCCGTTGCTACCTGGAAGGGTGGCCCCTGTACAGGGCTCCTCCTGGGGAGGTAACCCTGACAGGCCCTTGGACAGCTTGGCGCAGATGGCATCGAGCTTGAGAGTGGTCTTGTTCATGTTGGTGGTGGTGATGTGAGAGGCAGACGGGACTGCACGGGGCTGGGTCACTCATGGAGCAATCACTCAGTTACTGCTTCATGTTCTGTAAAAGTAAGCAAACAGATTAGACCAAATTAGTACATTCACCTCTTAATACTCCTGCATCAATCTGCCACTAATTAATAATTTCCTTCTATATTCCTACGCAAAGCATAAGAAAATGTAGAATTGTATTGTAGTTATTACATGGATATTACATGTGAAGGCTCGCTATTACCCTACCATCATAATGAAGAAGGTCATACACTAACTAGATCGACTTTCAATCACAATATATATCTCTACTGAGTAAAAAACACAGCTAATGGTGCAGAAGGTCCAATACCTGAAAAGCAAATATACATATGTATACATTACAATTCAGAGAAGAACAATGAATATTGTTGAGAATACTCTGACTGCAAAATTATAAATAGTGCTCAAAAGTTAATGATCAACAAAATCAAATCTCTTATTCTCATCACGGATCAATCGTTTCCATCAATCTATTTCACTTCACATCTCTACTCTTTTATCATTAAAGTCCTCCCAGTTCAAAAAGTCATCAACTAAGTTATCATCTTTCAATAAGATTTTACTTTAATACCATTATATTCATGAGAAATGTTCTTGTGATTAAATGACAAAATAAGACCGAATGTTATGGGAAAACAGTGGAAAATCACATTTGCTCTCCTGGATTCCGAAGGGCTTGAAGTTCAATTTCTTCTCCAAAATTTCAAAAACATTTAGGTTATTTAAAAACATTACAGTACTTAAATATCAGAACATTGACATATAAGATAAATATTGTACTTTTCGATTAGTTTTCTATAGTCTTGCTTTTTATTTCATATCAGACTATCAAACTATCCTATCTCCCTCTGTATTGTACATTTCTTACCATTGGAATGTATCTGACACAGTCATCTCTCTCTCTCTCCTTCTCTCGCTCTATCTATCTCTCTGTGTGTCTCTCTCCTTTATTTTCCATTTTCTACCTCTCCTTGTATCTCCTTGTCTCCCTCTTTCCATTTTCACCATATGTAACTCTCAATCTTCTCTGAACCTTTCTTTCTTTTCCTCTCTTTTCCATTTTCTATACTAACTCAATTCATTTCACCATGAATAGACAGCTCCATATCTCTCTCTCTCTCATCCACAATTTCCACCCAAATTTACCCAAATATAGGAAATCTACAACCCACAGAAGTAGCTGAGTCTGTCATCATAAGCATTCCATTCAGATTATTCACCAAGCCTTTGGATATCCCCTACCAATGACTGACTGAGCATTGTTTCTACCATCAAATACGCGGTTTAAACCATATTTTCCTCCAACATTTTCCCAATATGATACATTCATCTTTGTGAAAACAGAAAAGGCACGACCAACCTACAAGATGATTGGGGTGGAGGTTGGGGGGTTGTAGATGGGTCTGGCTGTAAATCCAAGGTGTAATGAACACCAGTGAAGAAGTGCCATGCATGGGATTTAGACAGATTGGGAGTTTAATGCAGGGAGCCTAGCCTGGAGATGACAAACACACACACACAATGTCACTTCAAGTTGCCTCCGTGTCAATCTTTCTATCACAATCTTCTTCGAAAATCAGATGCCAAAGGATATGTTGTGTCTACGTGTCCTTGTAAAGTTAAAGAATAGAAAATGTGTACTTGTAAAAAACTTTCAAGAATTGAATATTATCCTCACTCATGATTATCATCATCACCATTAATCATTAATTCCTTTTAATCATCATCATCATCATACTCTCTATCTCCATCAATTAAAGTATTATCAAAACTACACTGATTATCGTCATTATCAATTATTATCATTATTCACTTCTAACATTTTCCTCATCATAAACGTTAATATCATATTACTTTTGATATAACTACATTAATTGATTATTAAAATTTCTTTGTATGATTGTACTCATATTTTACACTGTTATATTTTTTGTGAATTGCCGAATAAATAATAAATAAGTATGGCATTCTAGAATACAAGGTCTATATTACATGAGGTGATGTAAGACCATAGTAAGACAACACTACTATCAAACATTGACAAACTCATCACCAGTCCCTACTATTTGCAATATTGCGATGGGCTCTTTATCAAGAAGCAACAAGAGCTGGATGGATAAGGCAAGGAATGCGTGGTGGGAGGTTAAGAGTTCAGACAAGGAAGACAAATCACAGAGTGGTACGTTCTTAACGCTGGAAAGAAACGTGACTCTGAATGGTCATGAAGATGATTACTACAAATGAATTGAATGTCCATTCTGAATGATGGTGCATTGATGGATATAAACAGGAATGGCAGATTTCAACTGAAAATGATGCCGAGGTGATGGAAAAGAAATGAGAATTATGGAGAAAGTTTCATTATCTTTTTAGAAGATGTATGAATAGAATTGAAAAACATATATTTTTCAATAAACCTATCTACTGCCAAAGACATCCAGGACTGAATTGACACTGTAGGCCTACCAAGAATTAGTTTAATACAAATTTATAGTTAAAGCAGGTGATTAAGGTTGAAATTTCATTATTTTGTTGCAGCGAGAGGAAAAATAAGGAGAGCCTTTTCTAAAAAGTAAAAATTAAAAGAAAATCTGGCAACTACCATTGCAGGTAGGCCTAAATAGAAAGGTCATTGAGCGCTCAGGAGAAAAATGGTAAACTCTAAGAAATCCTAAGTGTTTAAAAGAAGGAAATACTTGATAAGATTGTACAGGAGGTGGAGGTTGGGTACTAATTCAGCTCTAGTCTGCCCAAATCAGAGATTGACGTCAATGTATCTAACATGCCTCCTGGCCATACTCGCTGGATAGAGTAGTGAAAGGATGAGCGTACTATACATCTACACACTACCATACTTATCCCACACACAAACACAGAGGGATGCATGTGCACAACATCAATGGTCTATCATTCAGACCCAAGTGAAGGTTTCACTTTATGCCAATGACAGTCTTGGTGAAGACTATCATCCCAAAATATACACAGAAGCTGTGAGCGATGAAGCTCTGGAAAGCATAAAAAAATAGGCTCTGATAAGATCAAAGAAAATTCTGAACAGATGAAAGAGATGAAATATAAAGCAAAGCCTTGGGAAACTCACTTATTCTTCTTAAATCCTCCAATATCTTGTGAACTAATCCAACAGTATTATCATTTTGTTCAATTCACAACTTGGTTGCTACATGTAAAACATCCATACTTATGTCTAATTCTTTCCCTTGACATCAATGCCTTTCAGTGGTCTTTTGTTGAAAATAAAAGTAAAAAAAGGCTGGAAATCTAGACTATTCTCACAATCCTAGATTATAAAGGTAGTCACACGTTCTCCAAGGGCTATAACCATAAATGGTATATCAAAAATTGCTATCTCTCTTTCCCTGATAATAATGCTCTCACTCTGGAAGTTGAGAGGACAGTTCCGAGGGACATTTGAAAACCTCTTTGAGGTAAACTGGCTGTTAATCATTTCACAATCAATTGTTCATCTGAACCTGATGGATACAAATCAATCGGCACTGAACAATGTACAAAACAGTGAAGCAACTGAAAAGTGTTCACCACTAAAGATTAGTAAGCCTATACAAATGTGGCACTAAAAGGAAACATCATTTAAAGTTATAAATGCTCAATATTTCTTTGGAATGAAACTACAGTTGGAGAGAAACTGACCAGAAACTGCTCACAAGCTTTGAATATCTAAAGATGAATTCCACTGGGCTTTTCCTTCGTGTTATGGGTTAGATGTTGTTTAACATGCCTTCAAATATTATTAGTTAATAACATATTCAATAATTTTGATTTGTTTTAATTTAGATCACCAATCTAATTATTAAGGAAAAAAATTCACATATTTAGTTTTCACCAATCACTCTGAACTCTTCCCAATATGATTTTTAAAACAAATTTAATTCTTAAAACTTATTCACTTGCCAAAATTTCTTTATGTTACATGTATCTGCTGATAGTCAAAAGGGTGTAATTAACTCTATAGGCCCTATAATATGAGTTAATGCCTTCTGACTCTTGATCTGCAGAAGATATCCAAAGATAAATTTGAGTTCTGTCCATGAGACTGAATAGTGAAAGAAACTGTCTCAAAGCAATTGGGAAGGTTTGATTATATAGCACATAACCCGAATTGGTGTATGCTGTATAGTTTTGGAATCACCAGAATGACAAGAAATTGACTCAATCCTGCTGAGAGTCACATACACTGCACACAGAAATGTGTATATGGGACTACAAACACATGTTCGGCCCGAACATTTCAGCTGTTTCTTGTCATATTTTGAATGTGTGGAAATAAAAAGAAACCTTGAAACCTTGATTTGAAGAGCAATCCATTTCAGGAGACATTTCTACTTTGAAAATCTTTCAAACTGACATAAAGAGAATGAGAAGGCTCACAAATTATGTTTTACCCTTCCCAGAACTCAACCTTCTTTTGAAGTAGCACCTTGTGACAAGCACCAAGGTAGAACATGATTGCTTTTTTCATTCATTCATTCACCCTTTCAACAGAGTCTGTGCAGTAGACTATCTTTCACTACAGAAGTACATCCTGACAGCTTCATAGAGGAAGTTCAAGTATGTAGGTCAAAGGTGAATGACCCTGGGTCACTACATATTGTTGAGGATCAGAGGGTGTGTTGACATGTGTCTGGGTCTGAAGGTAGTGAGTACATGTAAATTGACTTCTTGACAAATTGTGGCCAAGTGTGGGCCAACCCCCTTGAGGAATACACTTGTAAGGCACAAGACATGAAGAGCAGTTTTCCTTCCCCCTGCAACTTCACTAAAAATTAGCTTCCATGGATGAGGATTGGCTTCCATTAACATAACCTTTGAGAAGAAAATGAAGGCATGCTTGATCAAAATCTTGAAGACCATTTGAAAAAAATATTCCTCCTGAATGTGTGAGTTACTTTTTAAAGAATGGAACTTCACTCCTTGAATAGTTACTGTGGGCAATATTAATAACTGGAATGTAATCCACATTTTTAAAGCTAAAATGCAAGTCTTGGATTCCACAATAATTCTATTCCAACTTTAAAAAAATGTTTATGGAACAGTGTTCTTTAAAAAAACAAAACTGAACTTTCTTCCCCGTGGAATGTGATACAACTAATATCTTATCTCCAGCATGCCAGTTACTGCAAGACTGCCATCTTGATAACATTATTAAAATGTTTTGAAAAGAAGTATTAATCGCATTTAACATTTAAAGCATTTAACCACCAAATCGCTTCAAAGAAATCTGAAACAATATCCCAAGAAAAAATTTGCAACGTCAACAGATACTTTGACTATACATTGCAATTGGACCATAATAAACATAGCGATAGTGTATGATAGCATGCAAAATATGATGACAGCATACATGTATACGAGGAAATTGCTACACACAATACAAAAAGATCCCTTCATCATCTTGTCAGTTTCAAAACAATCTTCCTTTCACTGTGCATTCCTCGTTAAGGACTCATTTTTTTTCTTCACTTCAAGTCACGATGTGCAAAAAGAAACATATCTCCATGCAACTCTCCAAATTGGCCACAAAACGCATTGCACATGTGATGTACGGCGTGTCTGGCAAGGCAACCTACCGAAACCTACATGAATCAGAAATACTTGACATTCTTAAAGAAAAATGTAACTGCAGCAAGCGAGGGGACAAGATTTCTTCCTTGACGGTGCCCCTTGAAAGTATCCTAAGATTGCCTGCGATACACATAACAATTGCCCTGCTTGTGGAAATCGGAGAAGGATGATTGGTGGTGTCGGGAACTTCGTGTAAATAAGCCAAGACCCGTATGAAATATGAAGAAAACAAATGGATGAGGAGTAATGAGACTTAGACACACACTTGAACAAGCAACGTCAAAGGCTACACAAACACACCAAGCATAAAACACGCCATCAAGATGAAATGAACAACTCTCCTATATCAAGATACCTACTTAAACTTGACTTTGAAGAAATATATACACAGAAAAAATTCAAAAAGTAAACATGACTCACTTTCACATGTCTTATCGTCTGTTTGGCGCCAAATGGGCATTAACACTGCATAAAATGATATGAGTTGACGCCCTTCTGGCTCTAAATTAACAGACGATAAAATAATAACAGATACATATGATGCGTTTACGAGAAAAAACTTTTGTTGGTAACATTTCAAGTACAACAGCAATTTGGGGGAAAAAATTCTAGAACAAAGTAAAATAACCTATCATTACAGTTGTGAATGTGTTGAAGGAAAAATTATGCATAGAAAATACAGTATTGTTTTAAAAATATCTTTAAAATTTATTTAAAAATCAAACATACCAGTTTAAGATTACGTAGCTGCATATTATTGCAAACTGTAAGTAATATGTATAGAAATATGTCCATTTGAAGTCACAAGATATTTGCCCTTCAAATAAAAAAGAAGGACCCCAACCTACACGTACTTCAGTACTTGTAGATTTTGTAAACTTTACCCCCAGGCTTCCATACAAAAAGATATGGATTTGGGGTAATGTGTAAATTTCCTGTTCTAACATATACATCTACACTCCTAGAATGTTTGGCCAATGGACATTGCATTCCTTGAATACTTGTTTATTGATTTTCTGGTGAGGCTTTTATGTCTATGCATTAATTTATGTGCTCTTCTCTTGCGCCATATGGCCCTCCTTTTGGAATATCGCCCCAATAAGAGAATTAATTTGTATTCACCACGGCAGATTACGTACAAAATACAGCACTGTATTGATTTTGGGGTATTTTATGCTTACTGTAAAAATGAGAGAGAAAATTATACACACTCACAGCTTGGATGTAACAGAATGAGTGCACAAAGTAATTGATTTCACGACCGATGATGGAAAAGAATGTAAACTACTACCATACATAAATGCAAAAGTTTTGTTGGTGGTGTAATTTTTTATTATTCTGGATTTTTTAACTAACTGTAGCAAGATGAGCCAATGTGTAATTCTCTTGTAAATGAGTAATGTTTTGAGTTTTTAAGGATCGATCAATTAAATTCATGTTTACTGGGAGGATTAACATGAAAAAAGGTCCAAATATAAGACGAAATACATCAAAAGAATTGCATGATATATATACACCCCCCCCCCCTCCAAGGAAATTAAAACAATAATAAGGGGGTAGGAAAAAAAAAAACAACACTGAATAGCGAAATGGAGATTGAAATTAACAAATATATCTATGCTTAAAATAAAAGGGGCCTCCAGGAAATATCACCCACAGAGATATTGAATTGTTCCTGTTGCCTTCAAAGGAACTCTTGTGTATTTTCCTCTTGAGATAAGTGTTTTTGTTTTTTTACATTAAGGACACTTTTTTTAAAGAGCCCCAAGAGGGAGAAAAATATGAAAGGGTCTTAATTTACATATGTAGTCCAACCCCAACCCCCCCCCCAAAAAAAAAAAAAAAAAAAAACAGGAAGTACAGAGTATCTAGAAAGACAATGTGAAGCTTTCCACTCAGTTGAGGAAATGAGAAATCAAATCTATTACATAAATTGATTAGTGTCACAGGAGTACACACTCCACAGAATCGGATGAGGAACAAAATGACAAAAGAGGGGTAATACCAAAATACTCCTTACAGAAGAGATTAAAAAAAAACCCACCACATGCATGTGAAGATGATTTACTTGCACTAATCAGCAATGGATCCGGTCCTCCAGCTCTAACACAATTCAATTAAACCTCAGAAAACAGGAGGAATAAACAAGAATTAGAATAGGAGATGGGACTAATTGTTAATTCTTCCATCTAAGTAAGAAAACACAATTACACCATAAATGTAAGGCTGCCCGATTGATCCAAAATTTGATCATTTAGTCTGCTGTCTCTGGGCAGAAGGTTCCGGGGGAAAGAAAATGTAATTATCTCATGTGCTAATTTCTATTGGCCTTCTTATTCAAGAGTTCCACAGTCCAAGAGAAATCTTCAGCATCCTTTAATTACTGATAATGAAACTGAGCAGTTGTCTTTTTTTCCCCTCTTGAAGAAAATTCTTTAGGTCCTTCTTCTACCAAAGTCTCTATCAATCCAGGAGCGATGTCATCTTCTCATCACTCTGTTTAGACTCATTTTCTCTTCCTCTCAAAGGAATTGATTTGTCATTTTTATTTCAAAATATAAGCAGTCTTTCTAAACATTTTTTGTGTGACCTTGTCTGCTTTGTATTCTTTACCATAATGGAGAATTATTTTGACAACTACTGGAATTATTTCAAAAGGAGATTATCCATTATTTATCCCACTGTAACTTAGATCTCTTCTGCTAAGAGCCAGAAGGATGTTCACTCTATGCAAAATGAGTTAACCACATTCTTGCTCTCAATAGATATTCTTCCTATAATCTATATTTTTCTATCTTTACTTCTGTATGTATTTTCCGAATTTCAATTCCTCAAATGCTCTCTTCCTCCCCCCCCCCCCCCACCGCATATTTCGGGACCTTATTCCAACTCATCAGATATTTTTCCATTTCCTATCCCGACATTTCAAATGTGAAACGTCAGCTGAGAGCCAATGAGGCGTCAACTCAGATTTTTTTAACACAGAAGTCATGCCCTTCTTGCTCTCAATATTTCAGCTTTTTCTCTTTATCACATTTCCCCCTTCTCTCTCTCTCTCTCTCCCTTTCTTACTTTTTCAGTATCTTCCCCTATCTCTCTGCCAATGGCCCATCTCTCTCTCTCTATTTTACTATCTCATTTTTCACTTTGTGTTTCTCCCTTTCATTCTATACCCACCTCTCTTTCTCCCTCTGTCGCTTCCTCTCTCTCTCTCTCAATCATGCCATCTTTCTATCATCCCTAGTCTCTCCTCCATTCTCACCTTTAAGCCTGAGCCCAATTTAATTAAACTGATGCAAACCATATCTCCCGGATATTTTCTTGCAAGGGAGGAAAAAAATGCTAAGCCATTGAGATCAGTATCACATTCATCTATTCATCATTTTTTTTTTTTTAGTATAACCCAAGGGAAAAAAACATTTGGAAGACACAAACTGCTGAGATTAGCAGAATGCAAACACTGCTTTCGCTCTTAGGATTCCAATAATATCCTAAGAATTCTTGTATTAATGAAAATAAGAAAAAGTACAAATCCCTGAGGACCTAATGGAGCAACTCTAATGAATACTACAATATTTAAATTCAGTAAAAGGAAATGGTAACATTTATCCTGGCAATTCTAAGAAAATATGAATTCTGGTTGTAATGAAATCCATTAATTTTGTTTTAGTACAAACCCATAGAAACAAAATGACAGTATACACTTGAAAAACAAATTGTTTAGATATGTGGCAGAAATAAAGATGGACTATTCCCCCAATTTCAATAAGGAAGAGAATTATACATTTTAAAACAAAGTCTGGAATTTGACTGAAGATCATAAGATCAGTTAAAATTTACAAATATATATAGCAGCAATGCAGTTAGAGAACAAAATATGTATTCTAGGGCTTAGTTTGCATTAGAATAGCACATGATGCACTTTTTACCGAATTCTACACGTTTTGACTAAAAGAAGAAAGAAACAATTTTGTCAAAAGGGAATTGCATTTTTCGGAGAGATTTTACTGATTTATCTGTAAAAATATCATGCTTCTTATAATGCAAATGAGGGAACAAATATCTATGGAATTAAGAAATTCTTTAATTCTTCAGTTAATTTTTCTTACAAAACATTTTTTAAAAATCTATATTTTCTAAGCTTTAAAAAAAAAAGAAAAAAAAAGTGCCTTTTTTTTCTCTGTGGGAGACTTTAATTTATGTTGTTAGATGTATTATAGCCATGACTGCATAAAATAAATGCTAAGTGGACGATTGGGACATCAATATATACATGTACTCTTTGATACACTAAACCATCAAGAAGCATTAAGGAAGCAGTTAGATAAATGGAATTATTCTAAACACAGTCAAGACATTAAGTGACATAATACCCTAAACTAGGGCAAAATTAAATAGGTTTTTAAAGGGGAAAGAACAGTTCTGATATCATGTGCAAATATCCATCCTCTGGTGATAATAATGAAATATTTAATCTATAATTAAGCAAGAATTTAATAAATGTATTTTACTCTCCCCTGAACCATTACGTTTTGCTTCACCTCTCAATATTTCATAATGCATCACTCTATAGACTAATGTGATATGGCAATCTATTCCGGAGTGATGACACAAGGAATATAACTTCTACGTGGAATTTTGCACCGACCAATTAATACACTCCCAACCTCTTGACCCAATGTCCTATGTGCACTACTTAATAATAACTGCGACTGCATACAGTTGTATGCCAAGTGACACTGTACAGGGGAAATTAATTGCACGTTAGATTCATTGCATACCTCTGGTAATGGCAAAAATATGTTTATGATAATGAACGTTTGTGAAAGGTCATACCGGTATTTCAGGAATCCCGAAACAAGACCCGCATATGGAATTCCTTGTGATAAAGTGGATTAGAACACTAACAAATTGCTGCTAATGCCGATGGCCATTGCACGGTGGCAAGTGCATGGGTGATTATTGTTAATATTCGCAATTTAACAGAAATTAAGCAGTACTAGTAGTATTGATGATTGCAGCATGAAGGTTATACTTGGTGTGGCATTGGAATAACCATGATGGACGCATGACAGAATAATCATAAAATATTCAAAGCCAATTCAGACTTTGAATTAATAGGACACAGAGGGAAAAATGTGAAATTTGATGAAAACGAAGAATGGTGTGAAAAGCAGAGGGCACGGTGATATACGTGTTTGGGACAGCTATCGTCTAGCTGAGCCGTTAACTTGCTGCTGTAATCTATACATCATACACTAATTTCATTTAGCAAACTGGTGCAGATGTCATTTGCTCAAGCCATAGATTATACATGTGTATGTTTAACAGATATAAATATATATAGCCAGCCGATAGATAGTGTGGTGAGCGTACGAAACACACAATGTACTCATTCGAGGAATGTGATCATAATACGTATGAACCTTTAGAACTGGTGGAGTATCTATAAATAATGTATAAAATTCTGGTGAGGGGCCCCGGTCGAGGGAATGTGGAGATAGACCAATTTCTTGGAGTCCCGTATTTGGGAATGGCTAGGTACAAAACGTTATTAGTGACTCCCTCTTCGGTTGATCAAATTCCAGGCGAGAAGCCAGCTGAATTGGGGCTTCTATCTCAGCTGGATGTTTTGTTTCTCAACCTTGTTCTTTCTCTTCCCCTTCTCACTTTCTTTCTCCTCCTTTTCTTACTTTCTCTCATGCTTTATGCAGCCATTTCTTCTGTTATTCCTTAGACAGGCTACTGTATGTCATATGTTTTGAAACATAAGAGCAATGCAAATGTTGAAGTGCCTCTGTAATGACATCAAGGATGCACTTTTCAGGGAATCATATCTATCAAGATATTTAGAAGGTCATATTTGAAGAATCAAAGACAGACTTTTTAATGTTGATACTTCATAAATAATGACTATGAATCGTCATAGCATATATTCATTAGAAAACTTTATATAAATACATAAATTAGAAAGCTGTGCATATCCAGGGCTCAACACTACAGGGGTCTACTAAAATGTAGGAGCAAATAATCCCTTAAGTTTGGAATATCCCCTATTCCCCCCCCCCCCCCCCCCGCCAAGATTCAATTATGCAACAAAACATGACTGCTTGATTGTAATTTTTAAATTAGAATACCGTCTAATGGTTTAGTTAGTTTGGAGCCCTCGTACGAGGAAAAAAAAAGAAAGAAAACTTATTAACAATTATTAACAATTATTAAAAGATGTTTGGTACTACAGAATCGGAAAATGGCGTTGAAGAGAAACAAACTGAATCTTTCTGTTCATTCTTGCAGTATACTCTGATGAGTGCAAGACGAAAAGCTTCAGTATGTCTCTCTTCAACACCATTTTCCTAACAATTATTAGGCCTATAACAATATTTGAGAGGTCATTTACAATGCTGAGTGGGATAAGTACATTGGATGAGGGAATCAGTTTTACTTTCAAGAATTTCTTCTCTCTTCATTCATTCTCAAGAAGGTTAAGGAATAATGATGATTAAGATGACTTTTCAGTCCATGATTAAACTCATATAAGTTTCTGGCTCGCATCAAGCCTACGGCTCTCAGGACTTCTGTTTTCTGCAATGGTTGCAATGGTTATATACCATGCAGATTGGAGGGAAAGAACCCTAATGCTGGCTCGCATCAAGCCTACGGCTCTCAGGACTTCTGTTTTCTGCACTGGTTGCAGAGGTTATATACCATGCAGATTGGAGGGAAAGAACCCCAATGCTGGCTCGAATTAAGCATACGGCTCTCAGGGCTTCTGTTTTCTGTACTGGTTGCAGAGGTTATATACCATGCAGGTTGGAGGGAAAGAACCCCAATGCTGGCTCGCATTAAGCCTACGGCTCTCAGGGCTTCTGTTTTCTGCACTGGTCACAGAGGTTATATACCAGATTGGAGGGAAAGAACCCCAATGCTGGCTCGAATTAAGCCTACGGCTCTCAGGGCTTCTGTTTTCTGTACTTGTTGCAGAGGTTATATACCATGCAGATTGGAGGGAAAGAACCCCAATGCTGGCTCAAATTAAGCCTATGGCTCTCAGGGCTTCTGTTTTCTGTACTGGTTGCAGAGGTTATATACCATGCAGATTGGAGGGAAAGAACCCCAATGCTGGCTCGCATTAAGCCTATGGCTCTCAGGGCTTCTGTTTTCTGCACTGGTCACTGAGGTTATATACCAGATTGGAGGGAAAGAACCTCAATGCTGGCTCGCATTAAGCCTATGGCTCTCAGGGCTTCTGTTTTCTGCACTGGTCACAGAGGTTATATACCAGATTGGAGGGAAAGAACTCCAATGTGGAATTCATGGAATCTAACTGTACTCTGATCACACCATAATTACCATCTTGCCTTCTCTTTCTTTAGATATAACCCTTCTGCCTTAATACTTAGCAAGGGCATGCGAAGAAGTTAATCAGTATAGATATTGTGGCAAGCAATGTGTGGTCTTGTTAAAAAAAGAACAATTCTCCGTAATAAACATGCTAAAAAGTAAAACAATAAGAATATTGTGATAAGCTGGTTGCAGTATTATTGTTAAAAAAATACAAGTTCCACTAAAATAATAATAATAATAATAATTAAAAAAAACCATATTAAACTCAAAAAATGTAATATGCAACAAATATATTTCAGAAGTGAATTTCAAGTAAATACATTTAATAGTATTTCAAGGATTTCCGGAGCTTTACAGTGATTATCTGATGTCCTGTTTTGAAAGAATATATATAAACGTGGAAGCAAATTCATAATCCTAGGTCATGCAATTACAGGTTTTACATGTATATCTATGATTTTTCAGGGCTTTGGTGACTTTTAGAGTGATATGTTTTGATATGAAACTTTCACTAATTACAGCTCTCTCTAAATATATTTTGAGGAAGCAAATATATTGAACTTTTTATTCTCTATTAATCTAGTTTCTCAAGCTTTATGAATTCAAAGTCACGTTTCAATATAACATTTTCAATATGTACTGTTCTCTTTTTGTTTACTAATATCATTTCCTATGCCTTACCACAATTAATAACAATTTAATGAATTCATGACTTGCTTTTTTCCATTGTAAGTAGTGTCTGGATAAAATTAATTCTCTGACTTTTTTTTCCTTTTCCAGCAATTCATTTGAACATACAAATTAGAGATGCTAACTCATATACTAAAAATTCAGTTCATGTCATTTTGGTCCTTAGCTGACAATTTGCCCTTTCACTGCCTCTTTCAGCCTTGAATAGAGGCTAAGGAGCTCACTGCTAAAAAGACATGAAAAAAGATCTCTAAACCTGGATGTTAGAATAGAGAGGACAAAGAGCATGGACAAAACAAGCAGTTATTCAACATTTCTAGGCCGGATTGATGGGGTGAAAAATAATAGCAACTCTGAAATGTTTTTGAAGTGAAGTAAATTAGAAATTTATTGATTGGATTTGAGAAGTGGGCATTGGTGACCGGTCAAATAACATGGGTAACCTCATCCTCTGTTTGGGTGAAGATTCCTCAAATTTATGAAATTCCTTTTGCTGTCTACCCAATTCACAGTACAGTATTGCTTTCCTATAGTAATCAAAGGCCTTCTGATAATATATTGGTCTTCACAATGACAGGAATATTTACATTTATAAGGGCCTTTAAACAGTCTGATCACAACACTATTGTGCTTATATCAGACATTTAAAGAATCAGAACTGCACATAACAATGTCATTTAATGAGGAAATGTGAATTTTTCAGACAAAGATGTACATATTTATAGAATTGCAACACAATGCAATACTGTTTTCATCTAGTTTATAAGAGGCCTGCAAATTAGTTTTAAATGTGTATTGTATGATAGAAACATGAAACTAATTAATGCATTATCCCACTAAATGAACCAATTAATAAAATTAAGTGAAAGAAATTATCACTTTGTTTTGAATGTCAAAAGATGAATTAAATAAAAAGTAAATTTAGTCCTGTTTGGAAGATGAGAAAACACAAGTGAGAAAAACAGAAACAGAATATATTGCAACTTATAAATTTGTCTTCCCATTACAGGAGTTCTCAACTTTATTCCAAATTAATAATTAATTCAACTTTGCCTAAATTATGCTGCTACTGAAGGCGAATATAAATATTATGATGTCTGATGACAGAGGGTGCGTTTCTGCTTACTTTTGAAGGCAGAATGAGCGTTTTGAAACGCTCATCGTAAACGCAGTTCCACGGGATACCGTTTATGCTTCCCTTCTCCAGGCGAATTTTGGCTCTGCAGCTGGATTCGCAAACCCACACTGCGCATGCTACGTTGACCCTGGGAGATAGATCCGACTTCACTTTCCCATCAAATGATGCTTACAAAAGGGGGAAAAGTGGTATACTTCAGAAACAAGCATTGCATAATATTGTGCACCGTAGCGGCGCACGGATTTTCACGTGAACCAGAAACACGTTTATTATGACGTCATTTAAACGCGTTGACAAATAAATGATTGTGTGTTTATGCTTCCCCAGAAACTGTCCTTTTGGAGAAACGCCGATACAAAACGCATGTTTGTGAGTTTACGATCGGCGTTTTAGATCGGCGATAATATGAAAATGAGAAGGACGCAACCGTGTTTCGAACTAAACGAGTAACAAAAGCCTCATTCTATACTGAAAAAGGTGAGCATAAACGCACCCATAGTATAATCATATATTACAATGTACTGGTAATGTATCTATTACATTCAATTGAGATGTAATTCAACTAGATATCTGCTGAGAGCCAGAAGGGCATTAACATTAAACATTAATGTCCTTCGGGCTATTGAGGTGATATGTCAAAATAAAACACAAATCTGCTTGCTCTTCTTTAGGCAAGCAAATCGTGAAATTCGTGGTCCTTAAAAATGTCCAAGGATTAACGTCCTACAACTGTATGAGCAAAGTTCAAAGAGTGTGAGTTTACAAGAGAATCACAATAACTCTACTCCTTCATCAATGTCTTCAAATTCTCATCAGCAAATGCTGCATAATAGCCTTACCGATATAGACTGAAATTAAAAAGAAAAACCAACATCAATTTTAAGACCTACATCATATACACGCCAAATGAGTCAGGGAGCTAGTGGATTCAATTAATATTTGAGTGTTCACATGGAAATTCCATCATCCAGCTGCCAAATTATGCAATTTTGGACTAATTACCCTGTTATTCTCTGCTTTAATGAGATAATTAATTACATTATCAGATGTCTACTCAATACTGCACCTTAATATAAACATGATACATCATGTACAATGTATCATGCTTCTTTTCTTCTACAAGAAATGATTACTGTCTTTTTTCTGGTTGAAATTGATAAAAGAGACCAGTTACATTGATAGGCACTTTCCATTTAATACGATGATAATCTCAATTGCAAATATCCATTCCATATTAGAGTTAAAAAGAAAAATTATTTTCATGAGGATCTGAAAATGAAACCATATCATTTAGCATAAATATTTATGTTTCTTTTTACAAAAAAAAAAAAATCATATATTTATTGATTTTATAGACGTAACTACTATTTCAGGCTTGGTGAAAGTGGTACTTAGATTTGGCTTTCATAAAATTGCACAAGCTCATTTCTTTCATCAGTGTAAAATGTACAGCTTTTTCAAGAATATTCACTTTTGTTAATGTGATATTCTCTCATTTTTATATTTTACCCTCTTCTTTTGCTCACATCATAGAATTGCAAATATTTGAAAGGTATCATCTCATCAAATCACAATACAATGGTAACTCAATATATTTCATTGAAAGCAAAATGTATAAAAATACAAACTGAAGATAATAGAGGATTATTTTCTGTTTTCATGGCAACCTTTCCTGACTGCATTGAATAAATGATAATGAATCCTTATTCACTGATAGTCCAGATTAAGAGAATGCAAGTAGAATCCATCTATCCAGCTTGTTTCACACTTCAAATGCCTCACATTTTTTAGATGCTCATTCTTTTGATTTCCATATTAGGCTGACAGAGCATTTCACATATTTGTATTCCCCGACACCAAACTGATAATACATATACAATACTTAATGCATGTGTTTACATGTATAAAAAGCTAAAAAATAAGATAAGAATGTGACAGAATGTAACTAGTCATTGTCATTACAGAGGAGTGTCTTTTTTTTCTTTTAAATTCTATAAATTATGCTGTCAGTATCCGTACTATGAATTAGAAAATATGATAAAATTGAGCAAAAATGGAGAAATATATGTTTAATATGTACAATTTATCATAATTACATGACAAAATATTTATTCAATCGATCTGTTCTTTTAGTTCTTTCTCTCTTTGTTCTTTATTTCTTTATCTCTATTCTAATTTTGCAAAATTGAAAATAAAATATTACTTTTAAAATCTAGTGTTCGACTAGATATCTACTAAAAAGATTGTGACTGTGTTAACTGTATCAAATCACATTTCTATTCCCTAATAGTATTTCCATGAAACTTGAAATTATTTGTGGATTTAAATAATCAGATCATCTGACAAATTTGATTTCTGTTTTGTGTGGTATTTTCATTGTTGAAGTAATATACACAATGATGAAGATGTCTCATAAGTGTTGAGAAAATAGAAACATATCCATAATAATTGAAAATAATTATTACTCTAGTCAACAATGATATAGCCCTGAAGTATCTCAGATAATTAATATCTCCCCATTCAACCAGATATGCATGTACGCATATATCACTTCCACAAACATTTCCTAAAAATACCCAGCTTCATCACCATCGTAATTGACAAGATCAATATCTCTATGGCAACCAATTCTCATCCATTTTTTTTTTCTACCATACCTCATCAATATTGCCTAAGTATACTGTGATGTAACATTGAAGGTTTTTTACTCCTCTTTTATTTTTTTTGATCGCTTCAAAGTGGAAAGAAAGCGTTGTTAATTAACGCATTATGGCCTTCATTGAGGGAGGGCAATTAGTGCTACGAACCTTACAGACTAAATTGCTAAAAAGCCTGCTTTTCTGAGTGAGATAAATTTCATATGCAAATAAATCATAAAATGGGGTTTTAATTAGAAATAGCTAATGAAAGAAACAGATGCTGGAAATAATGAATGTATAGTGGTGAGGTTGAGGTTAATTGTTATTTTTTTCAAGCTTCTCCTTCTGACACCATCTTTTTGTCCCTTTTTCTCCTTTCTTTCCTATTTAAAAACTCTTTCACCCACTCACTCGCTCTCCCTATTTCACTTCTCTCTCACCTTCTCTCTGTTTCTTTCTCTCCCAATTTAAACCACTAAATGTCTCTTCCATTTTAATTTACTAGGTCCACTCGCATGTAATCAAAATGATGTTGATACTTTCAGATCAGACAAAATGAAATTATTCGCCATATTAGAGTTCCCTATATGAAAACTAACTAAATTTGATCTGCACACTTCATTTCAAGGATGTTTCAACTTCCAAAATTAAATTTTGATTGATATCATTTTCTCAATTCTCCATACGGTATGACTAGCTCTTTTGACAAATAAGTGGAATTTTATGCTTCTAACATGTAAAAAATATTAAGCTTGGGTTATTATCACTTTACAATCAGCCCTTATAAATGTTAATATTGTTTCGAAAACAGATGTCACAAAATAATAATCAAACATGTTTCCATAACCATCATGTAAAAATTATGTTTTAAAATCACAAATTGCCTTCTGTTCATCATTTATTTTATTGATTTTATTCAATTAGTGATTTATGTGACAACAATCCAATCAGTGTTAAATTTTATTTTTAATGCATTGATAAAGAGATTCAAGCTTAAAATAAAAAAAAATCTAATGATATATCAGTTATCATTTTACTTACGAACATATGATTTTATTGCTTTTTCAAAAATCTTGACAGAAAAATAATAAATCTCAATTGAACCAAATGGCACGAAATATTATAGACAAACAAGTATTAAATCATATTTCAGGGAGTGACTTTTACTGAAATCTTTGATGTAGAGCCCCTTTCTCACATTTCCAAATCCAAAGAAATTAAACTCCTATCTTGTTTCAACATAAGCAGAACTCTAAAATGCATGTGATGGGAAAAAGGTTTAAATGATTAAATCATTTTTTCTATTTCACAAAAGGAGCTCTCTGTCTTTACTGAGAATACAATACACGTCTACTTTGATGAAACTTAATTGTTTTGAATTCAATCTTTAATTCTTACAACAAATCTAGAAATGTGAAGTAATTTTCCAAAACTGTCAAATCCCGAGAGAGTGTATTCTTCCCTGTATTTCAATACAAGCATAGCTCTGAAAGGCTTGGAAAAGGTTCAATAAACAGAGTATTTTAACCCAACGGACTCCATTCATCACTCACCCCTACTCACCCACAATAAACACCCTCTTGCCCCTAGTTGACCTACTTTCCTCTCTAACTTCCAACACTCTATTTCCATCGCATTCTTCTCTGCGACCCTTCTCCATATTTGGGTGCTCTCGACTCTAGAAACATCCTAAGACTCTGCTAGGTATAACAGCGCTCTACTCATCGAGAGGGAGAGACAGATAGAGAAGGAGGGAGAAAGAGAAAGAGAGAGATAGGGGAGAAAATATAACATACAGGAAAGTAAATGAGTGGAGATGGTCATGAGTTAAAAAAAAAACAGGAAAAAAAAGAGAGAAAGGGGAGAAAATATAACATACAGGGAAGTAAATGAGTGGAGATGGTCATGAGTTTAAAAAATAACAACAAAAAAAAAGAGAGAAAGGGGAGAAAATATAACATACAGGAAAGTAAATGAGTGGAGATGGTCATGAGTTTAAAAAAACAGAAGAAAAAAAAAGAGAGAAAGGGGAGAAAATATAACATACAGGGAAGTAAATGAGTGGAGATGGTCATGAGTTTAAAAAATAACAGAAAAAAAAAGAGAGAAAGGGGAGAAAATATAACATACAGGAAAGTAAATGAGTGGAGATGGTCATGAGTTTAAAAAAACAGAAAAAAAAAGAGAGAAAGGGGAGAAAATATAACATACAGGAAAGTAAATGAGTGGAGATGGTCATGAGTTAAAAAAAAAAAACAGAAAAAAAATAGAGAGAAAGGGGAGAAAATATAACATACAGGAAAGTAAATGAGTGGAGATGTTCATGAGTAAAAACAACAACAAGAAAAAAATAGAAAAAAAAGATAAACATAAATATAGAGGGACAGAAAGTAGAAAAAGTTGGAAACATGAAAAGATTGAAAGGTGTAGAGATGGGACTTGGGAGGAAAGGGGGGGGGGGTATGGGGTTAAGCAGAAGAACAGAACAAAATCTTGCAAGCAGGTGGAGTTAATATTATGTAACTAAATCAAGATCAATAGAAAAGTGATGCATAGATCTACCAGCAGAAACATGTAAAAAGGTCGAAAGAGATAGACAGAGAGAGGGAGAGAGAGAGAGAGAGAGAGAAAGGAGGGCAAGAGAAATAACACAGCGAAAGAGTGAGAAAAAAGAAATATCTGAAAAAAAAAAAAAGAGTTTCTAGACTGAGTAACAGTGAGATAAAATATTTTCGAGAAAGAAAAATATTGTCAGCTATTAAGGTGCAGAAGGATATTAAGTGCTATTAATAGCTAAAGCCTATCTGGCTCTCAGCTGATTTTATTCTAAAAAAGACAAGAACAAATAGTGAATATGTACAACAGAAATGCATCACTCTAGCAAGCCACTCAAGCCATGGCAGAAAGCTGTTATCCACCCCATCAACCCTGGCTGAGATTCCTCTCCTAGTATGGTTCATCTATGGGGCTTTAGATTCTAGGCAGTAACTCCTGGTTCAAAGTACATGCATTTAGAAAAAAAACCAACAAACATCATTGTAAATGTAAATTTACGTAAATCTATCATTAAAAGTACTATTTTTACACTTCATATCTACTCAAAACTGTATACTTGAAAAGACTGTATACTCTTAAGAAGAATGGAAATGTAAGCCCTCTTCCTGAGGTGACAGAGTCTTTTGCAATTTTGTATATATTATTCTTATAAAAATTGGAGCATGTTCAATAAAGTCTTCATGCAATTAAATAATGATGTACCAATAGGGATATGGGATAAATTCTAATTTTTTTATAGCATTGAATGTTCATTGTATATATGTAAATAAAGCAATTACTGAAGAAAAAAAAAATAGGAAAGACATAAATAGCCAGCTTCATAATTTTCTTACTTTGTCTAGGCTATCATCAAAAATCTTATCACATGAAAAACACTGCAAAAATAAATTCAATATCATGCCTTTATTCAAGAGATTAAATTTTCAATGATAAATCAAAATTAACCAGCTGCATTTTATCATTCATTGGGGAATTTATATTAGGTTTAAAATTGTAGATTATGGCCTACATGTATGTAAGTTGCACTTATCAACTAAATATGATAGTGTAAATCATATCACAATTATAAATTGTGATTCCTTGAAAATATAAGCATTCCAAACATTTTCATGAACCATATTTTCAACTCATATACACTGCATGTGGGTGTCTCTAAATAAGAGGAAATACATTTTTACCACAAAAATTTTATGAACACTACCTGTGCTTTACCATATAAGGTCTGGTCATATGTCTAGTGGGACATCAAGCCAATTACATAATCAGTATTACAAAAAGGTATTTGTTGATGCACATTTACAATACCTTTCAAAGTAGTGAGCATTTCTGACATCACATGCAAAATAAACTAACCTGATAGTACCAGTAAAAACAACTGTCCAAACCTATAGGCTCTTTGAAGCAAACGTACAAGCAAGTGACCGTGTGTGTGTCTCTCTGGACATGCCTCTATCAGCTCTTAAATTGATGAATTCATGACTGGCAGAAATTGACATAAATGTGTACACTTCAGATTACGAAACACAAACCGATTGCAATCTAGGACGTCTTTGGTGAATAATGAGAAGTAATACTAATTTGTGACCAGAACACAGCTCAGAATACTGGTTATTGCATATCAATCAAATAATCTAGCTGCAATCTTTTAACCACACACACAAAAATAAAAAAAACAAGGAAGAAAAACAACTTGTTAAACTTGGCCCTTGTAAAAACAGATTGAATTAAAATATAGCAAAAGACACCATGAGTAGGCATTAAGGCTGATTTCAATGTTTTTCTAATCCAAAATAGCAAAAAATGTGTTTTTTATTGCCAGATGCTGTATTATGTTGTAAATAGATATCCTATTTCCTGTGTTGGAACTAAAACCAGGGTAATAATCCTGATAATCATCATATGGAGGAAGAACCATGAAATATGTTCTTTTCATTATTTTATGATCTGTATTCCATCAAAGAGCTGAGCATGTCTGTTGTGTGGCTTACACAAAAGGGAAGTGTTCCCTTAAATCTGGGATTGTTACTGGCAGGAAACATCATTTTCCCTCCACAGTTTTCCAATTACAGATTCCCAAAACAGAGACAAGCACGCTAACTCCATGTCCAATTTGGGCAAAAAGCAGTCCGCCCTTCCTCTTTGGATCAAGTGAGAACAAAAACCCTTCAAAATGGTGGAATTTAGTGACTAATTGTGAGACTTCGTGAGCTGTAAATTAGGTTAGGTGGGAATGAGGTGTTTATTGGAAGGGAGGGGAAATTGACCATTTATCGCATAATTTTCAGGAGGAAATCCACCCTTGTTGGAATTATTAGAAGGAGCATGTAAGTCAGAGGGTGTTTACATCGATTGCCTGCCACCTCATGCCTCTTCCATTTTTCTCGGGAATTTCAGGCAAAATTTCCAGTGTGTCTCACGCTGGATGCTAATGAAGAACTTATTACTAGGTTAGTGTTTATCTGCGATATCGTCAGTGCTCTTTTTTGCTATCCTTCACTTTCCTTGAAGGTTCAGAGTAATTAGGAGTTAATTCACACAAGTTTTGCTAGCTCATTTGACTCAATTGAATGATGATGTGAGCAAAACTGGTAATTTCGGTGGTTATTTATGGTCATTGTGGAAAAGGATCTTAGGAAAAAATCTCCTACAAACTTACCAAAGGTGACCTGAACTTTTTTCTTAGAGACTGTAATACTAATCCTCTCCATGTACTATTGCTAATAATTTCCTCATTTTGGGAAATGAAGGTGGGGTAAAAAAAAGCAAATTATTATAAACTTGATCATAACAGCATCCATGAAATAGCTACATGCTGTACCTGGTATCAAACAAAGTCAAGATAGCATAACTGCCAGCTTAAAAATTTTATTTTTTAAAAATCTGATAGTGTTTTCAGAGGTCTTCATATGTTATTCCAAATATTGTGCTTGGCAATTATTTTCACATTAAGAAACATTAGGAATAAAATTTAAAAAAAGTGAAATTCTATAAATCTTCTCTATCAGTTGATTATACAAAAAATCTGATATCCGGGATCCAATTAAATTCGCACTTCCCAACATGGATGTATATCTTTGGAAATTTGACTCATGATTTTAAATTGCAAAAATAAACATACATGTATACTGACAAAAAATCCCACACATATCATTTACATAAAAACTGAGTTTTAGAAAAATACAGTGACTTGACTTCACCAGTGTAAAGACAAAGAGGCTAAATCACAAACCTTCAGGAACATGTGAAAGATGGGAAACAGAGACAAGTACTACTTATCTACATATAGAGAAACCAAATTGTATGATTACATTGAAATAAAGGTAACTAATCACTATCATAGAAAAAAATAATTGATTATAAAATGTATTTTTCCATGGCATGCCATGATGACTCTAAAAAATTCTAAGATACTTTTAGGCAATCTACAAAAAAAAGGTTTGATTTACAAATAAGTGCAGTTGCTGTCAAACTACTTTTTTGGGTTGTTTTACCTTATTTGGGCATTGTTTTTGAAAGATAATCAAAGTTTGGGGTAGAATTTGGCAGTGGATAGCCATGTAAAGATTGGGATACACCACCACCTATCATGACTGGAGTAGAGAGTACAATACCTAAGGGGTCACTGACCTGGTAGAAGGTCCCTTGAAGCAACAGGGGGTTACCCTAAAAAGGGTCATTAGTCTTCGACACCAGACATAGCGTACACCACCAGCTGGTTTTATTTTTAGCAATGGTTTGCACAACATAAGACCTCAAAAAATATTCAGAAGTATGAAAAAAAACTTCTGTACTAATCAAAATATGTAAAGGATAAACAAGCGTGTGCACAAACACATATATGAGTATCTGTGCTTTCCCAAAAAGGAAATGTAAGACTACAATGAATGTACTCCCAAATAATGAAGAAGTGGACCCAATCGCAAATAGTGTCTCACTGAAAGTTAGCATTACTAGCAAGTCATTACAATCCTACTTAAGACAAAGCAATGAACTCTTCACAGTAAATACATTCCTCAAATTTGTGTCACACACTCTGCATCATCATATCTGCCTGCAGCTCAGGCAGCAACAACTCTCTTTACTCTGTTCAGTCTAAAACATGAGGTCTGATTTACAGACTATCAACAGTTGCGCAGGTACATGTATATCACTGTCATTAGTTTACAAGTACAGACCCTCTAGGTTATCACAGTACTCTAATTCTGAATGCATTGTACTTCTGAACATTTCCCTATTTCATTACAGAAAAAAATATGAAAACACAAAATGAACATATAGGTCTACATGTCCTACTCTACATTACTGTTAATGATTTTCATGAAGTTTACAACCACAAAAGCTGGTTCACCACTCTATAGACTTGAATACAGTTTAAAGATGAAGTACACATTACCATACAATGGCAGCCCTGAAAATATATTTGAACAGCGTCTATAACAACAGACTAACATGAGAAATTGATGGTCACCAATAGGCAATTCCAATGTCCATGCATGACAGAACACACATTGGTATCTGAATAATCCTCCTCTATAGGACACTTCTTGGTCATCTCACTTTCCCTTTCCCATCCCAACGATTTCTCTCTTTCTCCTTCTCCCCACTCTATCTATTTCTCACTTCCCCATCCCCCCCCTTCTCTCTCTCTCTCTCTCTCTCTCTGTCTCTCTCATGGGAGTGATAAAATATTGAACAATTTGACAATTTTCATGGCTATTTGCTTCTGTATACTTGACCCTGTGCACATATACATGTACGAAGATGCTCTTTTTCAGCAATGTACTGCTGATGCATATTTCCACTGTTTACAGAAATCTTCAAAGCATAAAATCTTTTTTTTCTTCCAGTAAGCCTATAGGCCTATATGTAAAGAGTAAGGAGTCAAAAATCTTCCAAACAAAAAATACTTTAAAAATTATATAAAAACTAAAGGCCTATTGCTAATTTATGGGGGGGGGGGGGAGAACAAAAACTGCAATAGAAATAAATAAATACATTTTAACATCCCCTCTCTAGTATCAATTGTTATAGTATTTAAATGAATTATATAGGCATCCAACTAAATGTTGAACATCTAACAAAAACACAGGTTAAGAAGTCAGCACTTTCAATCTCATTTTTTAAACGATTATTCTGTTTATCAAGTTTCTGACTACAAGGAAAAGCACATACAGATTTCAAACATTTTTTTCACCCAAAACAATCATACATAGCTCAAAAGCTGAAGTAAACTAGTGCATTGATTTACAATTGAGTTCAGTCTATAAAAAACATCTTACAATCAAAGTAGTTTAGGTTTTGTCCACTCTGGTATGACAAGCAAACTCCAACATCAACATCTGGAACCGCCTCAAGATAAATGCCCATCCAAGCAAATTGTGAATTGTTAAAAGACAAATTGTTTATTGTCCATGGCCAGCCCCACCAGAAACAGACAAATTCAATAAACTCGTCTTTTGATCATGGCATGACTGGCCAGAGAATAAGAAAACAACAAGATTTATGTGATCTTGAAATAACAGCCAACCAAAAGTTCATGTGGCCAAGAATTGCCATTTTTCAATTGGAGACGATGTAATTTGATATTTCATATATACGTCTGGCATAGCTTTGAAGTATTGCTACTTCATTTATTGCTACGTTCTAGGTAAGCAGATTTGATACAGTTTTTCCTGATTACAATTCTTTTACGAATAATGTGCACATAACCAAAGTTTCATATTCAATAAATAAATTTGTTTTCATATTACTTTATGAAAATTGATTTATGATATTAAATGTACATGCTTATCATTTAAAATGAAGGAAAATAACAAATCTAAGCAATCTTTAGGCTTTAGGACTTTTTTAAAAAGAAAAAAGCAATCTTTGAAAAAAGGAAAACTTTTAGGAAACACTTAAAATGGGTTGGTGAAAATAAAGAATTACATGTACAATGGTTATTTTTACCAGATTTTGGGGTTAGACAAATCTATCAACCAGCAGCATCTTAGCTAACATGAGCAATTTCATTTGTTTTTTTTAAATGGTCATTTTGACCACAATCTCAGAATGACATATGTCCACAGTGATGATACATGTAGGTTGGAATTGATCAGTCCCTTTTCTGAGTAAAACACAATTTCTTTGTATGTTGCTTGTTACATAAACATACCATTTCATCTTTGATGAAGTTAAGTTACAAATAAAATCATTTGAACAATGTGATCAGTATGAACAATAACACAATCAATAAAACTGTTGATAGACAGGCTATCAAACTTCAAACCATGGCATTTTTCTTTCTTCTCAAGACATTCCCAAACAAACTACAACTAAATTGGGCAGACTGGTCTAAAATCCTTGAGCAAATATTTGTTAACAACCTTTCCCTAAAGCTTGCTGTAAAGACAAGCTTTTCTTTACTTATCAGTGACTAAACCACAAAAAGCTCTCAAATAAAGACATGCCCTTCTTTAGGTTTTACAACATCCTGAGTCATTCACTTAACCAGTATTAAAAACGGGGCTAATAAGAAAAATATCAGGACAAAATTGATAAGTTTTGCTGGTATACATGTATTTTTAAAACTATTTTAATATTGTCTGTTTCAAGCTAGAAGGGAGTTAAGTCATATACTTTGACATAGATTAATGCCCTTCTGGCTCCAAACAGATGACCTACTTTTTAAGTAATTTTCAATAAAATACAGGGTATGTATTCTCAGTTTTAAGACAATAATCTAAGGGGCACTCCTCTATATACTTTGCGTACAAAGAAACTTTAAATGTGGAAGGATTTTGAGTGAGTATGGCTACAAGATCACAAGAAGAGCACAATACTCCAGATGACTGCGTTTGCTAAAATTCCTAACAACATTAACAATTTTGGGAAATTTCATTCTTAGTAACAATAATAATAGCTGTTTTTTATATAGCACCTTAAACAGTTTTAGTTTTGTAGTAGTGGATTAAAGATTGATATTACTTAGGACAGGATGAAAGACTGTGTAGAACACTATTTGGATCCATGTTTATTATTCCATGACAAGTAAATCTCGGTTTATTGAGAAGAGTTAAAAAGCCCCAAAATGGATCTTCCAGTTTTTTTTTAACTTTTTGTTTCTAAAAATGAATAAACAGCATTCAAAATTATGGTCTATAATTGACATATTGTGATTTCTTTAAGTAGAATTTCATACTATGCATTTTTTTTTTCATCAAAACCTCAAACATTATTGAAAAGGGGCACTAGGATTTCTGCATATTGGGTACAGTATGTACACAGGTAAATGACATTTCATAATGCAGCTTTGAAAGAAAATCAAATGACAAATACATAAATGAAAACTATATGAAGTTTATGAAGCACTGACAAACATAATATCCACTTTAATTATGAATCCTAAAAAGGCAAAGTTATAGAAAGTCTTTATCATTCATTTTGCTACTTTTATAAAGTAAATAGACTAATAAGAACAATAAGACTAATAAGAACAAAAAGAGTAAAAGTCAAAAGCCTTTCATATTTCAAAAAGAGTCAAATTTCAAAACTATCAAGCCTTCAAAACTAGCAATTTCAGTGACTTAACAAAAAGTTCAAAAACTCCTGATAAAAGGGCATAATTACCTTTACAAAGATGAAAACCAAAGTATGAAATCAACTGAGATAGTCTTGTCTGGACCAAGTATACAAACAGCACAAAATGTCCCAGGTCAGAACTTAGTCCATTCACCTAGTTCTGAATCGCCTTCGCACCACTGATCTCTAACCCACGTAACATCAAGAGTTCACAAGGCAAACATACACACGTGTGGATAATACAAAATAAAAAGTGTCTCTCCCCGATACTTTTTCCCCCTGCTGCACCGTGTGCGAGTATGAGTGTGCGAGTATGAGTGGGTGCACTGTCAACCAGGGAAACTCCAATGCATTCACAGGGCAAGCAGCCAGCTAGCTCATGCGGGGAGATCCTAAGCAGCAGTCAGTCAAGTATACTCTGTTTTGAGGAGTGCGAGTCATTAGGAGAGTGTGGCAACAAAGCCAAACTCACTCGATCAGCTGATGGAAGGAGGGGTTGAGTCGAATAAATACTAGAGGTAGAGGAGTACATCAAAACTATCTCACTCTCCTCGGAATAAAAACATAAAAGGACTCAAACTTGGATATTTCATCATAAAAGTGACTTGATATGTATGCAAATGAGGGGGCTGAGCTAAGCTAATAGATCTATATACACAACTTATTTCTACACACAAAGCATGCACATGGCAAAAGAGTCACAATAGACAAGAATTGAGTGTGTGTGTAACATGTGTAATGTTAATGGTGTGTGTGTGAGTGTGTGTTGGCAGAAAGGTACACTATAAAGATGGTGTGTGGGACAATTTTTCTCCCTTCTAATTTGAATAATCAGATTATTTTTCATAGGGGTTGGCTAACAGCTGATTGGTGATAAGGGTGGTGGATTCCATAAATTAGTGACTTTTTTTTCTACCGTCATCACTGCTGCTATCCGATGCCCTATTCGGAATGCTGACTGTATTGGAATGCTTGGGTTACCATAGAGAAATTAATGACTATTATGGGATGGCTACGGAATTCTATATACTCATTGAAATGGTTGAGGATGGATGGGGCGGTAACTCTTCATCTTTCTTTCAACACAGTATAATGAAGATTTGGTATTCATTTCAATTAAATAGACTATCCATAATCAAAGTATAATACCATATTTACATATTTTTCACTGTAATAATCATATCTCTCTATTTTACCAAAAAGTTTATTAATTTTTCCAATTCATATTCTTAAATACATTTTTAATGCTATCATTTTCCCCTCAACATTTATGATTTTAATATTTAGTAATTTTCACTACTAATAACTAAATACTTACAAATAGGCATTTTAATAAAAAATCAAATATAATGCACTTTCATACTGCATGCTCTCATTTTTCATGCAAAGTAAAATATCATTATCCAGTCATTATCAACATATGAAAAATAACATTAAAGCTTAGCCAATCTGCATCTATATCATCATATTTGATACTTTCTCTGTAAACTAAACTTTGTCTTATCTTAAGAAGGCCACAACCAAGACTGTAATGTGATAACGTATACTCAACTTGAACAAAGTATAATTCTTATTTTGTCTGCCACATTTAAATCTGAAGATGAGAGAGAGAGAGAGAGAGAGGAAGAAGAAGAAGAAAAAGTAAAGGACATATCCCACGTAAACCTCATTATTTCTTCTTCTCCACAGATTTAAATAATCACTTAGTCAAAGTCAGTCTTTAGATACACGCCAGTACACCATTCATGGTTATATTTGTCTTGCCTGTGACCTGCAGAAGTGCATGAAACACCGACATACTCATGCAGAAAATGCACAAAATACAAATTCAAATCTAATAATCGAGAGATATCTGGCCCGTTAAGCCCAGAAAAAGTCCATTTGTGGACTAGCAGGCGCATTTAATGAAATTTGCAACATCTTAAAGATTTCTGCGCTTGCATGTTTGTGGGCGAGGAAAACGAGGGGAAGAGATTGAGAGAGAGAATGCGAGGGGAGAAGAGAATGCGAGGGGAGAAAAAAATGTCGGTGGAATATCCTGGATGGTAATAATTGTCTATACTTCCCCTCTTTATTTTCTGCAGGTCTGCTAAAAGCTGGTTTTTATTCCATTACAGACGGATGAAATAAAATAACAGATTTTACTTCTTCTACCTGATCGCGCCTGCGAAGGTTTTTGTTTCCTTTTTCTTAACCTCACTTTCTTTTCCTAGCTTCTTCCTGCGACCTTTGCAGGTATCAAATTTGTACATCAGGAAATTCAATTATTCACGACATGGATCCAATCTCCTTTAGCCTCCTTCAATATTTCTATGACTTCTCCCTCACTGGAATGCTCGCTCCAATTGTTTTTTTGTTTGGAAAAGAGGCACATGGCATAATTTTTTCTAGGACTTCACATTCTAATGATAATGGGAAAATTGCATTATAATGAAGGTTTAGTATTGAAGTTGTTCTACTAATCAGGCATGCATTAGAAGCCAAGATCTTGTCTTGAGCGAGCTGGTATTGAATTGATTCCATTACTTTTGTACAAATTGTCTTCGATTATCCAAATTAATGCTCGGCTTGGCCTTGAAGGAACAATGTCAAATCACAAGAAAACCTTTGTTTTAATCAATCTGCGTCATGCCCAGCGGGGAAGGCTGTTTAATTGAATCGCAGAAAGAGAAGTGCAATTCGATCATTATACTTCTTTTTTTTTTTTTTTAGCCCTAATTTGTTTTGGATTCAATTTGCCAAACATTTTCTTTCTTCCTTACTATTCAGTCCTACAGACAGAGAGTTGTGTTAGTCAAAATGGGTGTTTCATTACTGCATGCCTTGTGTTTAATTACTTCTAAACAAAGATTTATGATTCTTATCTGCCCAAAGGAAACTGATCAAGCTCTATGCTTGACAAAATTGAAGCCCACTTTGTGCCAACCCTGGTCAAATTATTGTGAAAGAACTTTCAGTTTCTGTCAAGACAAGTCGTTTTCAAGAGAAAGTAAAATATTGAGTACAGGCAACATTGTATTGAGGTATGTCTCCAATCTTAGAAGATAAAGGAATTTATGTCAGATGAGAGACCTTTCTTTTTTTCTCCTTTTAATCAAACATCAGGGGGGCGTTTCATAAAGTGTCTTGTCAGTGATTTTTACCGACAAATTTGCGCTCAGCCAATCAGATGTAAGGATTTCAGTAGCTTATAACAGTTATTGTAACTGGTCATTGATGACAAGTTTTATGAAACAGGGCCCAGTACATGAAACCCCCCCCCCCCCAAAAAAAAAAAACCAAAATAGGAGAGATGAGTGATTTAGCTCTGGAAAGCTCCAAAAGAGCTCTAGTTAAAAAAAAAAAACCCTCAAAACAAATACATAAGAATTACTGCAATAAAACCTTGCTGTAACTATAGCAAATTAGAAAGAAAAAAAAGCTCCCTAAACAAAAAATTATTTTATTAAACACTGGCGTAACTCAACATAGGATTGTACATGTATGTATAGATATCACATTACTAATCAAAATTGGAAGAAAGTGAAGATGAAAGTCTTACCTTTTGAGGTTGGATTTTCATCTTTGAAGCAGACTTTTGTGATTGTGACTTGCCCTCAGGGCTGCAATTCAAAGAGAGGAAGAGAAAAAAACAAAAAAACAAGCAGGTTTAATAGACAATATTAGCCAGGTTCACACGATGGGAGCTAAACTTTTAAGTTTTGCTTTAAGTTTCAAAAATTTAAGTTGACTTGTAGTCATCTTGTAGTTTCAGACCGTATGAACGGACTCGTGGTTTTGAAACTTGAAGTTTACTTGAAGTTCTAGAACCACAAGCGAGCTCGTGGTTAACGCTGAAACCACGGGCACCGAGGGTCCTCCACCGCAGTTTCGGACCATGTAAACGGAATAAATGTACAAGTTTCGTAAGCTCGTAGTTAACGATGACCTCTCTGTTCATGTTAGACTTCCTGGTCATATCCTTCGCATGAATTATGAACACAGGAACTGTATGTGTACTGTACACACAATCGGTATCTACTTCCGGCATTAACAACGACGATCGCTCGGCTTGTAATTTCAGAACAACGAGCATTGTTGTTTCGAGCCCATGTGAACCCTCGTCATGGTTAGTGAGTTGTTGTTTCGTTAACTTAAAGTTTCGGTAACTTAAAGTTTCGAAACCACAAGTCCTGTATGAACGTAGCTTTTGTAACAAATGCAATTCGTACAAAATCTGAAGAAGAAATTAATAAAGCAATTTATGATCATGAGTATACATTTTTAAGAGAAAAACAACATTTTGTGAAGAAATACAGACATCTATTGTAGCTTACTTGCATCTGTAATAAAAACTCCAGAATATGATACGTTAAAAAAATAGTGCTGCATGCTAATAGATGTTCAACTGAAACTGTGACTAACAATCCCAAAATTGTAATACTTGCAAATATTTGAGCAATGGGATAACAAGGACTACCATGGGCCATGCACAGACCCCTCTTATCTCCATTTACAAATGATCAATAAAACCTATATGAACACACTGCAATTTGATGCTCAAATTAAGAGTCAGAGAGACACTATTACTTATTCAGCAGAACATACCCCCAGTTTCACTCCACATAAAACTTGACAAACCCCACCCCTGTCTATACATACTATACCTACTCTACATAACTGATAGGAACATGGGAAACAAAACACATTGTGAAATTGCAAATAATCCATGAAAATCTAAGATAAGGCAAAACTAGACCCATAGAAATATCAATTTACCCAAAAGCTGATTGGGCTATTTTTCCTATTCTTTTTATACACAAGTTTTATTTCTTAGGCAAATATAACATGGGAGCAAAGTGCATTTACAATGTACTTGAGCAAAAGCTGATAATGGTAATATTGATTGAAACTGCACTATTCCACACTTAAATTGCTCAAAATATCTATTTTATCATCATTATTGTTTGAGATAAGTCAACCTTTGCTACTCTCTATATGAACAGCATCACATAGATAAATGGATTTTCCATGTCTGTGAAATTGCATTATTATTTTTATCTTGCAATTTTTTGAGTTAGACTTTGTTGGTCATATAATCATTAAATTATGTACATGAATATAACGAATATCATTCAGATAAACATGTATAGAGTACAGAATTTAAAAATATTAATTTTGGTCTTGTACCACACTGTAAATCATAGTTGATTTCAATGTTAAATTCAATTCAATTCAATTTATTTCACAAGATAAAATCAATATATATGGTAACAATAAATTAAAATACATATACAAAATTATGCGGGGCTTTCCATAAAGGTTAAAAAAACCTGTAGTATTTGGATCGCCCATATGTAACACTTATGTGCTACATGCAATCCTGTAAAGAAAACTTAAATAGGTTTCATTCATTTCTCAATCAAATAATATTCAACGATAATACAAATTTTTAGATGAATTCATGCAATTCTTAAAAAGAAAAAAGCAACAAAATAACACACACCAGTGCATAATTAATTCTGTATAATTTCCTGTTTAGTTAACCTGCAAGAATATACTGTAGGGGTATAAGATGAAAGGGGTGGGACATAGTTTATGGGCTCTTTCATACAAAAGAAAAATCTTAAACAACTTTAATACACATATGAGACAACTGTTTAATAACAGGATGAATAAAGAAATGTCACATGTACATGCAAGTATAAACTGTTTGACAAGGAAAGTGACCAGTTGTGTAAAATCCTCATAATTTACCGCATAAAAATGGAAGTTATTGTTTTTTGTTGTACAAAGTTTTGTCACACATCATTCCAATATAAAAGTGCATACAAGAAAATGTTGAGCTTAAGATAATTAATGCATAGAGCTCTTTTCAAGTCTGAATAAGGACAGGAGGGAGGGGGGGGGGGGGTTATAAGGTGTACAGCAGGATCAAACTCATTCCCAGACTCATACCCTAATGATTAATTATTTTCAACATAGAAGGATCCACCCAAATGTAGATTTTTGGTCTAGTTCCCTCAAGAAAAAAGGAACTGAGCAATTAAAAATGACTGGATTTGGTAGTGTTTTTGGAAATGTAGGAAATTCCAGTCCTAACTGAATGAAATCTTACATGTATATAATGTAGTGGTACTTGTATACTACTATTTGATACTTGCCTGTCTGGGCAATATATCACTGGTTAGATCAATAGGAGTAGAGAGCAATTCTGCTCTGGAAAGCAACAACAACAACAACAATAACAACAACAAAAATCAAAAATTCACATGAGCTTTGGAAAAAATGGACATATCTAAGACAGTCTGCCAGGTATCTAACTTCATGAACAAAAAAAAAAAAAAAGAAGTAAAAGAACTCTCATAATTACCTCAAAAAGAAATATTCCCAATGCATCTGTGCATCTTTCTTTTGATCTGTCTCTCTCCACCTCCCTCCCTCCCTCCCTCATCTCTCTTCTTTTCTTTTCTCTCTCCCAATCTCTCTTCTACTTTCTCTCTCTTTCTTTGGAATTTTTTTAAAAATCCATCTCTCTCTCCTTAAGCATACTTAAAAAGACAGTCCTCCCCCATTATCTCTTATCTTTCATCTTTCTTAATTTTTCTTCTTCTCTCTCTCACTATGCGAGAGAGACTTAGTCACTTATAGGAAGTAATTGATTATCAAGTGTTCCGTGAATTGGGGTCTATCTGCCTGTTAACATGTCTCCTTCACTACTACAATATTTGTCCTTTCATGACCTATTCTGGAGATTCTCATCCATTAGATGTCTTTTTAGGACAAATTTTGAACAAACATCAATCCTATACAAAATTAAAATAGAACTTATAACATAAAGCAGGTGTAGTAGTGTACAGATGTTAGCAGCAAAATTAATTAATTGTATTCTGAGTAGAAGCAGCAGCAGTATAGTAGTGGTAGTGATTAGTAGTAGTAGTAGTAGTAGTAGTAGTAGTAGTAGTAGTAGTAGTAGTAGTAGTAGTAGTAGTAGTAGTAGTAGTAGTAGTAGTAGTAGTAGTAGTAGTAGTAGTAGTAGTAGTAGTAGTAGTAGTAGTAGTAGTAGTAGTAGTAGTAGTAGTAGTAGTAGTAGTAGTAGTAGTAGTAGTAGTAGTAGTAGTAGTAGTAGTAGTAGTAGTAGTAGTAGTAGTAGTAGTAGTAGTAGTAGTAGTAGTAGTAGTAGTTAGTAGTAGTAGTAGTAGTAGTAGTAGTAGTAGTAGTAGTAGTAGTAGTAGTAGTAGTAGTAGTAGTAGTAGTAGTAGTAGTAGTAGTAGTAGTAGTAGTAGTAGTAGTAGTAGTAGTAGTAGTAGTAGTAGTAGTAGTAGTAGTAGTAGTAGTAGTAGTAGTAGTAGTAGTAGTAGTAGTAGTAGTAGTAGTAGTAGTAGTAGTAGTAGTAGTAGTAGATGTAGTAGTAGTAGTAGCAGCAATAGTAGAAGTAGCAGCAGCAGAAGTAAAATCACCAGCAATAGTTTCATCACTACTACCATAAGTAGTCTAACAACACATCTTCCAAATGCGAAATTCATTTATTAATAACATTTAACAAAAGAAATAAAAAATTCAAACACCAAAACCATTAAAAAGAGTAAAAAAAAAAAAAATTCTAGTTCACTCTCTCAGAGCACATCTTACACAGTTCAAAATATCCACAAAACAGAGGTTTACACCATAGAAAGATGTATCTAGTAATGGGTAATATCCGCAGCAAATTATTTTCATTTTCCTGTGTGGTATCTGTAAGTCTTCCTACGTCTTCCCTCTATTAGGCAGATAGACCACATAAACACATTCTTGCCAGTAATCATTGCTACAATAATATAGGGTTATTGGGTTAAACTACATGTTTCTAGGTTATGTAGGGTATCTTGGTCTCGCATCTTATCAGATTAAAATATTGACAAGCGCAAAGAAGCATTAACAAGAGACTGGGCTGGGACCATTTTCATACATTACATTGTTGTACTTGAGAAGAAAGACCGATATATCTCTAAAATGTGTAACCTGATCCGTGAATCTTGATCGGATGTGTGAGCTAATATTTCAGATTGATTTCCTTGCTGAAATGACCTGAAATCATATATGACAATCTGCGGGATATTTTTAAAATTCTTCTAATTTTGAGCCTTTCCTTTGTTGCCCAGTTACTTAAGACAAAATTGAAAATAGAGAAATAAAGATGTAGTTCAATAAATTGCAAAGATTTGTCAAAAACAAAAGGTCAAAGTATTATCAGAGGAAAATTAGTAATAACAACAGTGAGAGGAATAACAATGACTGGACAGAAAACAGGCTGTAATAAAAATTATTACACTTTGGAAAAAACATCTTTTGAGAGGACTTAAGGCTGTAGATCTATTGAAACTTACTGACAAACTTAGCTCTGCATCAGGATGCTGCTATTACTACTACTACTACTACTACTACTACTACTACTATCACTACTACTACTAAGGCTAGGATGATGACAGCGATTACTATACTATTACCCATTCATCAAAAACTTAAAAATAATAATAAATGTCCACTGAGAGCTTTCACAAAGCGCTAACACCCTTCTGGCTCTAATGAAAAGACAAAATTTTGTGTCACTTGAGTGATGTTTCTCTTTTCTGTGTAAAAGGGAACAGAATCTATCTAAAAAGATGACATTACTTTTGCAGTCTTCATACCTTGGTGTGACTTCTGCTACTGTTACAGCTGCTGTTATTACTACTTCTACTATTTCAATTTGAACTATCTTCTACTTCCAAAAGTACTTTTGTGCCAAATGTACCATTTCAGTTGAATTGAGTCATGGCCGAGTTAGACACAAACAGTGATACATGTACATCTCACAATATTTGATCATAGGTTTGATGAGTAAGAAAACTGGGCGTCCTTCTTTTGGTAAAATTGATGATTCCTTCGAGTTATGTAACATGGTAATCCTTTTATACGTATATTCCTGCCTCCAAATTTCGCATGACATTCTGCGAGACTGAGCATTGGTTGAGCATTGGTGTTCCCATGAGACAGAAGGAAATGTGTCATTATATCAATTAATAGGTCCAGATTAATCACAATTATTTTCTTGGATTGGTGCAAAAATCTGGACTGTGTTTGACTACAGAGCATTGACCCCTTGGCTTGGTAAAGATAGTCTTGGTCTTCATACCCTTCGGAATACATATATGTTTGTATAAATTTCTAATACTATATACTCTTATAGGTTTTATGCCATTACATATATGAGTTAACCATGGGCGTCGCCAGGGGGGTGCGGAGGGTGCGAACGCACCCCCCTCCAGACAAAAAAAAAAAAAAATTTTTTTTTTTTTTTTTTTTTTTGGGGGGGGGCATCGCCGGGTGGGGGGGGGGGTGTCTTTTGAAAAGGGCGACATGTTCATATTGTGTAGTGTCGAACAGCTCATATCTGCGCCACCAGCACCACTGCCTGACAATGGAGTTGGTAAGTTTTGTCTTTTTTTTCTCCAAAAGGCACCCCCCTTGAAAAAAGCTGGTGACGGCACTGGTTAACGCCCTTCTGGCTCTCATGTCTCAACAGAACATTATATCTGCAATAATAATGAGAAAGGTCTATGCATGCTCTCACTCATCAAGGGCAACACATGTCTACAGTTTGAAACTCAGCCAAATGTCTCATTTATAAAACAGTTATCACTAAGTAATCTGCGAGAGATAACAAATAAAATTGCTTTCTTATTCATTTATGTTTTAAAACAAATACCTGTATTGGACCATATGCATGAAATTTCAGAACTCTACTTTCAGTCTTTGCATGATCACACATTTCACAAAATGCACAATCTGGATGCAACATTCAAGAACAAAGACAGCTAGTGCTGTGTAATCTAAAGAAAAATGTCTATAAAAACAAAGAGACCACCCAATGAAATGGAAGTACATGTATGCTCACTGCTATCAGGTCAGGAAAATAAACCTAATTTGTGATAGCATAAAAGCTAAAGTGATGATTTGTTTGAATAACTTTAACAAAAGCAGGATGAACATACATTTATGACTAAAATTAATCTCAGTGAAGACCATTGGACATAAGAATAACACTGTACATAGTGTGCTAATGACTTAAAGAAATTCCATAAATGCCATATAAGCATGCAAAACATATATTTCTCAAAGGAAATACAGCATTAGAAATTTCCATACTGGCAAGAATTAATACTATAGTGTTTCTCATCAAGATTAGTACCATAAATGTTCATTGCACTTTGAAATATTTCAATTATCATTAAAAGTTCCTACGATCAACTATGCTTTACAAAAAAAATAATCAACATTCATAACATTAAACATATAGGCACAGTAGTAGAAGAACCACACACACAAAAAAGGTTATCTTTTTCTTTATTTCAAAGGCAAAAAAAGAAAATAAAATGAATAAAGATGTATAAAGGAACACAAGATGAAAACAGTGCTGGCCACTGTTAAAACAGTTGCAAAATTTTTATAGAATTCTGGAAAAAATTAAAAAAAGCATAAGCATTGTTGTGTGGAAATCTCACATTTCTATAGAAAATCCCAAGAGCTCTTGTAAACAAAAACTTGTATTTTCAAATTAGTTGTACATGTAAGCCCTTTATATCACACTTTAGAAAAAAAAAAAAGCAGAACAAGAGACAAAGAGACAAAACAAAACAAAAACAAAGCTTTACTTACCAATTAAAAAGACATTAATTCCTCAATCAAACTCACAAAGGAACATGTAAACATATGTGACCTTTGCTAACCTTTTCTAACTGTAAGCCACAAAGATGTCTCCAAAAATCAGTGTGCAGTGGCCTAGTCTAGTTAACCCTCTGGCAACTCAAGTAGTAGACAATCAACTTTTCTCAGTTCAAATAAACACCTCAAGAAATCACCATCATCCTTCTCAATCAAGCAATATCAATTAGAATGCATGTAGTGAATATTTCTTCATTTCTGCGCTTCTTACTTGCAGGAGGAAAAATTCAATCTTGGCGATAACACGTCTTGTCTTTGACTCGGCACCTGGCCTAAGTTTGGACAAAACTGACCGGTGCAGGATTAGGGTCAATTACTACTGGTCACTCATTGGCACATGGACTACGCAGGGCGGTGCACTTTTTGTGATTTCTCTCTTTTCGATCTTACGCCTCGGTCAGCTACCCAGGAAACACATTTATCCCCAATTTAGCTCGAAACAATTCTGAGAGAGGAAGAGGTTACATAATACATGATTTTGGGCTGCAGCTCGCTCAGGATGTCAGTAATTTTTGGTCTTTTTCAAGCAAACTTGGCACTTCCTGCTACCGTTGACAGAGTAGGACAGATATGGAGAAAATAAATCTGTTATCCCTCCCAAAAAGTAAACCACTCAGATTTTCTTTTCGTGGATTCATATCTTAGACAAGTGAGAATGGTCACGTTTGAATGAGACACAAGACAGAAGTACTTTAATTAGAATAGCTTGTTCCTGTAAGACTTCCTGTCCTAATTACAACTTAATTCAGAATTACAGAATTTTGATAAGTACGTCAATAAATACAAGGATGTAGTAACTCATATTACAAGAAATACTTCAAAGAACAAAATTATCTACTAAATTAATAACATTTGATTTTTACACGATTTTGTTTAAATGAACTTTAATACAATGTCCATGTGAAAACTTTGATTTTTGCTCTATACTTTCTGATTCAGAAATAAATTAACTATTAACCATAAAAAATAAACAAAAACAGATAGACTCCAAACCAATTAAAGCTTATGGCATCATAATCCCAGACATTTACAACTTTCACATTGCATTCTTTTGTTTGTTATTTTCCCTTTGGGCGTGTCTTCACGACAGGGAGAATTTAAGAAAAAGAGTTGCAGGATCCATTACAAGATTATTTGCGAGTTCCCATGGAGATCAAGAAGGAAATCAGTAAACTAGGTTGCCGTCCCATTTTAGCTGAATCTACGTGACTGGGATTTCTTGTTTGAAATAATATTTCCTGAGAAGTTCCTAGATTGGCTAGTAAATGTCCAGTGTGTATTCGGTCATTAAAACAAAAAAAACCTTTTGTTATAATTTCAAATGGGTACAGACTGTAAAAATATTTCAAGAGAGGAAGGAGGCTTTTGAAAGACAGATTGAACAAAGAAGAATGGTTAAAGTAGTAATGTTCAATAAGCCAGTTCAGGGTTCCGGCATGGAGATTTTGACGTCACAGTTCACGGGGTCAAAAGTACCAAAATCTCAGCTTTCAGCGCAGCTAGCTAGCTAGCTAGCTAGGCAGCGCACGGTCATGCGCGCGTGGCAATGTACATTGTGTATAATTTTCGTACCGCTTAGCTTACACGCGCGTTTTCATACTACATGTTTTGGACAATTGGTTTCATGTTAACCCCGATAAAATAGTGATTTTCAACGTGCTTTCTGTAAATCAAGTTCAGGATGGATGATGAACAGGAAGTTTCGATTGACGACATTAAATTGTGGACGGTTGGTAGGTTGAGAGAATTTCTGAAGGAGAGAAATTTGAAAGTTTCTCGAAGGAAGGATGAGCTAGTTGCGTTGGTGTATGCAGCGAAAACGATGCCTCACCTGGTCCCAGCCCCTGCCCGGCCGTCGGCTGAGTCGAAGTCGGAGAAGTACGAGGACCTTCTGCGACTCGATGAGGAAAGTCTTCCAGACCCCAACACATTGACTGACTGGATTTCAGAGGTGAACTCTTTACCACAATGGCCGCCAACTATGGCATTTGACATCGCGGAATATCTACGATCTATTGACAATGTTGAGTTGCGACATAGACTGATGTCCGATTATAAAGATGGGAAGGGGTACTCGTACTTCGCATCTGGATGGGTAAAGGAGGTGGAGTTTCATCCCATCTCTGAGAACAGCAAGTTCTGTTTCCTACGCACGGAATGTCTACCATCACAGCGCATCAGAAATGTTCCATGGAAAGTGTGGCTTGCCATTGGCAAGTCCACGGGAGCCGTAAAGAGTGCCTACTGTACATGTTTTGCTGGGTAAGCTTAAGTCTTTTATGATATATGACAAAGACGATGAAGACTAAGAGTCTAAGTCTGTCTAAGTAATAAAACTGAAAGTTGTGCATGCAGGAATACCGCAGCTTCTTCAGGACACTAAAAGTTTAATAAACAAACGTGAAATGTTTGGACATGGAAATTATAAATGATATGAATTTGTTTGAGATGGGTCATGTGGGTGTGACGTGTGATCGATTGTCAGATTATGGCAGATATGTTTATATGAAAGGAAATGCTTTTTGCTGTCATACTTATAGTTATACTTATAGACCTATACAGCACAAACAGAGGTTACTTGTTTAAACATTTATTCAATCGTTTATACATTTACATGTTTTTCCTTATCTGTTAGTATATTTGCTAATAGTAATAGACCTAATATCTGATGTGAAGAATGTGCCCGAGTCTGTCCCCAATATTCTATAAATTCTGCACCCATATTGAAAATCTTCATTTCAAGTCTTCAGACTCCACCAGTGTTAGACATCACCATAAAAATTTCTTAATTGTAAATTTACCCTCTAGCTACATTTATTGCATTAGAGGAAACTTATTTTGAGTGAAACTGTATGTCATACAAAATAATTTTTCTCTCTCCTTTTTCCTACAGTTTCAGTGGAACATGTAATCATGTTGCAGGTATTTTGTTCAAGATCGATTTTGCCTGGCGCAACGGCCTCACTAACCCCGCATGTACATCACGTGAGTGTGGATGGGCAGCATTCGGCAGCAAGCATGCTGTAGAGCCTAAGAGGGTCAGCGAGATGACTTGGAAAAAGCCCCTGTTTTCAAAGCAAGGTAAGGACCACTCACGGAACCATCACTATGTGGGGCTGTGTAAATTTCGGCGTCGGTCACAACCTCTAAGTTGAAGAGGTAAAAACGGCAATACATGTATAATCACCAAAATTTTGAGAAAATACTTCCTTAGATCTACATTTTAGGATGATAGAATATCTGATTTCAGCAAGATTCTTCAATAGGATCTTTATCATCTTGATCAAGTGAAATTTTCAGGCTGTTTTTGGCTGGCAATCTTGCTCCTTTCCAGCACACATACAATGTACATGTATGTGCTAGAGATCACACACTTTCTATGGGAGGCAATTTCTCACGGTACGAAGGTACAGAGTGCGAGGTTATCTACAATAACCTTGCATTAGTGTGGGTGGGTAAGAGCAAGGTTCAGTCTCAAAGTTTATGAAATTTGAATATGATGCAGCTTTGTTTGTAACCTGATAAAGTGATGTGAATTTCTATCCCAGTTCTTGTTAATTTTTTTGGACCTGACATATGAAATGTGATAATCCTCAAGTGCCCTTTTATAGAGTTTAAGAATTTTTCACTGTACACTATGAACAAATTTTTTAAATGCTTACATGTATTTCATTTTGTGAAGCTAACATTTGCCTACAGTAGAATTGCCAATAGGCACAGGAGTATTAAGGTACTGAAGAGGTAACATGAACACATGCATGTATTAAAATTAACTATTTCAAAGTTTTCCCATATGTAATTATTTACACACAAAAATATTGAAAATTATGTTTTCTACTTCCAGGCCTTGTCAGAGATGATGAAGGCACTAATCCCGTGTGAGGCAACTATTTTCGCCAGTCGAGGCAAGGTCGAGCGGAACAAGGCCCTCATCATCATTGGAGAAGTTGGTCAGGGCTCTTTACCCCGACTTCGAAGAGGCAGCCTGCTTCCAATACGTTCAGCAGGAAGCATCATCTGCTACTACATGTACATGTACCATAGACCCATCATCAGACGTAAATGTGCATCATGAGACAGAAGTGGAGATGATTCATCTGCCCATTCCCTTGCCACTTCTTGCGGAACAAGCTAACAGTGTGGAAGGTTTTTTAGCCAATGTTCCAATTTACAGTTCACAGACTGCCAGTGAGCTGGAGAGGATCACACGTGGCCAGTCAGACAACAAGACATGGTTTGAACATAGAAAAGGACGCATTACAAGTTCAGTTGTGCATCAGGTGCTGACTAGAGGGAGAAAACTTCTCGAGAGCTCTGGCAAGGCAGTTGACAGTGCTCCTTTGCTTCGGAGGGTACTGGGATACTCTGCGCCAAGTACTAATCTTACATCCCTGAAATATGGAAGGGAAATGGAGGAGGAAGCCAGGAAGACGTATATCAAAGAGTTGAAGAGAGCGGGACATGCATATTTCCAGGTGAAGGAGTGTGGACTCCTTGTAAAGGAGGATCAGATATATATTGGAGCAAGTGCGGATGGTGTGGTGAGCTGCTCGTGCTGTGGAGAAGGTCTACTTGAAATTAAGTGTCCGTTCAGCTTATCGGCTGTAGAGCCAACGAGCTCCAATGTCCCATATGTAGTCGTGGTAGACGGACAGCCTACTTTACGACAGAATCACCCGTACTACTCACAAGTACAATTGCAAATGGGAGTGTGGAAGAGAGGATGGTGTGACTTTTATGTATATTCGCGCCATGGGAGCCTTCGTATTCGTGTACTCTTTGATGAGAGTAGATGGCAAGAGCTCCTTGTAACATGCGAGGCATTTTTCACTTCAGAGGTTGCAAAGGAACTTGTCACTAAAGACATTTGGAATAACATGATACGTGAAGAATAATGTGATGATGATCCTAGTGATGATTTAACCTAGAAAGTGAGAAATCAGACTCCTGTTTCAGTTCACGTACATGTAATTTGTCAATTGTTTGACCCAGGTGCACACACTACATTATGAACATGAACTGGTAGTGATGTAAAAGCAGCAATCTGACTTTCCGAGGCTTCAAAAGAGTCACTTGCTAAGAATGTTTTGTTATGTATCTATGATTAATCCCTATTGGTAATTTATTTTGCTCATTATCATGCTTTTATACATATATATACAGTTAATTTTGCTTAATTCGAATCTGTTGGGACCACAAAAAATAGTTCGACTTATATGCAAAATTCGACTTAGGAAATGTGAATAATACATGTTTTGCATAATTTGGTCAAAAAAATTGATTCGACTTGGGGAAAGTTCGACTTATGCGACTTCGAGTTATGCAAGGTTACATCTACATGTAACTGTATATAAAGTAAAATGATAGTTCTGCTTCGTACTTGCAAAGTTAAGGAACAAGACAAGACACATGTAGGAATGAAAAAGTCTGTATACGATGAAATCATATACATCGTATACAGACTTTTTCATTCCTATCTTGTCTTATATACAGTGTATATGTATATATACATTAATTTGATTTTTTTTTTTTTTTACATAATGTCCAGCTACATGTATGAAGTTGTTTTTGTACTTAGGTTGAAAATTTCACTCATAATGTTTAGTGTATTTAGATTTATGATGGTACTTTAGTTGATCAAAATAGAAATTTTTATGTTAATCATTTCAAATTTATACCAGCAAGTTTAATACCAGGGAAATTTCACTATTTTCTGCTTACATTACAAACGAAATCAGCACACTTTAATGAAATCACAGAATCATTTTGCCCATTATTTGAATGATGTTTGTGACAATATACAGACGACAGTTATTATTTTCATTTTGGCACTATGGTACAAGCTACATTGTTACAAAAGAGAGAGAGAAAAAATGATTGTTGAGATGTAATGTTCCATCTTATTTTATTTACAGCAGTTAAGGACATTCCTCACTGCATCCTCAGTTACATACATGTATGTTTGTGCACACCTTCGCTGCGCGTGCCGGCTGGTTACAACATAAGCATTACAATTCCGCACATAATTGGCATACTGGTGAGGTCATAATGTGCAGAATTGTACTGCTTTTCATGTATCTGGCCGGCCTGTGCAGATACTAACAGAACTGAGGAATGTCCCTTAGTCAGTTGCTTCATGCTTTTGTGAACAAAAAACATATCTTTGATTGCCTTATTTTGAAATTGATAAGAGTTCATCATTACAATCTGGGTATCTATTTTGGCCTCAGACCGACATGTAAGTTTTAGCACAAGTTGCATTTATTACAACAGGCAGCCTTATTTGAATGTTCATTTGAAAAAAAAAAAGAATCTGATCCTTGGCATACATGTACTACAAGTTTAAAATTTTGATTTCTTTCAGTGAAGATATTCGATTTACGTTCTTGAAAATTTTATGCGAGTTTTATGATGTTTTGAAATTTGATGTTTTTCTAACAGTAACTTATTTTGCCTGGTCATGTATCATTCTACTTCTGAAGACCGAACTTAGATCATGAACATCTTAATTTCAAAACAGAAAAATTATTTTTGAGCACATTTTACATGTACACATTTCTGCATTGTTGATATCATTTTTTTTTTTGGGGGGGGGGATTTGTTGATACTAGTACTCTTATGAACTTCATTATTTTGATACATACGAGTTTAAGTTCATATTTCTTTCCAAAAGGTCTGGTCAGTTTTATCATGTTTTCCAAACAATCTTATTTTCCTTTTCATGATTGTATTCTAATATGAAGACACTATTTTGATCGTAATGGTGATAGATGAGTATCATGTTTTGACCTGCATACATGTGCTTTAAAAAAAAAAAATTGTTTTGTTACAGTATGATGTAAAGGAGGATGAAGATAATAAAATAATGTACATGGAGAAATATGAGCATACTTCAGTTATTCTTCAAAGTTGTCCTTGTTGTCCATGAAATGGGCAGTTGTAAACATAGATTAGAGACCATCTCTGAACCAGCCCCAAAACATTTGTGTCACACATGTTGACATGCACATGACCAAGATTTTTTAATGCTGTAATGGTTCATTTTGGTAAGCTAATGTTTTTACAAAGGAGATGGTCTGTAATCTACATGTACATTATCCACCACACATACACATAGGCACACATCACACATCTGCCCCCCCCCCCCTCTCTCTATCTCACATAAGTACCTACCAACTAAAATATCACATGTACACGTACACACACACACGCACACACACATTCTCGTAAAGGACTTCAATGGGGGATATGATTGTTTGCTCAAGGTAACCAGGCATATTCCATTATTTATTTCTGAAAATTATGTTCATTCTTTTGATGAATTGATTAATTTAATTGAAAATCATCAGATTGAAGATGTAGATTCACTTAAGTAAATACAAAATCAGGCTTCGTGTATACATGTAGTAGGGAATGCATACATAACAAGCGGGCATGTGTGTTTACATTTTTGGTTTTCCCCATTTGAAAGGAGCGAATTATCATGCACACACATACAGGCTAAGAGGGCGCCTTTTACATTGTTTTAAGTACTCTGAGCAATCGGGCAAAAGCCTGGTGTGAAACTTCTGCCCGGTTGCCTGGAGCAAAACCTACGAGTATCCCCAATTGACGCCTTTTACAAGAACACACACACACACTGTATGTACAAATATGCTCAAAGACACAAGTCTCATATTTAGCAAGTATTCATATTCTGTTCTATTGATCATGAAGTAAGTAAATGTATATAAATACATCTACAGATATCCAATGATGAACTTGTGAAAATTACACATTAAACTGCTACACTTCTGATACCTGAAATGTTTAACTACTTGATAACAGGGGACAAAAAATCTTAATTTGCAACTCCTTATTTCCATCATCTTGTCACCAAAAAATGGTGGCACATGTTTAAAATTAATATGCAAAATCCAATAAATTGTTTGCTATTAAACTCAAAATCATTTGTGTTGCCAATTTAAGGGTTTAATTGCAGTTAATATATGAATTAACAATGTACAAAACATGGTTGGATAATGAAAATGTGTCAAATGAGAAAAAAAAATATTTCCAGTTCTCTTTCTCAGAAATTAACTTAATATCAAACCACAAATGCAGTGAAAAATGTTATAGGTGAAGTTTATATATCGTGCTATTATTTATACATGCAGATAATGGCGAGTTGGCGACATCAGCATGGCTTAATTTTTCTTCATAAGCAACTTTGTTATTTAACAGGATTTACCTGCATGTGGGCAATCATTCTTGAAGAGTTAGCAGTATACATGTACAAAAATTTTACGCCTGCAGATATAGAAATGAGTTGGTATAATACTATAATTTCAAGTGGTATATCATCCCATGCATGCTAACATACAGTTAAGTAGCCATGAAATAAAACGAATCTCCTTCCATGGGCAAATGCTACCTTGTGTTACTACATGTATTTTATTGATTTTGATACTTCCAGTCCACTTGAACTATTTCCTTCAATGACAAATTGTTTTTTTAGCAAGAAAGCTTTAAAAGCTTAATAGATTTAAATAATTAAATTGATAAATGAAGCTCCTGAACCTTTCTAAAATTCTTCCTATCTTCACATTCTGAAAGGAATTTTTACAAATGAGGAATTTGAATAAAACATCAAACATCAAAAGGACAGAAAATGTCATACACCAAACATCAAAATGTCAAATATCATATATCATTCTTTAGTTCCTACTTAACTAATGCAGGTTGGAGATTAATCAATGCTGCACAAATAATGATAATGTCATCAATTAGAGGAACCAAGGATAATGGCAAAGTGTGTTGCAAAATGTGGAATACTTTCATTCGCCCAATCGCCCTTTCCACATGTATTCTAGCATTTGCTATTTTTTTTGGTCGCGGCAACATCTTCTGGAGCCTGTTGTTCTAAGCCTTTGCTAGATGCAGGGATTTCTAATCTAGCATGTCTCATAAGCAAATCCTCCCTGATAACAAAGCCTCTATCAGCCAAAATAATGTCACCTGGATCAATGAGATTCAGAAAACCAGATCCCCTGGTGATTTGAACATCAGTGGCTCTTCCTCCCCATGCTCTTGACAAGAAACTGATCATTCCGTTAGGTGCAATTGCAACCAAAAATTTTACAGTATTATGTTTTTTATAGTCGGACCATGTGAGTGCTTGGAGTTCAAAATGCCTGGGTCTTTCTATAAAAATTTCTGTGCAGTCTATTGTACACCTGAGACCTTTGTATTTGTCCTTCAGTGATTTAGGCATTAATGAGCTTATTGCTAACCTATCAGGCCAAAAGATAAGGTGCTTCAGTTCAGAAGCAAGAAATTTAGTCCAAGTGTTGAAAATTTGTGAAGCTGTGCTTTGCGATATGTTGAATACACTTGCTAAAATGCCAACGTAAAGGCTAATCTCAATTTCATGAGAACAAGGATGAATTCTTGTTTCGAGCCAAGGCTTCTCTGTGGTCCTGGCTTTGTGGGAGTATTTTTTTCTTTAGGTGTACTTCTTGGAGAGGACTCTTTTTTTCCTCCTTCCCAGTACCTCATCCGAAGCACTTTTGGCTCTAAGTAAGCATGTAGAGATTCAAACTGTTTCTTAGTATTTATTCCTGTGTATTGTCGACATGTTTTGTCATTTTTCATGACAATTCCTTCCATGCTGAAAAGAGGTTTTTTTGTTCCTTTTGTTTTACTAAGTTGCGACTTATGCTGAAGATCTGAAAGTTTTTCTTCAAGGCTTTTAATCTTGTATTCCCTTTCTGCACATCCTGGACACTTTGTACATGCTGCTTGATAGTTGTGATCTATCAAACTATGATGTTGATCTTCATAGCATGCTTCATGGAATGATGCAGGTACAGTCTCATCAACTGAGACATGTTCTTCTACATGTATGTCTGCCACGGTTTCTTGTTCAGCTGCAGTCTCTGTTTTGGTTACAGTCTCTTCTAGTTTCCTTTTTTTCCCAGTCCTTTTCTGCCTGACGTATGGTTCTCTCACTTTCGGAGGTTTTCGAGATGGCTTGACAGTAATAGATCCATGTAAGTTATATCCAAGAAAATCTGTAGGATTAGGCCATGTTTCTGTAGGTTTTCCATCTTTGAAATGTCTTGAGCAAATTCGGTCGTTAGGTGTAGGAATCCAGTTTTTCCCAGATTTAGATTTCCTGTTCACGCTCTTTATCCACATCATTCTCCTCTCATTGTCCTGTTTCTCTGTTGGAAATGGAAATAGCGTGAAGGGTGGTTTGCATATACAACTACCAAACTTCAGTCCATGGGTATCACATAGTTGGGATAACCAAATATCCAGTCTATATTGGCTATTTGAGCAGCCCTTGATTGCGCATATTCGTCCCATACTAGTCGAGAGGTTTCTGAAAAAGCAAGTGAAAGAAGGGGGATGTAGAAAAAAAACACAAAATTGTATTTTGCCACCATTCGGACAGACGAGATAGGATTTAAACACATTTTGCATCGTGACCCTAGGTATTCTACCCACCATGCATTAATATACATATGTGTGGCCGTATGGTAGAGACACGCGTGTGGCTGTATACACTGCCTTTATAATACGGTGACATGGATCCTTGTCATTTGATAATGTCACA
>CM046844.1:35768319-36053331 GCA_025618425.1 Heliocidaris tuberculata
ACCTACTTGATATCATTATCTAGCTTTTTCATCAAACTGCTTTTATTTAAATAAGGAGTATCAAAAATGTGTCAAATATCTTTATTTTGTTATATTTTTTTCTAACAATAATAATACATGTAATATCAATAATTATCGACATCAAATCATCATCATCACTCATTTATCTTACAACCATACAAGGATTTTCTATACAAGTATAAATATACTCAAAGTATAGATAGATCACATACATGTACGACCCCCCCCCCAAAAAAAAAAAAAAAAAATGTAATAGATGTACCATTAGTGCACATCAATAAGCAACAACAAAAAAATCAAGTGTTTCTTTTAAACAAATGACTTACAATGTATTCATGATGGTACTCTGAACAAAGTGAATGACATTCAGTACTTTTATCTCTCTCCCATTACTACCCTTAATCTTTGAGCATTTCATATTTAACTATATTCTAGCATGAGACATAAATGTCAACATCATTATCACATTGTATCATGCAAGTATAAATGGTATTTACAAAGAAAGAGAGAGAGAGAGAGAGAGAGAGAGAGGAGGAGAAAACAACACACGAATGCCCTGTCTTTATAAATGCTCTTGTAGTCTAGAATGAGGGAAGCTAATTAATTTTCTTGCTCCCTCCTCTATAAGAAACTGGATATCCATAGAAAGTCAAAGTTAGGATGTACATGATGCTTTGGACGAATACAGCCATCTATCTACGACACTGTCCTAAAGCCCGATAATCTAATTACCCTAAAAGGCTCGGCGTAAGAATGGGGCTGTCAAGCCCGCAAGATTGAAGGAGCAAAATTTGGTTTGATAAATGAAAATGGCAAAATTTGGCTCCGGGCTGCCTATATTAAATATTTGGATTTATTTTTGCAATGTGGGGAATTAAATTGGATGTTCTCATTTGTGGTACGCGCGATGCTGCGATGGAATGTCGTAAGTGCCAACCCAGCATCTTGAGCTAAACCAATCCTCACAACTATCATATTGAGAAGAAACACAAACATTTACGAAACCTTCAACGGCTAGTTGTTTTTTTTCCTTTTCTTCCTTGCTCACTTTGGATGTTCTTCGTTTGGTGATCATTGAAAGAGACAAGTAGTTTAGCTTCCTTTATTGAATTCAGAGGGGCACAATTGAAATTGATTGCTTGTCGTAGGATGTTTTTATTTTGCCCCGTAATTTAGTCGCAATTGTTTTACTTTACAAATGTAATTACGCTGGAGGTAATAAAAGAGGGCAAATTCAATTAGAGGGCTGTGGCAAAATAGTCCTGTATTATCTTTAAAGGTTGACCGAGCAACGTTTATCCTACATGTAATGAAAAATAGACATTTATTGGTTTGATACAATTTTACACGGCGTCACACTACGCCGGTACCGTTCACTATTCAAGCTGGGACAAAAACATTACTGTGAAAAAAAAGGGAATGTACGGACTTGGGGGATTTCAATTAATTATGGTACGGGTTATAGCGTAATGCATCAAAGTCAACATCAGGAATAAATAGTCATCAATTAAATAATAGAATTTACATGACTACACTCTTCAAGTCTGATGAGGAATAAATACCCATTCACAAATGTACATCTATCATGAAAATGCTAATTCCTTGTGAAAACACATATTGTATTCATGCAAAGTATTCTCATACATTGTATTTTTTTATGTACAGATTCTCTACAATTGTACTTGTATGCATGTGTAAAATATACCTATATTGAACATTGGGGATGATAGGAGAATAAAGAAAAATAACAATAACACATATAAATATACAAATGTTCCTGTCACTGTTTCTGTGTACACTACATCATATCTTTTAAAGTAATTTTTCTTGAGAGAAAGACAGTATATGCGGCAAGTCGTGAAATGGTCAATTACAGGAGAATGATACAAAAAATGAAAAGAAAATTAATATTGTCTTAACACAACAAAAAAAATATTTTAATCTTAAGAAATGGAGGTGCTGATTACTTGAATCTTTGGAAACAAAATTTAAATCTAATAGAGATGCAAAAAGGTAAAATGCTGTTTCACAAATTGATAAAAGTTTTGATCAACGAAAACTAAGTCAAATATCCCCTGAAAATCATTATCTAAAACCACATAATCCGCAAATCAAATTTGTTCTGCAGGCATACCATATCTAGGCCAAGAAAAAGGTATAATAATGAGGTAAAATAAGGTGAGATAGAGAGCGAGAGTGTGTTGTGAGCATCAATAAATGCCTAGTGCTCTCAGGCATGCATAGAATTTGGCTGCCATCTCAAGAGCACTTGGAAAGCAACTTCCCGTGAAACCCGGAGATCATTTAAAATGCAATCATCTTAAAATTGCATTTTTTAAAGAATTATAATCCGCGAGGAATTTTAATATCATCAAACTGGTATTATCGAGGGGCCAGCCGAAGGGGCAGGCGACTATTTAGTGACTTTTCGGCGCAGTGTAATCTATATGTGCAAGCTAGGGGTGGAAGGTATACACTATGAACTGCTGCAACTTAATTACGCTAGCATGCATACACAATAATTTCAATCACGTTATTTTTGTCACCGGATCACCACAGGGGAATTGCGGCGGCATAGATTTTTCCAGGACCAGGCGTATTTCAAATGATCTTTACACTTACATGGTCACAAATTCTCTTGTAATTCTCTGGCGTGCGTGCCTGACATTCGCCAAAATTTACTCCCTCAATTTGTGCCTTGTTGAAATAAAGTGCTCCCCGGAATGTTGGGGCACAAGAGAGAAAGAGAAGAAAGAAAAATAAAATGGAGATGGAATTTGAAGTATTCCAGGCATTGGAGAATAGTTCTGAAAAGGTTTCTCTTACAGTGCTGATATTTTCCATCTCATTTCTCCAATATATCCATAACTCTTTACTCAATACGAAAAACTAGACAACTCTAACCAGAAATATGGCCAACAACTAGGCTTTACGTCTTTCAATTTCCGTGGTGATATCAGTGTGGAATGACTGAAATAGCTTAAATGCCTGGCATTCTTTAGGGGGAAAATATCAGATTTAAGGCTCAATCAGGGGTTCGCAGTTGACGACGTAGGGCTGATTTATCAGGGAAATAACCCCAAAGCCTATTCTCTTGCGGGTTTGACTTGAAAACCCTCACTGCAGCTCTAGCTAATCAGTGATGAAAGTACACTCATTCCTACTATACCTGCTGTGCATGTGCATTCACCAAGATGATGAATTTAAATAGTAATTGTATTCCAAGTTCATTGGAGGTTCTTGAGCTTGTCTAGAATGAATTACTTTTAATCTTTAAAATAATCGTCCTGAAGGTCCCCGAACCATATCTGACTGGGTAGACTTCAAGTTGTATTGTAACCCCACACATAAAAACCCATTGATGGAATTCACCATTCACACTCTACTTGGTCATGTATCAAATTATTGTGGATCAATGCAACTCAAAACCCCATTTCACATCTGCTTGGAGACTGCCCCCTAATGCACGAAGCATTTGCAAGCCACTTCACAAGACAGCTCTGACTCAAATCAAGCATAAACCATCATCTGATGACTTTTGCACTGAAAACCACACATTAACATGCCAATCCTTCCTATCCCCAAACCCCCTTAAAAATCCTCCCTCTCTATCTATATCTCCCTGTCCCGTGCTAATATCGAATTGGTTTGTATCAAATTCCAAATTTGGCGAGCGCCAGTTTTAGCGCTGCTGTTAATAGTGAAGGCAGGGGGATACATGCTGGCTGGGCTTGTTTGCGATGGGTATTACTCTGTGCTGGCTATAAGTAAAGGTCAGGGAGAGAGTGTCCAGGTGAGAACGGCAATTGAGAGCCCCTCTCAAATCAAACTTTCATGCTCTCAAAATGAGTTTAAAGAGATGCTATACTTAAAAGACAGTGGTCAGTTGCAGGCTGGCAAATACCAGTTTTTTATTCTCCCCTCTTCTAATGAATGTGAAGTATGACAAAGAATTGATCAAACAAGCAAAAGAAGGATAAGAAAAAAGAATATAAAAACAGAAAAGACAGAAGAAGATTAATAGAAAATAACAAAATATATGATGACATATAAAGCAATCTACAGCCCCTCTCAAGTCCAACTTTCATGTTACCAGGTATAGAAAGATCAGACATGTGTTTGTTCTGTTGACTTGAGATAAAGTGAAGTTAATTTCAAATTGGAATAAAAAGAAATAGAAAAACAAGTAGATGAAAAATAAGAAGGGGGTATATTGATAAAAAGTCTGTAGGAAATAAACAAAGAAATACACCCAGAAAATTCATAAGAAGGAAAGTTCAAACGATATTTAAAAATGTAAGGAGTCACACAAGAAAATATGAAAAACTGAATCATACAAATAGAATAAAACTAATAAATCAAAAAGTAATTAAAAATGAAAATAACAAAATGAGGAATTAAGGGGGGGGGGGGAAGAAGAAACATTACAAGGAAGGAAAAATAACAGGTATAACAAGAATGAAAAGAAAACATTTATGAAAATTACCTAGAAAGGGAAAATAAAGAAGAAAGGGGGAAACAGAATTCTTTAAAAGTTTAAATGGACACAAATAAAAATAACAACTCAAACATGTTACTATACATAAGCTTACATAAAGAAAGACAAAGCTCACGTAAACAACAAAAAGTAATAAAGAAGAGTGCAAAAGTAGAGAATGCACACGGAGATGCTGTAGGCAGCGATAGTCAAAAGCCAAACAGATAGTGACAAACTGAAACTTAAGTGGAACTTGAAGAAGAGTAGGAGAGCGATAAAATGTCAGAGAGAAAAAAGAAGAGACATGGCATCTTAATGAAAAAGGTTCATTTTACATCACTGTAACATCTCTCATGAATTAGGAGAAGCCGGCTTCAGGTGCGCATTGGAAACGATGCCTCAGGAGGACTTTTATCTTACTAAACCCCAAGTTGTGCAGCTCCATTGGAATAGGATATTAGAAGCCTGGAATTCTTACACGCTGTATCAACACGCCGCCCAGTCTTCTGATTTGCCCGTTATTTCGGCATAGTCCATGCAAAGATAAGATTTCACAATTTGCGGGATGTTGACCTAAATTATTTTGGCTTAATGAAAGAAACCTGAGACGGAATGTCTTTCATCTTATTCCTGAGTAGGAAGAACACATATCGGGAAGAGGGAAGAAAAGGCTGAAAATCCTGAACTGAATTTTTTTGTTTTGATATTATCTCTAATAATGAACAATTAAAGCAAAAACTAATTTCTCCTGATGACGTTGGGACTTTTGAAAAAATAGAGACAACCCCCCCCGGGAAATAGTATACTTAATTAGTGTACTCATTATATTATAGGCTTTTCCAGAGCTTAACAAATTTTGCATTCTCTTTTAACCAAAAATACAATAATTCAATTAAATTGTATAATGCATGTGTATACAGTGTATGTACTGGTTGGGTATGTAGTGTAATACATGCTGATTCTTAGTACACCTGTACATGGATGGTCTTTTGTTCATTTTTATTCATACATCTTTTTTTATAGTCAGGAAACCATATCAAACTCCAGTTCATCATTTTGACTAGACAAGCATTCCTGTTGCCATGGCTACATATGTACGCAGTCCTAATGAAAAGCTATCAATATCATCCAATTACAAGTGAGTCCTTACAGGCGCAACAAAAAAGAGATTCTCCCTTTTCATAAAAACCTGTCCAAATCCACACCAGTTTATTTCCTTTTCCCCTCTCCTGAGCTGGAGTCTGTATTGAACCCCTGACACACTCGGCAGAAACCACGGCAACAATTGAAAACAACTAGCTAATATTGATGATCTTCGCTGGTTGAATGAAACCTATTGAATTTGAGCGAATACCAAATTGCTCCATGGCAACCAATAGTGGCTGTAGAAATTGGTCTGTTGTTTGATGGGAATAAAAGCCCTCCGTTGCCAGGGCAATGGGTGTAAACAAGCTGACTTGGGGGTAGTTTGTCTCGCTTTAGTTTGTTTTATTCTGCATGTTGCTGCTTACTATTATTTGCTATCCTGCTTTCAGAGTTGGGGTTAGAACTATGAGTAATGCTTTTAGGATAGAAATGAAGCACAATAGGGCTGGGTATTTACTCAGAACATTTTGCAGTATGACAATGGATGATTAGGGAGATGAGAATCATCAAGATGGTACGCTGTCAGACAAAAGATTTCAGGGTTTAAATATTGTCTTGTCTATCACAACATGGGTTTTATAGCATATACACATAAGCTAGAACCCCTTAATATTATCTGTTATCTATAGAGCCATCTTCTTCTCTTCGCTGTGATGTATGTGAAGCTTTTCATTTTTTTCCAATTCTGTAGGACGGGACAGGATAGGATACATTGCTATGGATGGTATATTTTAGAGATTCCTACAGTTTTAAAAGCAGTGTCATTATTTCTACAGGTTTTCTGATGATTTCACTAAAAAATAACTTCAAATTCAATTATAGATCTGTATAAAATGTGAGATCAAAAGTGCATTACAGGATTCATTACAAGTCATACGGGTGTGTTGAACAGTAGTTTATTCTCTGACTTGCAATAATAATAATAATAAAAACATATAACATTCCTGGGTTCACTTCCAAGTCCAAGACTTGGTAGAGCAGCACTTTTAATCTCAGAAGGTCCTGGTTTCGAAACAAAGTTGATGAGTTAGTGCCCTATGGTAAGTCATAATCCTCAAGCCGTAGGTCCCCCTGCTTGCTTGCCTAAAAGCACACTTGCCTTCTTTGATGTTAGGTGAAATAAATAATTAATGAATAAAATAAACAAATCTTCTACCAAGGAAATGAAAAGCTTCCAAAGCACATAGAGAGGAATATGGGATGAAATGCACTCTTCAAAAATAAATGATAACTATCAGGATCATTTCACAATTGCAAAAGAGAAAACATAATGAAATAAATGCAATATATTGCAGTATTTTAATAGCCCCCTTCACATGTATATCATTCACACAGGTTGCTTTAGGTTTTCAGCTTTTACAACACAATTAAAACATGCCCAGTTCTATACAAAGATAGGCAGGTGATATACTGCACTCAACAATACAGGTGAATTGAGTAGTCATTATCAAAATTGATGTCGGGTCATTGGTTTTTAGCTGTTGAGCATTCAAAGCGTTTTTTTACAGTATTGGCGTGTGAAGTACATTTCACTAATGGATGCTGAAATACAATATATTTTAAATTACCATGCCAACCGCACCAAACAAGACTGAAATACTATGATAAACCATTTATTGCAGAAAAAACCTGTCAGTGTAATGGGATAGTGTTTCAAAAGAAGCCTGGAAAATTAAAGGTAAATATCTTCAAAGGTAGTACTGATAGCACTAGAGGTTGAAGCACTTATCATACAGAGATAACATTTGGCTTCATGTTTAGACCTGCATTGATACTTAACAATAAATTACAAATAATTGATTCAACAAAACACAAAAATGAAGAAGTGTATTTATTCCAAGAGATCAGGAGGAAGAAAAAGACCTAGCAAGTTTAAGAATAATACAATAACATTTCAAAATATGGATATAAATAGAAGGAAAAAGAGAAGGAAAAAAAAACAAACATTTTAACACATTAAAATATATATACCACAGTTTAAAAAAAAAGGGAACTATCTTTTAAATAGTAAAGAGCCAGAATTAAAAAAAAAAAAAGAAATGCACGTAATTCAGAAAAGTTAACAGAGTCAATGTATATTATTGCTTAAAGCTAATTGAATGACAAAAATACATTTGATGGGGTTTATTAAAAGCTGGAAGACATGATACAAATTGATTTGTTGACCATGAAAGAAGGGTCTCATTTCACTACCCTGCATGATAATAGCCACTGGTGTCCAAAAATTCCATCATTATTAAAAAAAAGGGCTTTTCATTTTGGTTAAATTGATTTGCTATGGCTACAGAATCTGAGTAAATGTTACAGAAATACCAACGACTCTACATCCTTTCTGTATTTCTGCCTGCAAGGTGTGCTATAATTTTTTTTTTATTGGTAGTAGAAGAAAAAGGCAACAATAGTTTCTTTTCATCCCCCTTTCTTTCTTCCTTTCCTTGTAAGTTTATATTTTCAGCCTCACTAATTATTCTATTGTTGTATCTAATTCTTTATGTATGCATTCTCTCTCTCTTTATCTGACCCCCCCCCTCTCTCTTTGTCTCTCTCACCCTGTACATCATCACAAGCAATTTTTATACACATTATCTTTTTATATGGATATCTTTGTTTTATCACAAAAATTCATAGTCTTCTGAATATCCATTTTCCATCTCTTTTATGCCTGTAGATATAATGTCAATGTAGAGTGTATTCCTATTTAATATCTCTCCTAACACTAAATTAAGTATAGAACTTCTCTGTCAACTCATGAAAACTTTATAGTTTATAATAATATCATCTTTTACAAAAACAATTTTCCAATGCACTTTCAAAAATTTCTTCATGTTGTCAGCTCTTCCTCTCCCTTTCTCTATCTTACTTTCCCAGCTATTCTTGATCGCCGCATTTCTCAAGTACCTCTCAACAATTTTTTATTAAAAAGAAGCTTGCCCTGTGAAGAAAAAAAAATATTGCACAAGTGGAGGATATTGGCAATATTCCTTAAAATCCAGGCATTTAGGAGGTTCATATTGGCCGGATTGCCCAAGATTTATCCCTTAGGTATGAAATCTCAAAATTTATTGAATTTGATAATCAACTTATATTATTGAGGACAATGCCTAACAGTATAGACGGGCAATATCTCTAATTAAATTTTTTTAGAAAACGAATCTAGAAGACCTTTTATCGCTCAAGGTTGAGGGATTTCAGGCAGGAGGATGGATCCAGGAAATTAATATTATTGCTTTCTCAGATTCTATCATTGAAGTTGATGGTTTGATTGAATATATCTTTAGGTTATATATCTAGACTATAAAAGCCAATTAGATGTTTTTCTTTGGCAGAAACAGTTATGAAATACAGAAAGGAGTAATATGATTTTGGGAAAAGTGCTCCTGAGACGAATTAATATTTTCATTTTATTTTTGTTATAAACTTAACATTTGTGAACTTTATCTTCAGCAAGTACACTACAGTAACATTAAAAAAGAATCCTTTTTACAGTTACTTAAAATCATCATCATCATCATCATCATCATCATCATCATCATCCTCCTCCTACTCCTCCTCCTCCTCCTCATTACCATATCCATATCATCACCACTAAATAATACTTACGAATGTGTTCAATTGGAAGATCTTCATCCCTTGGTGGTTGCCCTTCCTCCATGTAGCCATACATGCCTAGGAACTCCTTCATGGTATCAGTAGCATACTCCTTCACCGCCTCTAGTCCCTCTACATCATAGGGTGTGCCTGGAACCATCTGGGCATCTTTACTCATCTTGGAGGACATCGTTGGTTGAGGTGATGCTGAGGTCTGAGATGGTTCTTCTTGTTCCTCTGGTTCCATTTCCTCTACATACTCCACCTGCTCCTCTTCCTCCTCTTCCTCCTCCTGCTCCTGCTCCATGTCTACTTGCTCAGGAGGACACAGATCCCTCATCTCCTCAAACTCTGGGGTCTCGACTATCCTTTCCTCAGCCATCTTCATCTGTTCACTCTTGCTAGGTCTGCCTCTCCGTCGCCGCGGTTTCGCATCCGTTCCCTGAGCTGCTCTGCCACTCTCCTCCAGGTCACAAACCACACCGTTGGTTTCGAGTCCTTCCTCAATTTCAGTACCATTTTCATTGCACCAGCTGCGTTCAGCATACTCCATTATTGCTCGGGGATCGTAGGTAGCCTTCTTGGCTGCCACGTCCTCGTCTGAAAGCCCAGATTCATCATAAATAGGTACCTTACTGATGTTACGGGTGCGCAGTTCATGTCCCGCAACCTTGTAAGGAGTGATCTCCACCTCTTTGGAAGAAGAAGGGTCATCATGTCCTACTTTATTGCCATTATTTGCCTTGTGATTAGTTGCATGTGTATAGGGGATATTTTGCATAGATATATTATCATCATGGTTATGTTCCTGAGTAAATTCATTATCTGCAGTCTCTTCTTGCTCCTCTTCCCACTGATCTAGTCCATTGACTGGCTCATCTTGATGTGAACCAACCACACCACTGTCTAGACTCTCATTGCAATCCTGAAAACTGTTTATTGAGCCATCGTCCCAATCCGAAGGACTATCAACCTCCTGTGCTGCTACTCTTGTTGAGCGCTGTCGTGCCTTTCGCTTACTGGCACCACTCAAAACTTTGGGGGAGCTGCACCTGCTATCATCACCTCCATCTCTTTCTACAAATCTCTGGTATCCTGGACCTTCATCAGCTACGTAGCCATTGTTTTCTGTTGCTTGAACTGTTGGGAGTTGGGCGCTGCAGTCGGGCGCAACGTCGCCATTGTGCAACGTTTTGAGGTCAGAGGTGACATCCGGCTGGCACGCTTCCTTGTCCTGGTGGCTGGCGTACCTAGGAGAGCCGTTGCTACCTGGAAGGGTGGCCCCTGTACAGGGCTCCTCCTGGGGAGGTAACCCTGACAGGCCCTTGGACAGCTTGGCGCAGATGGCATCGAGCTTGAGAGTGGTCTTGTTCATGTTGGTGGTGGTGATGTGAGAGGCAGACGGGACTGCACGGGGCTGGGTCACTCATGGAGCAATCACTCAGTTACTGCTTCATGTTCTGTAAAAGTAAGCAAACAGATTAGACCAAATTAGTACATTCACCTCTTAATACTCCTGCATCAATCTGCCACTAATTAATAATTTCCTTCTATATTCCTACGCAAAGCATAAGAAAATGTAGAATTGTATTGTAGTTATTACATGGATATTACATGTGAAGGCTCGCTATTACCCTACCATCATAATGAAGAAGGTCATACACTAACTAGATCGACTTTCAATCACAATATATATCTCTACTGAGTAAAAAACACAGCTAATGGTGCAGAAGGTCCAATACCTGAAAAGCAAATATACATATGTATACATTACAATTCAGAGAAGAACAATGAATATTGTTGAGAATACTCTGACTGCAAAATTATAAATAGTGCTCAAAAGTTAATGATCAACAAAATCAAATCTCTTATTCTCATCACGGATCAATCGTTTCCATCAATCTATTTCACTTCACATCTCTACTCTTTTATCATTAAAGTCCTCCCAGTTCAAAAAGTCATCAACTAAGTTATCATCTTTCAATAAGATTTTACTTTAATACCATTATATTCATGAGAAATGTTCTTGTGATTAAATGACAAAATAAGACCGAATGTTATGGGAAAACAGTGGAAAATCACATTTGCTCTCCTGGATTCCGAAGGGCTTGAAGTTCAATTTCTTCTCCAAAATTTCAAAAACATTTAGGTTATTTAAAAACATTACAGTACTTAAATATCAGAACATTGACATATAAGATAAATATTGTACTTTTCGATTAGTTTTCTATAGTCTTGCTTTTTATTTCATATCAGACTATCAAACTATCCTATCTCCCTCTGTATTGTACATTTCTTACCATTGGAATGTATCTGACACAGTCATCTCTCTCTCTCTCCTTCTCTCGCTCTATCTATCTCTCTGTGTGTCTCTCTCCTTTATTTTCCATTTTCTACCTCTCCTTGTATCTCCTTGTCTCCCTCTTTCCATTTTCACCATATGTAACTCTCAATCTTCTCTGAACCTTTCTTTCTTTTCCTCTCTTTTCCATTTTCTATACTAACTCAATTCATTTCACCATGAATAGACAGCTCCATATCTCTCTCTCTCTCATCCACAATTTCCACCCAAATTTACCCAAATATAGGAAATCTACAACCCACAGAAGTAGCTGAGTCTGTCATCATAAGCATTCCATTCAGATTATTCACCAAGCCTTTGGATATCCCCTACCAATGACTGACTGAGCATTGTTTCTACCATCAAATACGCGGTTTAAACCATATTTTCCTCCAACATTTTCCCAATATGATACATTCATCTTTGTGAAAACAGAAAAGGCACGACCAACCTACAAGATGATTGGGGTGGAGGTTGGGGGGTTGTAGATGGGTCTGGCTGTAAATCCAAGGTGTAATGAACACCAGTGAAGAAGTGCCATGCATGGGATTTAGACAGATTGGGAGTTTAATGCAGGGAGCCTAGCCTGGAGATGACAAACACACACACACAATGTCACTTCAAGTTGCCTCCGTGTCAATCTTTCTATCACAATCTTCTTCGAAAATCAGATGCCAAAGGATATGTTGTGTCTACGTGTCCTTGTAAAGTTAAAGAATAGAAAATGTGTACTTGTAAAAAACTTTCAAGAATTGAATATTATCCTCACTCATGATTATCATCATCACCATTAATCATTAATTCCTTTTAATCATCATCATCATCATACTCTCTATCTCCATCAATTAAAGTATTATCAAAACTACACTGATTATCGTCATTATCAATTATTATCATTATTCACTTCTAACATTTTCCTCATCATAAACGTTAATATCATATTACTTTTGATATAACTACATTAATTGATTATTAAAATTTCTTTGTATGATTGTACTCATATTTTACACTGTTATATTTTTTGTGAATTGCCGAATAAATAATAAATAAGTATGGCATTCTAGAATACAAGGTCTATATTACATGAGGTGATGTAAGACCATAGTAAGACAACACTACTATCAAACATTGACAAACTCATCACCAGTCCCTACTATTTGCAATATTGCGATGGGCTCTTTATCAAGAAGCAACAAGAGCTGGATGGATAAGGCAAGGAATGCGTGGTGGGAGGTTAAGAGTTCAGACAAGGAAGACAAATCACAGAGTGGTACGTTCTTAACGCTGGAAAGAAACGTGACTCTGAATGGTCATGAAGATGATTACTACAAATGAATTGAATGTCCATTCTGAATGATGGTGCATTGATGGATATAAACAGGAATGGCAGATTTCAACTGAAAATGATGCCGAGGTGATGGAAAAGAAATGAGAATTATGGAGAAAGTTTCATTATCTTTTTAGAAGATGTATGAATAGAATTGAAAAACATATATTTTTCAATAAACCTATCTACTGCCAAAGACATCCAGGACTGAATTGACACTGTAGGCCTACCAAGAATTAGTTTAATACAAATTTATAGTTAAAGCAGGTGATTAAGGTTGAAATTTCATTATTTTGTTGCAGCGAGAGGAAAAATAAGGAGAGCCTTTTCTAAAAAGTAAAAATTAAAAGAAAATCTGGCAACTACCATTGCAGGTAGGCCTAAATAGAAAGGTCATTGAGCGCTCAGGAGAAAAATGGTAAACTCTAAGAAATCCTAAGTGTTTAAAAGAAGGAAATACTTGATAAGATTGTACAGGAGGTGGAGGTTGGGTACTAATTCAGCTCTAGTCTGCCCAAATCAGAGATTGACGTCAATGTATCTAACATGCCTCCTGGCCATACTCGCTGGATAGAGTAGTGAAAGGATGAGCGTACTATACATCTACACACTACCATACTTATCCCACACACAAACACAGAGGGATGCATGTGCACAACATCAATGGTCTATCATTCAGACCCAAGTGAAGGTTTCACTTTATGCCAATGACAGTCTTGGTGAAGACTATCATCCCAAAATATACACAGAAGCTGTGAGCGATGAAGCTCTGGAAAGCATAAAAAAATAGGCTCTGATAAGATCAAAGAAAATTCTGAACAGATGAAAGAGATGAAATATAAAGCAAAGCCTTGGGAAACTCACTTATTCTTCTTAAATCCTCCAATATCTTGTGAACTAATCCAACAGTATTATCATTTTGTTCAATTCACAACTTGGTTGCTACATGTAAAACATCCATACTTATGTCTAATTCTTTCCCTTGACATCAATGCCTTTCAGTGGTCTTTTGTTGAAAATAAAAGTAAAAAAAGGCTGGAAATCTAGACTATTCTCACAATCCTAGATTATAAAGGTAGTCACACGTTCTCCAAGGGCTATAACCATAAATGGTATATCAAAAATTGCTATCTCTCTTTCCCTGATAATAATGCTCTCACTCTGGAAGTTGAGAGGACAGTTCCGAGGGACATTTGAAAACCTCTTTGAGGTAAACTGGCTGTTAATCATTTCACAATCAATTGTTCATCTGAACCTGATGGATACAAATCAATCGGCACTGAACAATGTACAAAACAGTGAAGCAACTGAAAAGTGTTCACCACTAAAGATTAGTAAGCCTATACAAATGTGGCACTAAAAGGAAACATCATTTAAAGTTATAAATGCTCAATATTTCTTTGGAATGAAACTACAGTTGGAGAGAAACTGACCAGAAACTGCTCACAAGCTTTGAATATCTAAAGATGAATTCCACTGGGCTTTTCCTTCGTGTTATGGGTTAGATGTTGTTTAACATGCCTTCAAATATTATTAGTTAATAACATATTCAATAATTTTGATTTGTTTTAATTTAGATCACCAATCTAATTATTAAGGAAAAAAATTCACATATTTAGTTTTCACCAATCACTCTGAACTCTTCCCAATATGATTTTTAAAACAAATTTAATTCTTAAAACTTATTCACTTGCCAAAATTTCTTTATGTTACATGTATCTGCTGATAGTCAAAAGGGTGTAATTAACTCTATAGGCCCTATAATATGAGTTAATGCCTTCTGACTCTTGATCTGCAGAAGATATCCAAAGATAAATTTGAGTTCTGTCCATGAGACTGAATAGTGAAAGAAACTGTCTCAAAGCAATTGGGAAGGTTTGATTATATAGCACATAACCCGAATTGGTGTATGCTGTATAGTTTTGGAATCACCAGAATGACAAGAAATTGACTCAATCCTGCTGAGAGTCACATACACTGCACACAGAAATGTGTATATGGGACTACAAACACATGTTCGGCCCGAACATTTCAGCTGTTTCTTGTCATATTTTGAATGTGTGGAAATAAAAAGAAACCTTGAAACCTTGATTTGAAGAGCAATCCATTTCAGGAGACATTTCTACTTTGAAAATCTTTCAAACTGACATAAAGAGAATGAGAAGGCTCACAAATTATGTTTTACCCTTCCCAGAACTCAACCTTCTTTTTAAGTAGCACCTTGTGACAAGCACCAAGGTAGAACATGATTGCTTTTTTCATTCATTCATTCACCCTTTCAACAGAGTCTGTGCAGTAGACTATCTTTCACTACAGAAGTACATCCTGACAGCTTCATAGAGGAAGTTCAAGTATGTAGGTCAAAGGTGAATGACCCTGGGTCACTACATATTGTTGAGGATCAGAGGGTGTGTTGACATGTGTCTGGGTCTGAAGGTAGTGAGTACATGTAAATTGACTTCTTGACAAATTGTGGCCAAGTGTGGGCCAACCCCCTTGAGGAATACACTTGTAAGGCACAAGACATGAAGAGCAGTTTTCCTTCCCCCTGCAACTTCACTAAAAATTAGCTTCCATGGATGAGGATTGGCTTCCATTAACATAACCTTTGAGAAGAAAATGAAGGCATGCTTGATCAAAATCTTGAAGACCATTTGAAAAAAATATTCCTCCTGAATGTGTGAGTTACTTTTTAAAGAATGGAACTTCACTCCTTGAATAGTTACTGTGGGCAATATTAATAACTGGAATGTAATCCACATTTTTAAAGCTAAAATGCAAGTCTTGGATTCCACAATAATTCTATTCCAACTTTAAAAAAATGTTTATGGAACAGTGTTCTTTAAAAAAACAAAACTGAACTTTCTTCCCCGTGGAATGTGATACAACTAATATCTTATCTCCAGCATGCCAGTTACTGCAAGACTGCCATCTTGATAACATTATTAAAATGTTTTGAAAAGAAGTATTAATCGCATTTAACATTTAAAGCATTTAACCACCAAATCGCTTCAAAGAAATCTGAAACAATATCCCAAGAAAAAATTTGCAACGTCAACAGATACTTTGACTATACATTGCAATTGGACCATAATAAACATAGCGATAGTGTATGATAGCATGCAAAATATGATGACAGCATACATGTATACGAGGAAATTGCTACACACAATACAAAAAGATCCCTTCATCATCTTGTCAGTTTCAAAACAATCTTCCTTTCACTGTGCATTCCTCGTTAAGGACTCATTTTTTTCTTCACTTCAAGTCACGATGTGCAAAAAGAAACATATCTCCATGCAACTCTCCAAATTGGCCACAAAACGCATTGCACATGTGATGTACGGCGTGTCTGGCAAGGCAACCTACCGAAACCTACATGAATCAGAAATACTTGACATTCTTAAAGAAAAATGTAACTGCAGCAAGCGAGGGGACAAGATTTCTTCCTTGACGGTGCCCCTTGAAAGTATCCTAAGATTGCCTGCGATACACATAACAATTGCCCTGCTTGTGGAAATCGGAGAAGGATGATTGGTGGTGTCGGGAACTTCGTGTAAATAAGCCAAGACCCGTATGAAATATGAAGAAAACAAATGGATGAGGAGTAATGAGACTTAGACACACACTTGAACAAGCAACGTCAAAGGCTACACAAACACACCAAGCATAAAACACGCCATCAAGATGAAATGAACAACTCTCCTATATCAAGATACCTACTTAAACTTGACTTTGAAGAAATATATACACAGAAAAAATTCAAAAAGTAAACATGACTCACTTTCACATGTCTTATCGTCTGTTTGGCGCCAAATGGGCATTAACACTGCATAAAATGATATGAGTTGACGCCCTTCTGCCTCTAAATTAACAGACGATAAAATAATAACAGATACGTATGATGCGTTTACGAGAAAAAACTTTTGTTGGTAACATTTCAAGTACAACAGCAATTTGGGGAAAAAATTCTAGAACAAAGTAAAATAACCTATCATTACAGTTGTGAATGTGTTGAAGGAAAAATTATGCATAGAAAATACAGTATTGTTTTAAAAATATCTTTAAAATTTATTTAAAAATCAAACATACCAGTTTAAGATTACGTAGCTGCATATTATTGCAAACTGTAAGTAATATGTATAGAAATATGTCCATTTGAAGTCACAAGATATTTGCCCTTCAAATAAAAAAGAAGGACCCCAACCTACACGTACTTCAGTACTTGTAGATTTTGTAAACTTTACCCCCAGGCTTCCATACAAAAAGATATGGATTTGGGGTAATGTGTAAATTTCCTGTTCTAACATATACATCTACACTCCTAGAATGTTTGGCCAATGGACATTGCATTCCTTGAATACTTGTTTATTGATTTTCTGGTGAGGCTTTTATGTCTATGCATTAATTTATGTGCTCTTCTCTTGCGCCATATGGCCCTCCTTTTGGAATATCGCCCCAATAAGAGAATTAATTTGTATTCACCACGGCAGATTACGTACAAAATACAGCACTGTATTGATTTTGGGGTATTTTATGCTTACTGTAAAAATGAGAGAGAAAATTATACACACTCACAGCTTGGATGTAACAGAATGAGTGCACAAAGTAATTGATTTCACGACCGATGATGGAAAAGAATGTAAACTACTACCATACATAAATGCAAAAGTTTTGTTGGTGGTGTAATTTTTTATTATTCTGGATTTTTTAACTAACTGTAGCAAGATGAGCCAATGTGTAATTCTCTTGTAAATGAGTAATGTTTTGAGTTTTTAAGGATCGATCAATTAAATTCATGTTTACTGGGAGGATTAACATGAAAAAAGGTCCAAATATAAGACGAAATACATCAAAAGAATTGCATGATATATATACACCCCCCCCCCCTCCAAGGAAATTAAAACAATAATAAGGGGGTAGGAAAAAAAAAAAAAACACTGAATAGCGAAATGGAGATTGAAATTAACAAATATATCTATGCTTAAAATAAAAGGGGCCTCCAGGAAATATCACCCACAGAGATATTGAATTGTTCCTGTTGCCTTCAAAGGAACTCTTGTGTATTTTCCTCTTGAGATAAGTGTTTTTGTTTTTTTACATTAAGGACACTTTTTTTAAAGAGCCCCAAGAGGGAGAAAAATATGAAAGGGTCTTAATTTACATATGTAGTCCAACCCCAACCCCCCCCCCCCAAAAAAAAAAAAAAACAGGAAGTACAGAGTATCTAGAAAGACAATGTGAAGCTTTCCACTCAGTTGAGGAAATGAGAAATCAAATCTATTACATAAATTGATTAGTGTCACAGGAGTACACACTCCACAGAATCGGATGAGGAACAAAATGACAAAAGAGGGGTAATACCAAAATACTCCTTACAGAAGAGATTAAAAAAAAACCCACCACATGCATGTGAAGATGATTTACTTGCACTAATCAGCAATGGATCCGGTCCTCCAGCTCTAACACAATTCAATTAAACCTCAGAAAACAGGAGGAATAAACAAGAATTAGAATAGGAGATGGGACTAATTGTTAATTCTTCCATCTAAGTAAGAAAACACAATTACACCATAAATGTAAGGCTGCCCGATTGATCCAAAATTTGATCATTTAGTCTGCTGTCTCTGGGCAGAAGGTTCCGGGGGAAAGAAAATGTAATTATCTCATGTGCTAATTTCTATTGGCCTTCTTATTCAAGAGTTCCACAGTCCAAGAGAAATCTTCAGCATCCTTTAATTACTGATAATGAAACTGAGCAGTTGTCTTTTTTTCCCCTCTTGAAGAAAATTCTTTAGGTCCTTCTTCTACCAAAGTCTCTATCAATCCAGGAGCGATGTCATCTTCTCATCACTCTGTTTAGACTCATTTTCTCTTCCTCTCAAAGGAATTGATTTGTCATTTTTATTTCAAAATATAAGCAGTCTTTCTAAACATTTTTTGTGTGACCTTGTCTGCTTTGTATTCTTTACCATAATGGAGAATTATTTTGACAACTACTGGAATTATTTCAAAAGGAGATTATCCATTATTTATCCCACTGTAACTTAGATCTCTTCTGCTAAGAGCCAGAAGGATGTTCACTCTATGCAAAATGAGTTAACCACATTCTTGCTCTCAATAGATATTCTTCCTATAATCTATATTTTTCTATCTTTACTTCTGTATGTATTTTCCGAATTTCAATTCCTCAAATGCTCTCTTCCTCCCCCCCCCCCCCCCCACCGCATATTTCGGGACCTTATTCCAACTCATCAGATATTTTTCCATTTCCTATCCCGACATTTCAAATGTGAAACGTCAGCTGAGAGCCAATGAGGCGTCAACTCAGATTTTTTTAACACAGAAGTCATGCCCTTCTTGCTCTCAATATTTCAGCTTTTTCTCTTTATCACATTTCCCCCTTCTCTCTCTCTCCCTCTCTCTCCCTTTCTTACTTTTTCAGTATCTTCCCCTATCTCTCTGCCAATCGCCCCTCTCTCTCTCTCTCTCTCTATTTTACTATCTCATTTTTCACTTTGTGTTTCTCCCTTTCATTCTATACCCACCTCTCTTTCTCCCTCTGTCGCTTCCTCTCTCTCTCTCAATCATGCCATCTTTCTATCATCCCTAGTCTCTCCTCCATTCTCACCTTTAAGCCTGAGCCCAATTTAATTAAACTGATGCAAACCATATCTCCCGGATATTTTCTTGCAAGGGAGGAAAAAAATGCTAAGCCATTGAGATCAGTATCACATTCATCTATTCATCATTTTTTTTTTTTAGTATAACCCAAGGGAAAAAAACATTTGGAAGACACAAACTGCTGAGATTAGCGGAATGCAAACACTGCTTTCGCTCTTAGGATTCCAGTAATATCCTAAGAATTCTTGTATTAATGAAAATAAGAAAAAGTATAAATCCCTGAGGACCTAATGGAGCAACTCTAATGAATACTACAATATTTAAATTCAGTAAAAGGAAATGGTAACATTTATCCTGGCAATTCTAAGAAAATATGAATTCTGGTTGTAATGAAATCCATTAATTTTGTTTTAGTACAAACCCATAGAAACAAAATGACAGTATACACTTGAAAAACAAATTGTTTAGATATGTGGCAGAAATAAAGATGGACTATTCCCCCAATTTCAATAAGGAAGAGAATTATACATTTTAAAACAAAGTCTGGAATTTGACTGAAGATCATAAGATCAGTTAAAATTTACAAATATATATAGCAGCAATGCAGTTAGAGAACAAAATATGTATTCTAGGGCTTAGTTTGCATTAGAATAGCACATGATGCACTTTTTACCGAATTCTACACGTTTTGACTAAAAGAAGAAAGAAACAATTTTGTCAAAAGGGAATTGCATTTTTCGGAGAGATTTTACTGATTTATCTGTAAAAATATCATGCTTCTTATAATGCAAATGAGGGAACAAATATCTATGGAATTAAGAAATTCTTTAATTCTTCAGTTAATTTTTCTTACAAAACATTTTTTAAAAATCTATATTTTCTAAGCTTTAAAAAAAAAAGAAAAAAAAAGTGCCTTTTTTTTCTCTGTGGGAGACTTTAATTTATGTTGTTAGATGTATTATAGCCATGACTGCATAAAATAAATGCTAAGTGGACGATTGGGACATCAATATATACATGTACTCTTTGATACACTAAACCATCAAGAAGCATTAAGGAAGCAGTTAGATAAATGGAATTATTCTAAACACAGTCAAGACATTAAGTGACATAATACCCTAAACTAGGGCAAAATTAAATAGGTTTTTAAAGGGGAAAGAACAGTTCTGATATCATGTGCAAATATCCATCCTCTGGTGATAATAATGAAATATTTAATCTATAATTAAGCAAGAATTTAATAAATGTATTTTACTCTCCCCTGAACCATTACGTTTTGCTTCACCTCTCAATATTTCATAATGCATCACTCTATTAGACTAATGTGATATGGCAATCTATTCCGGAGTGATGACACAAGGAATATAACTTCTACGTGGAATTTTGCACCGACCAATTAATACACTCCCAACCTCTTGACCCAATGTCCTATGTGCACTACTTAATAATAACTGCGACTGCATACAGTTGTATGCCAAGTGACACTGTACAGGGGAAATTAATTGCACGTTAGATTCATTGCATACCTCTGGTAATGGCAAAAATATGTTTATGATAATGAACGTTTGTGAAAGGTCATACCGGTATTTCAGGAATCCCGAAACAAGACCCGCATATGGAATTCCTTGTGATAAAGTGGATTAGAACACTAACAAATTGCTGCTAATGCCGATGGCCATTGCACGGTGGCAAGTGCATGGGTGATTATTGTTAATATTCGCAATTTAACAGAAATTAAGCAGTACTAGTAGTATTGATGATTGCAGCATGAAGGTTATACTTGGTGTGGCATTGGAATAACCATGATGGACGCATGACAGAATAATCATAAAATATTCAAAGCCAATTCAGACTTTGAATTAATAGGACACAGAGGGAAAAATGTGAAATTTGATGAAAACGAAGAATGGTGTGAAAAGCAGAGGGCACGGTGATATACGTGTTTGGGACAGCTATCGTCTAGCTGAGCCGTTAACTTGCTGCTGTAATCTATACATCATACACTAATTTCATTTAGCAAACTGGTGCAGATGTCATTTGCTCAAGCCATAGATTATACATGTGTATGTTTAACAGATATAAATATATATAGCCAGCCGATAGATAGTGTGGTGAGCGTACGAAACACACAATGTACTCATTCGAGGAATGTGATCATAATACGTATGAACCTTTAGAACTGGTGGAGTATCTATAAATAATGTATAAAATTCTGGTGAGGGGCCCCGGTCGAGGGAATGTGGAGATAGACCAATTTCTTGGAGTCCCGTATTTGGGAATGGCTAGGTACAAAACGTTATTAGTGACTCCCTCTTCGGTTGATCAAATTCCAGGCGAGAAGCCAGCTGAATTGGGGCTTCTATCTCAGCTGGATGTTTTGTTTCTCAACCTTGTTCTTTCTCTTCCCCTTCTCACTTTCTTTCTCCTCCTTTTCTTACTTTCTCTCATGCTTTATGCAGCCATTTCTTCTGTTATTCCTTAGACAGGCTACTGTATGTCATATGCTTTGAAACATAAGAGCAATGCAAATGTTGAAGTGCCTCTGTAATGACATCAAGGATGCACTTTTCAGGGAATCATATCTATCAAGATATTTAGAAGGTCATATTTGAAGAATCAAAGACAGACTTTTTAATGTTGATACTTCATAAATAATGACTATGAATCGTCATAGCATATATTCATTAGAAAACTTTATATAAATACATAAATTAGAAAGCTGTGCATATCCAGGGCTCAACACTACAGGGGTCTACTAAAATGTAGGAGCAAATAATCCCTTAAGTTTGGAATATCCCCTATTCCCCCCCCCCCCCCCCCCCCGCCAAGATTCAATTATGCAACAAAACATGACTGCTTGATTGTAATTTTTAAATTAGAATACCGTCTAATGGTTTAGTTAGTTTGGAGCCCTCGTACGAGGAAAAAAAAAGAAAGAAAACTTATTAACAATTATTAACAATTATTAAAAGATGTTTGGTACTACAGAATCGGAAAATGGCGTTGAAGAGAAACAAACTGAATCTTTCTGTTCATTCTTGCAGTATACTCTGATGAGTGCAAGACGAAAAGCTTCAGTATGTCTCTCTTCAACACCATTTTCCTAACAATTATTAGGCCTATAACAATATTTGAGAGGTCATTTACAATGCTGAGTGGGATAAGTACATTGGATGAGGGAATCAGTTTTACTTTCAAGAATTTCTTCTCTCTTCATTCATTCTCAAGAAGGTTAAGGAATAATGATGATTAAGATGACTTTTCAGTCCATGATTAAACTCATATAAGTTTCTGGCTCGCATCAAGCCTACGGCTCTCAGGACTTCTGTTTTCTGCAATGGTTGCAATGGTTATATACCATGCAGATTGGAGGGAAAGAACCCTAATGCTGGCTCGCATCAAGCCTACGGCTCTCAGGACTTCTGTTTTCTGCACTGGTTGCAGAGGTTATATACCATGCAGATTGGAGGGAAAGAACCCCAATGCTGGCTCGAATTAAGCATACGGCTCTCAGGGCTTCTGTTTTCTGTACTGGTTGCAGAGGTTATATACCATGCAGGTTGGAGGGAAAGAACCCCAATGCTGGCTCGCATTAAGCCTACGGCTCTCAGGGCTTCTGTTTTCTGCACTGGTCACAGAGGTTATATACCAGATTGGAGGGAAAGAACCCCAATGCTGGCTCGAATTAAGCCTACGGCTCTCAGGGCTTCTGTTTTCTGTACTGGTTGCAGAGGTTATATACCATGCAGATTGGAGGGAAAGAACCCCAATGCTGGCTCAAATTAAGCCTATGGCTCTCAGGGCTTCTGTTTTCTGTACTGGTTGCAGAGGTTATATACCATGCAGATTGGAGGGAAAGAACCCCAATGCTGGCTCGCATTAAGCCTATGGCTCTCAGGGCTTCTGTTTTCTGCACTGGTCACTGAGGTTATATACCAGATTGGAGGGAAAGAACCTCAATGCTGGCTCGCATTAAGCCTATGGCTCTCAGGGCTTCTGTTTTCTGCACTGGTCACAGAGGTTATATACCAGATTGGAGGGAAAGAACCCCAATGTGGAATTCATGGAATCTAACTGTACTCTGATCACACCATAATTACCATCTTGCCTTCTCTTTCTTTAGATATAACCCTTCTGCCTTAATACTTAGCAAGGGCATGCGAAGAAGTTAATCAGTATAGATATTGTGGCAAGCAATGTGTGGTCTTGTTAAAAAAAGAACAATTCTCCGTAATAAACATGCTAAAAAGTAAAACAATAAGAATATTGTGATAAGCTGGTTGCAGTATTATTGTTAAAAAAATACAAGTTCCACTAAAATAATAATAATAATAATAATTAAAAAAAAACATATTAAACTCAAAAAATGTAATATGCAACAAATATATTTCAGAAGTGAATTTCAAGTAAATACATTTAATAGTATTTCAAGGATTTCCGGAGCTTTACAGTGATTATCTGATGTCCTGTTTTGAAAGAATATATATAAACGTGGAAGCAAATTCATAATCCTAGGTCATGCAATTACAGGTTTTACATGTATATCTATGATTTTTCAGGGCTTTGGTGACTTTTAGAGTGATATGTTTTGATATGAAACTTTCACTAATTACAGCTCTCTCTAAATATATTTTGAGGAAGCAAATATATTGAACTTTTTATTCTCTATTAATCTAGTTTCTCAAGCTTTATGAATTCAAAGTCACGTTTCAATATAACATTTTCAATATGTACTGTTCTCTTTTTGTTTACTAATATCATTTCCTATGCCTTACCACAATTAATAACAATTTAATGAATTCATGACTTGCTTTTTTCCATTGTAAGTAGTGTCTGGATAAAATTAATTCTCTGACTTTTTTTTCCTTTTCCAGCAATTCATTTGAACATACAAATTAGAGACGCTAACTCATATACTAAAAATTCAGTTCATGTCATTTTGGTCCTTAGCTGACAATTTGCCCTTTCACTGCCTCTTTCAGCCTTGAATAGAGGCTAAGGAGCTCACTGCTAAAAAGACATGAAAAAAGATCTCTAAACCTGGATGTTAGAATAGAGAGGACAAAGAGCATGGACAAAACAAGCAGTTATTCAACATTTCTAGGCCGGATTGATGGGGTGAAAAATAATAGCAACTCTGAAATGTTTTTGAAGTGAAGTAAATTAGAAATTTATTGATTGGATTTGAGAAGTGGGCATTGGTGACCGGTCAAATAACATGGGTAACCTCATCCTCTGTTTGGGTGAAGATTCCTCAAATTTATGAAATTCCTTTTGCTGTCTACCCAATTCACAGTACAGTATTGCTTTCCTATAGTAATCAAAGGCCTTCTGATAATATATTGGTCTTCACAATGACAGGAATATTTACATTTATAAGGGCCTTTAAACAGTCTGATCACAACACTATTGTGCTTATATCAGACATTTAAAGAATCAGAACTGCACATAACAATGTCATTTAATGAGGAAATGTGAATTTTTCAGACAAAGATGTACATATTTATAGAATTGCAACACAATGCAATACTGTTTTCATCTAGTTTATAAGAGGCCTGCAAATTAGTTTTAAATGTGTATTGTATGATAGAAACATGAAACTAATTAATGCATTATCCCACTAAATGAACCAATTAATAAAATTAAGTGAAAGAAATTATCACTTTGTTTTGAATGTCAAAAGATAAATTAAATAAAAAGTAAATTTAGTCCTGTTTGGAAGATGAGAAAACACAAGTGAGAAAAACAGAAACAGAATATATTGCAACTTATAAATTTGTCTTCCCATTACAGGAGTTCTCAACTTTATTCCAAATTAATAATTAATTCAACTTTGCCTAAATTATGCTGCTACTGAAGGCGAATATAAATATTATGATGTCTGATGACAGAGGGTGCGTTTCTGCTTACTTTTGAAGGCAGAATGAGCGTTTTGAAACGCTCATCGTAAACGCAGTTCCACGGGATACCGTTTATGCTTCCCTTCTCCAGGCGAATTTTGGCTCTGCAGCTGGATTCGCAAACCCACACTGCGCATGCTACGTTGACCCTGGGAGATAGATCCGACTTCACTTTCCCATCAAATGATGCTTACAAAAGGGGGAAAAGTGGTATACTTCAGAAACAAGCATTGCATAATATTGTGCACCGTAGCGGCGCACGGATTTTCACGTGAACCAGAAACACGTTTATTATGACGTCATTTAAACGCGTTGACAAATAAATGATTGTGTGTTTATGCTTCCCCAGAAACTGTCCTTTTGGAGAAACGCCGATACAAAACGCATGTTTGTGAGTTTACGATCGGCGTTTTAGATCGGCGATAATATGAAAATGAGAAGGACGCAACCGTGTTTCGAACTAAACGAGTAACAAAAGCCTCATTCTATACTGAAAAAGGTGAGCATAAACGCACCCATAGTATAATCATATATTACAATGTACTGGTAATGTATCTATTACATTCAATTGAGATGTAATTCAACTAGATATCTGCTGAGAGCCAGAAGGGCATTAACATTAAACATTAATGTCCTTCGGGCTATTGAGGTGATATGTCAAAATAAAACACAAATCTGCTTGCTCTTCTTTAGGCAAGCAAATCGTGAAATTCGTGGTCCTTAAAAATGTCCAAGGATTAACGTCCTACAACTGTATGAGCAAAGTTCAAAGAGTGTGAGTTTACAAGAGAATCACAATAACTCTACTCCTTCATCAATGTCTTCAAATTCTCATCAGCAAATGCTGCATAATAGCCTTACCGATATAGACTGAAATTAAAAAGAAAAACCAACATCAATTTTAAGACCTACATCATATACACGCCAAATGAGTCAGGGAGCTAGTGGATTCAATTAATATTTGAGTGTTCACATGGAAATTCCATCATCCAGCTGCCAAATTATGCAATTTTGGACTAATTACCCTGTTATTCTCTGCTTTAATGAGATAATTAATTACATTATCAGATGTCTACTCAATACTGCACCTTAATATAAACATGATACATCATGTACAATGTATCATGCTTCTTTTCTTCTACAAGAAATGATTACTGTCTTTTTTCTGGTTGAAATTGATAAAAGAGACCAGTTACATTGATAGGCACTTTCCATTTAATACGATGATAATCTCAATTGCAAATATCCATTCCATATTAGAGTTAAAAAGAAAAATTATTTTCATGAGGATCTGAAAATGAAACCATATCATTTAGCATAAATATTTATGTTTCTTTTTACAAAAAAAAAAAATCATATATTTATTGATTTTATAGACGTAACTACTATTTCAGGCTTGGTGAAAGTGGTACTTAGATTTGGCTTTCATAAAATTGCACAAGCTCATTTCTTTCATCAGTGTAAAATGTACAGCTTTTTCAAGAATATTCACTTTTGTTAATGTGATATTCTCTCATTTTTATATTTTACCCTCTTCTTTTGCTCACATCATAGAATTGCAAATATTTGAAAGGTATCATCTCATCAAATCACAATACAATGGTAACTCAATATATTTCATCGAAAGCAAAATGTATAAAAAATACAAACTGAAGATAATAGAGGATTATTTTCTGTTTTCATGGCAACCTTTCCTGACTGCATTGAATAAATGATAATGAATCCTTATTCACTGATAGTCCAGATTAAGAGAATGCAAGTAGAATCCATCTATCCAGCTTGTTTCACACTTCAAATGCCTCACATTTTTTAGATGCTCATTCTTTTGATTTCCATATTAGGCTGACAGAGCATTTCACATATTTGTATTCCCCGACACCAAACTGATAATACATATACAATACTTAATGCATGTGTTTACATGTATAAAAAGCTAAAAAATAAGATAAGAATGTGACAGAATGTAACTAGTCATTGTCATTACAGAGGAGTGTCTTTTTTTTCTTTTAAATTCTATAAATTATGCTGTCAGTATCCGTACTATGAATTAGAAAATATGATAAAATTGAGCAAAAATGGAGAAATATATGTTTAATATGTACAATTTATCATAATTACATGACAAAATATTTATTCAATCGATCTGTTCTTTTAGTTCTTTCTCTCTTTGTTCTTTATTTCTTTATCTCTATTCTAATTTTGCAAAATTGAAAATAAAATATTACTTTTAAAATCTAGTGTTCGACTAGATATCTACTAAAAAGATTGTGACTGTGTTAACTGTATCAAATCACATTTCTATTCCCTAATAGTATTTCCATGAAACTTGAAATTATTTGTGGATTTAAATAATCAGATCATCTGACAAATTTGATTTCTGTTTTGTGTGGTATTTTCATTGTTGAAGTAATATACACAATGATGAAGATGTCTCATAAGTGTTGAGAAAATAGAAACATATCCATAATAATTGAAAATAATTATTACTCTAGTCAACAATGATATAGCCCTGAAGTATCTCAGATAATTAATATCTCCCCATTCAACCAGATATGCATGTACGCATATATCACTTCCACAAACATTTCCTAAAAATACCCAGCTTCATCACCATCGTAATTGACAAGATCAATATCTCTATGGCAACCAATTCTCATCCATTTTTTTTTTCTACCATACCTCATCAATATTGCCTAAGTATACTGTGATGTAACATTGAAGGTTTTTTACTCCTCTTTTATTTTTTTTTATCGCTTCAAAGTGGAAAGAAAGCGTTGTTAATTAACGCATTATGGCCTTCATTGAGGGAGGGCAATTAGTGCTACGAACCTTACAGACTAAATTGCTAAAAAGCCTGCTTTTCTGAGTGAGATAAATTTCATATGCAAATAAATCATAAAATGGGGTTTTAATTAGAAATAGCTAATGAAAGAAACAGATGCTGGAAATAATGAATGTATAGTGGTGAGGTTGAGGTTAATTGTTATTTTTTTCAAGCTTCTCCTTCTGACACCATCTTTTTGTCCCTTTTTCTCCTTTCTTTCCTATTTAAAAACTCTTTCACCCACTCACTCGCTCTCCCTATTTCACTTCTCTCTCACCTTCTCTCTGTTTCTTTCTCTCCCAATTTAAACCACTAAATGTCTCTTCCATTTTAATTTACTAGGTCCACTCGCATGTAATCAAAATGATGTTGATACTTTCAGATCAGACAAAATGAAATTATTCGCCATATTAGAGTTCCCTATATGAAAACTAACTAAATTTGATCTGCACACTTCATTTCAAGGATGTTTCAACTTCCAAAATTAAATTTTGATTGATATCATTTTCTCAATTCTCCATACGGTATGACTAGCTCTTTTGACAAATAAGTGGAATTTTATGCTTCTAACATGTAAAAAATATTAAGCTTGGGTTATTATCACTTTACAATCAGCCCTTATAAATGTTAATATTGTTTCGAAAACAGATGTCACAAAATAATAATCAAACATGTTTCCATAACCATCATGTAAAAATTATGTTTTAAAATCACAAATTGCCTTCTGTTCATCATTTATTTTATTGATTTTATTCAATTAGTGATTTATGTGAAAACAATCCAATCAGTGTTAAATTTTATTTTTAATGCATTGATAAAGAGATTCAAGCTTAAAATAAAAAAAAATCTAATGATATATCAGTTATCATTTTACTTACGAACATATGATTTTATTGCTTTTTCAAAAATCTTGACAGAAAAATAATAAATCTCAATTGAACCAAATTGCACGAAATATTATAGACAAACAAGTATTAAATCATATTTCAGGGAGTGACTTTTACTGAAATCTTTGATGTAGAGCCCCTTTCTCACATTTCCAAATCCAAAGAAATTAAACTCCTATCTTGTTTCAACATAAGCAGAACTCTAAAATGCATGTGATGGGAAAAAGGTTTAAATGATTAAATCATTTTTTCTATTTCACAAAAGGAGCTCTCTGTCTTTACTGAGAATACAATACACGTCTACTTTGATGAAACTTAATTGTTTTGAATTCAATCTTTAATTCTTACAACAAATCTAGAAATGTGAAGTAATTTTCCAAAACTGTCAAATCCCGAGAGAGTGTATTCTTCCCTGTATTTCAATACAAGCATAGCTCTGAAAGGCTTGGAAAAGGTTCAATAAACAGAGTATTTTAACCCAACGGACTCCATTCATCACTCACCCCTACTCACCCACAATAAACACCCTCTTGCCCCTAGTTGACCTACTTTCCTCTCTAACTTCCAACACTCTATTTCCATCGCATTCTTCTCTGCGACCCTTCTCCATATTTGGGTGCTCTCGACTCTAGAAACATCCTAAGACTCTGCTAGGTATAACAGCGCTCTACTCATCGAGAGGGAGAGACAGATAGAGAAGGAGGGAGAAAGAGAAAGAGAGAGATAGGGGAGAAAATATAACATACAGGAAAGTAAATGAGTGGAGATGGTCATGAGTTAAAAAAAAAACAGGAAAAAAAAGAGAGAAAGGGGAGAAAATATAACATACAGGGAAGTAAATGAGTGGAGATGGTCATGAGTTTAAAAAATAACAACAAAAAAAAAGAGAGAAAGGGGAGAAAATATAACATACAGGAAAGTAAATGAGTGGAGATGGTCATGAGTTTAAAAAAACAGAAGAAAAAAAAAGAGAGAAAGGGGAGAAAATATAACATACAGGGAAGTAAATGAGTGGAGATGGTCATGAGTTTAAAAAATAACAGAAAAAAAAAGAGAGAAAGGGGAGAAAATATAACATACAGGAAAGTAAATGAGTGGAGATGGTCATGAGTTTAAAAAAACAGAAAAAAAAAGAGAGAAAGGGGAGAAAATATAACATACAGGAAAGTAAATGAGTGGAGATGGTCATGAGTTAAAAAAAAAAAACAGAAAAAAAATAGAGAGAAAGGGGAGAAAATATAACATACAGGAAAGTAAATGAGTGGAGATGTTCATGAGTAAAAACAACAACAAGAAAAAAATAGAAAAAAAAGATAAACATAAATATAGAGGGACAGAAAGTAGAAAAAGTTGGAAACATGAAAAGATTGAAAGGTGTAGAGATGGGACTTGGGAGGAAAGGGGGGGGGGGGGGGGTATGGGGTTAAGCAGAAGAACAGAACAAAATCTTGCAAGCAGGTGGAGTTAATATTATGTAACTAAATCAAGATCAATAGAAAAGTGATGCATAGATCTACCAGCAGAAACATGTAAAAAGGTCGAAAGAGATAGACAGAGAGAGGGAGAGAGAGAGAGAGAGAGAGAAAGGAGGGCAAGAGAAATAACACAGCGAAAGAGTGAGAAAAAAGAAATATCTGAAAAAAAAAAAAGAGTTTCTAGACTGAGTAACAGTGAGATAAAATATTTTCGAGAAAGAAAAATATTGTCAGCTATTAAGGTGCAGAAGGATATTAAGTGCTATTAATAGCTAAAGCCTATCTGGCTCTCAGCTGATTTTATTCTAAAAAAGACAAGAACAAATAGTGAATATGTACAACAGAAATGCATCACTCTAGCAAGCCACTCAAGCCATGGCAGAAAGCTGTTATCCACCCCATCAACCCTGGCTGAGATTCCTCTCCTAGTATGGTTCATCTATGGGGCTTTAGATTCTAGGCAGTAACTCCTGGTTCAAAGTACATGCATTTAGAAAAAAAACCAACAAACATCATTGTAAATGTAAATTTACGTAAATCTATCATTAAAAGTACTATTTTTACACTTCATATCTACTCAAAACTGTATACTTGAAAAGACTGTATACTCTTAAGAAGAATGGAAATGTAAGCCCTCTTCCTGAGGTGACAGAGTCTTTTGCAATTTTGTATATATTATTCTTATAAAAATTGGAGCATGTTCAATAAAGTCTTCATGCAATTAAATAATGATGTACCAATAGGGATATGGGATAAATTCTAATTTTTTTATAGCATTGAATGTTCATTGTATATATGTAAATAAAGCAATTACTGAAGAAAAAAAAAATAGGAAAGACATAAATAGCCAGCTTCATAATTTTCTTACTTTGTCTAGGCTATCATCAAAAATCTTATCACATGAAAAACACTGCAAAAATAAATTCAATATCATGCCTTTATTCAAGAGATTAAATTTTCAATGATAAATCAAAATTAACCAGCTGCATTTTATCATTCATTGGGGAATTTATATTAGGTTTAAAATTGTAGATTATGGCCTACATGTATGTAAGTTGCACTTATCAACTAAATATGATAGTGTAAATCATATCACAATTATAAATTGTGATTCCTTGAAAATATAAGCATTCCAAACATTTTCATGAACCATATTTTCAACTCATATACACTGCATGTGGGTGTCTCTAAATAAGAGGAAATACATTTTTACCACAAAAATTTTATGAACACTACCTGTGCTTTACCATATAAGGTCTGGTCATATGTCTAGTGGGACATCAAGCCAATTACATAATCAGTATTACAAAAAGGTATTTGTTGATGCACATTTACAATACCTTTCAAAGTAGTGAGCATTTCTGACATCACATGCAAAATAAACTAACCTGATAGTACCAGTAAAAACAACTGTCCAAACCTATAGGCTCTTTGAAGCAAACGTACAAGCAAGTGACCGTGTGTGTGTCTCTCTGGACATGCCTCTATCAGCTCTTAAATTGATGAATTCATGACTGGCAGAAATTGACATAAATGTGTACACTTCAGATTACGAAACACAAACCGATTGCAATCTAGGACGTCTTTGGTGAATAATGAGAAGTAATACTAATTTGTGACCAGAACACAGCTCAGAATACTGGTTATTGCATATCAATCAAATAATCTAGCTGCAATCTTTTAACCACACACACAAAAATAAAAAAAACAAGGAAGAAAAACAACTTGTTAAACTTGGCCCTTGTAAAAACAGATTGAATTAAAATATAGCAAAAGACACCATGAGTAGGCATTAAGGCTGATTTCAATGTTTTTCTAATTCAAAATAGCAAAAAATGTGTTTTTTATTGCCAGATGCTGTATTATGTTGTAAATAGATATCCTATTTCCTGTGTTGGAACTAAAACCAGGGTAATAATCCTGATAATCATCATATGGAGGAAGAACCATGAAATATGTTCTTTTCATTATTTTATGATCTGTATTCCATCAAAGAGCTGAGCATGTCTGTTGTGTGGCTTACACAAAAGGGAAGTGTTCCCTTAAATCTGGGATTGTTACTGGCAGGAAACATCATTTTCCCTCCACAGTTTTCCAATTACAGATTCCCAAAACAGAGACAAGCACGCTAACTCCATGTCCAATTTGGGCAAAAAGCAGTCCGCCCTTCCTCTTTGGATCAAGTGAGAACAAAAACCCTTCAAAATGGTGGAATTTAGTGACTAATTGTGAGACTTCGTGAGCTGTAAATTAGGTTAGGTGGGAATGAGGTGTTTATTGGAAGGGAGGGGAAATTGACCATTTATCGCATAATTTTCAGGAGGAAATCCACCCTTGTTGGAATTATTAGAAGGAGCATGTAAGTCAGAGGGTGTTTACATCGATTGCCTGCCACCTCATGCCTCTTCCATTTTTCTCGGGAATTTCAGGCAAAATTTCCAGTGTGTCTCACGCTGGATGCTAATGAAGAACTTATTACTAGGTTAGTGTTTATCTGCGATATCGTCAGTGCTCTTCTTTGCTATCCTTCACTTTCCTTGAAGGTTCAGAGTAATTAGGAGTTAATTCACACAAGTTTTGCTAGCTCATTTGACTCAATTGAATGATGATGTGAGCAAAACTGGTAATTTCGGTGGTTATTTATGGTCATTGTGGAAAAGGATCTTAGGAAAAAATCTCCTACAAACTTACCAAAGGTGACCTGAACTTTTTTCTTAGAGACTGTAATACTAATCCTCTCCATGTACTTTTGCTAATAATTTCCTCATTTTGGGAAATGAAGGTGGGGTAAAAAAAAGCAAATTATTATAAACTTGATCATAACAGCATCCATGAAATAGCTACATGCTGTACCTGGTATCAAACAAAGTCAAGATAGCATAACTGCCAGCTTAAAAATGTTATTTTTTAAAAATCTGATAGTGTTTTCAGAGGTCTTCATATGTTATTCCAAATATTGTGCTTGGCAATTATTTTCACATTAAGAAACATTAGGAATAAAATTTAAAAAAAGTGAAATTCTATAAATCTTCTCTATCAGTTGATTATACAAAAAATCTGATATCCGGGATCCAATTAAATTCGCACTTCCCAACATGGATGTATATCTTTGGAAATTTGACTCATGATTTTAAATTGCAAAAATAAACATACATGTACATGTATACTGACAAAAAATCCCACACATATCATTTACATAAAAACTGAGTTTTAGAAAAATACAGTGACTTGACTTCACCAGTGTAAAGACAAAGAGGCTAAATCACAAACCTTCAGGAACATGTGAAAGATGGGAAACAGAGACAAGTACTACTTATCTACATATAGAGAAACCAAATTGTATGATTACATTGAAATAAAGGTAACTAATCACTATCATAGAAAAAAATAATTGATTATAAAATGTATTTTTCCATGGCATGCCATGATGACTCCAAAAAAATTCTAAGATACTTTTAGGCAATCTACAAAAAAAAGGTTTGATTTACAAATAAGTGCAGTTGCTGTCAAACTACTTTTTTTGGTTGTTTTACCTTATTTGGGCATTGTTTTTGAAAGATAATCAAAGTTTGGGGTAGAATTTGGCAGTGGATAGCCATGTAAAGATTGGGATACACCACCACCTATCATGACTGGAGTAGAGAGTACAATACCTAAGGGGTCACTGACCTGGTAGAAGGTCCCTTGAAGCAACAGGGGGTTACCCTAAAAAGGGTCATTAGTCTTCGACACCAGACATAGCGTACACCACCAGCTGGTTTTATTTTTAGCAATGGTTTGCACAACATAAGACCTCAAAAAATATTCAGAAGTATGAAAAAAAAACTTCTGTACTAATCAAAATATGTAAAGGATAAACAAGTGTGTGCACAAACACATATATGAGTATCTGTGCTTTCCCAAAAAGGAAATGTAAGACTACAATGAATGTACTCCCAAATAATGAAGAAGTGGACCCAATCGCAAATAGTGTCTCACTGAAAGTTAGCATTACTAGCAAGTCATTACAATCCTACTTAAGACAAAGCAATGAACTCTTCACAGTAAATACATTCCTCAAATTTGTGTCACACACTCTGCATCATCATATCTGCCTGCAGCTCAGGCAGCAACAACTCTCTTTACTCTGTTCAGTCTAAAACATGAGGTCTGATTTACAGACTATCAAACAGTTGCGCAGGTACATGTATATCACTGTCATTAGTTTACAAGTACAGACCCTCTAGGTTATCACAGTACTCTAATTCTGAATGCATTGTACTTCTGAACATTTCCCTATTTCATTACAGAAAAAAATATGAAAACACAAAATGAACATATAGGTCTACATGTCCTACTCTACATTACTGTTAATGATTTTCATGAAGTTTACAACCACAAAAGCTGGTTCACCACTCTATAGACTTGAATACAGTTTAAAGATGAAGTACACATTACCATACATTGGCAGCCCTGAAAATATATTTGAACAGCGTCTATAACAACAGACTAACATGAGAAATTGATGGTCACCAATAGGCAATTCCAATGTCCATGCATGACAGAACACACATTGGTATCTGAATAATCCTCCTCTATAGGACACTTCTTGGTCATCTCACTTTCCCTTTCCAATCCCAATGATTTCTCTCTTTCTCCTTCTCCCCCACTCTATCTATTTCTCACTTCCCCATCCCCCCCCCCCTCTCTCTCTCTCTCATGGGAGTGATAAAATATTGAACAATTTGACAATTTTCATGGCTATTTGCTTCTGTGTACTTGACCCTGTACACATACATGTACGAAGATGCTCTTTTTCAGCAATGTACTGCTGATGCATATTTCCACTGTTTACAGAAATCTTCAAAGCATAAAATCTTTTTTTTCTTCCAGTAAGCCTATAGGCCTATATGTAAAGAGTAAGGAGTCAAAAATCTTCCAAACAAAAAATACTTTAAAAATTATATAAAAACTAAAGGCCTATTGCTAATTTATGGGGGGGAAAAGAACAAAAACTGCAATAGAAATAAATAAATGCATTTTAACATCCCCTCTCTAGTATCAATTGTTATAGTATTTAAATGAATTATATAGGCATCCAACTAAATGTTGAACATCTAACAAAAACACAGGTTAAGAAGTCAGCACTTTCAATCTCATTTTTTAAACGATTATTCTGTTTATCAAGTTTCTGACTACAAGGAAAAGCACATACAGATTTCAAACATTTTTTTCACCCAAAACAATCATACATAGCTCAAAAGCTGAAGTAAACTAGTGCATTGATTTACAATTGAGTTCAGTCTATAAAAAACATCTTACAATCAAAGTAGTTTAGGTTTTGTCCACTCTGGTATGACAAGCAAACTCCAACATCAACATCTGGAACCGCCTCAAGATAAATGCCCATCCAAGCAAATTGTGAATTGTTAAAAGACAAATTGTTTATTGTCCATGGCCAGCCCCACCAGAAACAGACAAATTCAATAAACTCGTCTTTTGATCATGGCATGACTGGCCAGAGAATAAGAAAACAACAAGATTTATGTGATCTTGAAATAACAGCCAACCAAAAGTTCATGTGGCCAAGAATTGCCATTTTTCAATTGGAGACGATGTAATTTGATATTTCATATATACGTCTGGCATAGCTTTGAAGTATTGCTACTTCATTTATTGCTACGTTCTAGGTAAGCAGATTTGATACAGTTTTTCCTGATTACAATTCTTTTACGAATAATGTGCACATAACCAAAGTTTCATATTCAATAAATAAATTTGTTTTCATATTACTTTATGAAAATTGATTTATGATATTAAATGTACATGCTTATCATTTAAAATGAAGGAAAATAACAAATCTAAGCAATCTTTAGGCTTTAGGACTTTTTTAAAAAGAAAAAAGCAATCTTTGAAAAAAGGAAAACTTTTAGGAAACACTTAAAATGGGTTGGTGAAAATAAAGAATTACATGTACAATGGTTATTTTTACCAGATTTTGGGGTTAGACAAATCTATCAACCAGCAGCATCTTAGCTAACATGAGCAATTTCATTTGTTTTTTTTAAATGGTCATTTTGACCACAATCTCAGAATGACATATGTCCACAGTGATGATACATGTAGGTTGAAATTGATCAGTCCCTTTTCTGAGTAAAACACAATTTCTTTGTATGTTGCTTGTTACATAAACATACCATTTCATCTTTGATGAAGTTAAGTTACAAATAAAATCATTTGAACAATGTGATCAGTATGAACAATAACACAATCAATAAAACTGTTGATAGACAGGCTATCAAACTTCAAACCATGGCATTTTTCTTTCTTCTCAAGACATTCCCAAACAAACTACAACTAAATTGGGCAGACTGGTCTAAAATCCTTGAGCAAATATTTGTTAACAACCTTTCCCTAAAGCTTGCTGTAAAGACAAGCTTTTCTTTACTTATCAGTGACTAAACCACAAAAAGCTCTCAAATAAAGACATGCCCTTCTTTAGGTTTTACAACATCCTGAGTCATTCACTTAACCAGTATTAAAAACGGGGCTAATAAGAAAAATATCAGGACAAAATTGATAAGTTTTGCTGGTATACATGTATTTTTAAAACTATTTTAATATTGTCTGTTTCAAGCTAGAAGGGAGTTAAGTCATATACTTTGACATAGATTAATGCCCTTCTGGCTCCAAACAGATGACCTACTTTTTAAGTAATTTTCAATAAAATACAGGGTATGTATTCTCAGTTTTAAGACAATAATCTAAGGGGCACTCCTCTATATACTTTGCGTACAAAGAAACTTTAAATGTGGAAGGATTTTGAGTGAGTATGGCTACAAGATCACAAGAAGAGCACAGAGTACAATACTCCAGATGACTGCGTTTGCTAAAATTCCTAACAACATTAACAATTTTGGGAAATTTCATTCTTAGTAACAATAATAATAGCTGTTTTTTATATAGCACCTTAAACAGTTTTAGTTTTGTAGTAGTGGATTAAAGATTGATATTACTTAGGACAGAATGAAAGACTGTGTAGAACACTATTTGGATCCATGTTTATTATTCCATGACAAGTAAATCTCGGTTTATTGAGAAGAGTTAAAAAGCCCCAAAATGGATCTTCCAGTTTTTTTTTAACTTTTTGTTTCTAAAAATGAATAAACAGCATTCAAAATTATGGTCTATAATTGACATATTGTGATTTCTTTAAGTAGAATTTCATACTATGCATTTTTTTTTTCATCAAAACCTCAAACATTATTGAAAAGGGGCACTAGGATTTCTGCATATTGCGTACAGTATGTACACAGGTAAATGACATTTCATAATGCAGCTTTGAAAGAAAATCAAATGACAAATACATAAATGAAAACTATATGAAGTTTATGAAGCACTGACAAACATAATATCCACTTTAATTATGAATCCTAAAAAGGCAAAGTTATAGAAAGTCTTTATCATTCATTTTGCTACTTTTATAAAGTAAATAGACTAATAAGAACAATAAGACTAATAAGAACAAAAAGAGTAAAAGTCAAAAGCCTTTCATATTTCAAAAAGAGTCAAATTTCAAAACTATCAAGCCTTCAAAACTAGCAATTTCAGTGACTTAACAAAAAGTTCAAAAACTCCTGATAAAAGGGCATAATTACCTTTACAAAGATGAAAACCAAAGTATGAAATCAACTGAGACAGTCTTGTCTGGACCAAGTATACAAACAGCACAAAATGTCCCAGGTCAGAACTTAGTCCATTCACCTAGTTCTGAATCGCCTGCGCACCACTGATCTCTAACCCACGTAACATCAAGAGTTCACAAGGCAAACATACACACGTGTGGATAATACAAAATAAAAAGTGTCTCTCCCCGATACTTTTTCCCCCTGCTGCACCGTGTGCGAGTATGAGTGGGTGCACTGTCAACCAGGGAAACTCCAATGCATTCACAGGGCAAGCAGCCAGCTAGCTCATGCGGGGAGATCCTAAGCAGCAGTCAGTCAAGTATACTCTGTTTTGAGGAGTGCGAGTCATTAGGAGAGTGTGGCAACAAAGCCAAACTCACTCGATCAGCTGATGGAAGGAGGGGTTGAGTCGAATAAATACTAGAGGTAGAGGAGTACATCAAAACTATCTCACTCTCCTCGGAATAAAAACATAAAAGGACTCAAACTTGGATATTTCATCATAAAAGTGACTTGATATGTATGCAAATGAGGGGGCTGAGCTAAGCTAATAGATCTATATACACAACTTATTTCTACACACAAAGCATGCACATGGCAAAAGAGACACAATAGACTGGAATTGAGTGTGTGTGTAACATGTGTAATGTTAATGGTGTGTGTGTGAGTGTGTGTTGGCAGAAAGGTACACTATAAAGATGGTGTGTGGGACAATTTTTCTCCCTTCTAATTTGAATAATCAGATTATTTTTCATAGGGGTTGGCTAACAGCTGATTGGTGATAAGGGTGGTGGATTCCATAAATTAGTGACTTTTTTTTCTACCGTCATCACTGCTGCTATCCGATGCCCTATTCGGAATGCTGACTGTATTGGAATGCTTGGGTTACCATAGAGAAATTAATGACTATTATGGGATGGCTACGGAATTCTATATACTCATTGAAATGGTTGAGGATGGATGGGGCGGTAACTCTTCATCTTTCTTTCAACACAGTATAATGAAGATTTGGTATTCATTTCAATTAAATAGACTATCCATAATCAAAGTATAATACCATATTTACATATTTTTCACTGTAATAATCATATCTCTCTATTTTACCAAAAAGTTTATTAATTTTTCCAATTCATATTCTTAAATACATTTTTAATGCTATCATTTTCCCCCTCAACATTTATGATTTTAATATTTAGTAATTTTCACTACTAATAACTAAATACTTACAAATAGGCATTTTAATAAAAAATCAAATATAATGCACTTTCATACTGCATGCTCTCATTTTTCATGCAAAGTAAAATATCATTATCCAGTCATTATCAACATATGAAAAATAACATTAAAGCTTAGCCAATCTGCATCTATATCATCATATTTGATACTTTCTCTGTAAACTAAACTTTGTCTTATCTTAAGAAGGCCACAACCAAGACTGTAATGTGATAACGTATACTCAACTTGAACAAAGTATAATTCTTATTTTGTCTGCCACATTTAAATCTGAAGATGAGAGAGAGAGAGAGAGAGAGGAAGAAGAAGAAGAAGAAAAAGTAAAGGACATATCCCACGTAAACCTCATTATTTCTTCTTCTCCACAGATTTAAATAATCACTTAGTCAAAGTCAGTCTTTAGATACACGCCAGTACACCATTCATGGTTATATTTGTCTTGCCTGTGACCTGCAGAAGTGCATGAAACACCGACATACTCATGCAGAAAATGCACAAAATACAAATTCAAATCTAATAATCGAGAGATATCTGGCCCGTTAAGCCCAGAAAAAGTCCATTTGTGGACTAGCAGGCGCATTTAATGAAATTTGCAACATCTTAAAGATTTCTGCGCTTGCATGTTTGTGGGCGAGGAAAACGAGGGGAAGAGATTGAGAGAGAGAATGCGAGGGGAGAAAAAAATGTCGGTGGAATATCCTGGATGGTAATAATTGTCTATACTTCCCCTCTTTATTTTCTGCAGGTCTGCTAAAAGCTGGTTTTTATTCCATTACAGACGGATGAAATAAAATAACAGATTTTACTTCTTCTACCTGATCGCGCCTGCGAAGGTTTTTGTTTCCTTTTTCTTAACCTCACTTTCTTTTCCTAGCTTCTTCCTGCGACCTTTGCAGGTATCAAATTTGTACATCAGGAAATTCAATTATTCACGACATGGATCCAATCTCCTTTAGCCTCCTTCAATATTTCTATGACTTCTCCCTCACTGGAATGCTCGCTCCAATTGTTTTTTTGTTTGGAAAAGAGGCACATGGCATAATTTTTTCTAGGACTTCACATTCTAATGATAATGGGAAAATTGCATTATAATGAAGGTTTAGTATTGAAGTTGTTCTACTAATCAGGCATGCATTAGAAGCCAAGATCTTGTCTTGAGCGAGCTGGTATTGAATTGATTCCATTACTTTTGTACAAATTGTCTTCGATTATCCAAATTAATGCTCGGCTTGGCCTTGAAGGAACAATGTCAAATCACAAGAAAACCTTTGTTTTAATCAATCTGCGTCATGCCCAGCGGGGAAGGCTGTTTAATTGAATCGCAGAAAGAGAAGTGCAATTCGATCATTATACTTCTTTTTTTTTTTTTTTAGCCCTAATTTGTTTTGGATTCAATTTGCCAAACATTTTCTTTCTTCCTTACTATTCAGTCCTACAGACAGAGAGTTGTGTTAGTCAAAATGGGTGTTTCATTACTGCATGCCTTGTGTTTAATTACTTCTAAACAAAGATTTATGATTCTTATCTGCCCAAAGGAAACTGATCAAGCTCTATGCTTGACAAAATTGAAGCCCACTTTGTGCCAACCCTGGTCAAATTATTGTGAAAGAACTTTCAGTTTCTGTCAAGACAAGTCGTTTTCAAGAGAAAGTAAAATATTGAGTACAGGCAACATTGTATTGAGGTATGTCTCCAATCTTAGAAGATAAAGGAATTTATGTCAGATGAGAGACCTTTCTTTTTTTCTCCTTTTAATCAAACATCAGGGGGGCGTTTCATAAAGTGTCTTGTCAGTGATTTTTACCGACAAATTTGCGCTCAGCCAATCAGATGTAAGGATTTCAGTAGCTTATAACAGTTATTGTAACTGGTCATTGATGACAAGTTTTATGAAACAGGGCCCAGTACATGAAAACCCCCCCCCCCCCCCCCAAAAAAAAAAAAAACAAACAAAATAGGAGAGATGAGTGATTTAGCTCTGGAAAGCTCCAAAAGAGCTCTAGTTAAAAAAAAAAAACCCTCAAAACAAATACATAAGAATTACTGCAATAAAACCTTGCTGTAACTATAGCAAATTAGAAAGAAAAAAAAGCTCCCTAAACAAAAACTTATTTTATTAAACACTGGCGTAACTCAACATAGGATTGTACATGTATGTATAGATATCACATTACTAATCAAAATTGGAAGAAAGTGAAGATGAAAGTCTTACCTTTTGAGGTTGGATTTTCATCTTTGAAGCAGACTTTTGTGATTGTGACTTGCCCTCAGGGCTGCAATTCAAAGAGAGGAAGAGAAAAAAACAAAAACAAGCAGGTTTAATAGACAATATTAGCCAGGTTCACACGATGGGAGCTAAACTTTTAAGTTTTGCTTTAAGTTTCAAAAATTTAAGTTAACTTGTAGTCATCTTGTAGTTTCAGACCGTATGAACGGACTCGTGGTTTTGAAACTTGAAGTTTACTTGAAGTTCTAGAACCACAAGCGAGCTCGTGGTTAACGCTGAAACCACGGGCACCGAGGGTCCTCCACCGCAGTTTCGGACCATGTAAACGGAATAAATGTACAAGTTTCGTAAGCTCGTAGTTAACGATGACCTCTCTGTTCATGTTAGACTTCCTGGTCATATCCTTCGCATGAATTATGAACACAGGAACTGTATGTGTACTGTACACACAATCGGTATCTACTTCCGGCATTAACAACGACGATCACTCGGCTTGTAATTTCAGAACAACGAGCATTGTTGTTTCGAGCCCATGTGAACCCTCGTCATGGTTAGTGAGTTGTTGTTTCGTTAACTTAAAGTTTCGGTAACTTAAAGTTTCGAAACCACAAGTCCTGTATGAACGTAGCTTTTGTAACAAATGCAATTCGTACAAAATCTGAAGAAGAAATTAATAAAGCAATTTATGATCATGAGTATACATTTTTAAGAGAAAAACAACATTTTGTGAAGAAATACAGACATCTATTGTAGCTTACTTGCATCTGTAATAAAAACTCCAGAATATGATACGTTAAAAAAATAGTGCTGCATGCTAATAGATGTTCAACTGAAACTGTGACTAACAATCCCAAAATTGTAATACTTGCAAATATTTGAGCAATGGGATAACAAGGACTACCATGGGCCATGCACAGACCCCTCTTATCTCCATTTACAAATGATCAATAAAACCTATATGAACACACTGCAATTTGATGCTCAAATTAAGAGTCAGAGAGACACTATTACTTATTCAGCAGAACATAACCCCAGTTTCACTCCACATAAAACTTGACAAACCCCACCCCTGTCTATACATACTATACCTACTCTACATAACTGATAGGAACATGGGAAACAAAACACATTGTGAAATTGCAAATAATCCATGAAAATCTAAGATAAGGCAAAACTAGACCCATGGAAATATCAATTTACCCAAAAGCTGATTGGGCTATTTTTCCTATTCTTTTTATACACAAGTTTTATTTCTTAGGCAAATATAACATGGGAGCAAAGTGCATTTACAATGTACTTGAGCAAAAGCTGATAATGGTAATATTGATTGAAACTGCACTATTCCACACTTAAATTGCTCAAAATATCTATTTTATCATCATTATTGTTTGAGATAAGTCAACCTTTGCTACTCTCTATATGAACAGCATCACATAGATAAATGGATTTTCCATGTCTGTGAAATTGCATTATTATTTTTATCTTGCAATTTTTTGAGTTAGACTTTGTTGGTCATATAATCATTAAATTATGTACATGAATATAACGAATATCATTCAGATAAACATGTATAGAGTACAGAATTTAAAAATATTAATTTTGGTCTTGTACTACACTGTAAATCATAGTTGATTTCAATGTTAAATTCAATTCAATTCAATTTATTTCACAAGATAAAATCAATATATATGGTAACAATAAATTAAAATACATATACAAAATTATGCGGGGCTTTCCATAAAGGTTAAAAAACCTGTAGTATTTGGATCGCCCATATGTAACACTTATGTGCTACATGCAATCCTGTAAAGAAAACTTAAATAGGTTTCATTCATTTCTCAATCAAATAATATTCAACGATAATACAAATTTTTAGATGAATTCATGCAATTCTTAAAAAGAAAAAAGCAACAAAATAACACACACCAGTGCATAATTAATTCTGTATAATTTCCTGTTTAGTTAACCTGCAAGAATATACTGTAGGGGTATAATAAGATGAAAGGGGTGGGACATTGTTTATGGGCTCTTTCATACAAAAGAAAAATCTTAAACAACTTTAATACACATATGAGACAACTGTTTAATAACAGGATGAATAAAGAAATGTCACATGTACATGCAAGTATAAACTGTTTGACAAGGAAAGTGACCAGTTGTGTAAAATCCTCATAATTTACCGCATAAAAATGGAAGTTATTGTTTTTTGTTGTACAAAGTTTTGTCACACATCATTCCAATATAAAAGTGCATACAAGAAAATGTTGAGCTTAAGATAATTAATGCATAGAGCTCTTTTCAAGTCTGAATAAGGACAGGAGGGAGGGGGGGGGGGGAGGGGGGGTTATAAGGTGTACAGCAGGATCAAACTCATTCCCAGACTCATACCCTAATGATTAATTATTTTCAACATAGAAGGATCCACCCAAATGTAGATTTTTGGTCTAGTTCCCTCAAGAAAAAAGGAACTGAGCAATTAAAAATGACTGGATTTGGTAGTGTTTTTGGAAATGTAGGAAATTCCAGTCCTAACTGAATGAAATCTTACATGTATATAATGTAGTGGTACTTGTATACTACTATTTGATACTTGCCTGTCTGGGCAATATATCACTGGTTAGATCAATAGGAGTAGAGAGCAATTCTGCTCTGGAAAGCAACAACAACAACAACAACAACAACAACAATAACAACAACAAAAATCAAAAATTCACATGAGCTTTGGAAAAAATGGACATATCTAAGACAGTCTGCCAGGTATCTAACTTCATGAACAAAAAAAAAAAAAAGAAGTAAAAGAACTCTCATAATTACCTCAAAAAGAAATATTCCCAATGCATCTGTGCATCTTTCTTTTGATCTGTCTCTCTCCACCTCCCTCCCTCCCTCCCTCCTCTCTCTTCTTTTCTTTTCTCTCTCCCAATCTCTCTTCTACTTTCTCTCTCTTTCTTTGGAATTTTTTTAAAAATCCATCTCTCTTTCCTTAAACATACTTAAAAAGACAGTCCTCCCCCATTATCTCTTATCTTTCATCTTTCTTAATTTTTCTTCTTCTCTCTCTCACTATGCGAGAGAGACTTAGTCACTTATAGGAAGTAATTGATTATCAAGTGTTCCGTGAATTGGGGTCTATCTGCCTGTTAACATGTCTCCTTCACTACTACAATATTTGTCCTTTCATGACCTATTCTGGAGATTCTCATCCATTAGATGTCTTTTTAGGACAAATTTTGAACAAACATCAATCCTATACAAAATTAAAATAGAACTTATAACATAAAGCAGGTGTAGTAGTGTACAGATGTTAGCAGCAAAATTAATTAATTGTATTCTGAGTAGAAGCAGCAGCAGTATAGTAGTGGTAGTGATTTAGTAGTAGTAGTAGTAGTAGTAGTAGTAGTAGTAGTAGTAGTAGTAGTAGTAGTAGTAGCAGCAGCAGCAGCAGCAGCAGCAGCAGCAGCAGCAGCAGCAGCAGCAGCAGCAGCAGCAGCAGCAGCAGCAGCAGCAGCAGTAGTAGTAGTAGTAGCAGTAGTATTAGTGGTAGAAGTAGTAGTAGTAGTAGTAGTAGTCATATTAGTAGTAGTTGTAATAGTAGTAGTAGTAGATGTAGTAGTAGTAGTAGCAGCAATAGTAGAAGTAGCAGCAGCAGAAGTAAAATCACCAGCAATAGTTTCATCACTACTACCATAAGTAGTCTAACAACACATCTTCCAAATGCGAAATTCATTTATTAATAACATTTAACAAAAGAAATAAAAAATTCAAACACCAAAACCATTAAAAAGAGTAAAAAAAAAAAAAATTCTAGTTCACTCTCTCAGAGCACATCTTACACAGTTCAAAATATCCACAAAACAGAGGTTTACACCATAGAAAGATGTATCTAGTAATGGGTAATATCCGCAGCAAATTATTTTCATTTTCCTGTGTGGTATCTGTAAGTCTTCCTACGTCTTCCCTCTATTAGGCAGATAGACCACATAAACACATTCTTGCCAGTAATCATTGCTACAATAATATAGGGTTATTGGGTTAAACTACATGTTTCTAGGTTATGTAGGGTATCTTGGTCTCGCATCTTATCAGATTAAAATATTGACAAGCGCAAAGAAGCATTAACAAGAGACTGGGCTGGGACCATTTTCATACATTACATTGTTGTACTTGAGAAGAAAGACCGATATATCTCTAAAATGTGTAACCTGATCCGTGAATCTTGATCGGATGTGTGAGCTAATATTTCAGATTGATTTCCTTGCTGAAATGACCTGAAATCATATATGACAATCTGCGGGATATTTTTAAAATTCTTCTAATTTTGAGCCTTTCCTTTGTTGCCCAGTTACTTAAGACAAAATTGAAAATAGAGAAATAAAGATGTAGTTCAATAAACTGCAAAGATTTGTCAAAAACAAAAGGTCAAAGTATTATCAGAGGAAAATTAGTAATAACAACAGTGAGAGGAATAACAATGACTGGACAGAAAACAGGCTGTAATAAAAATTATTACACTTTGGAAAAAACATCTTTTGAGAGGACTTAAAGGGGAAGTTCACCCCGAAGATCACTTGAGTTTAAAAAATGCAGAAAAAATAAAGAAAAATATTGGCGAAAGTTTGGAGAAAATCCGTTAAAGAATAACGGAGTTATGGACTTTTGAAGTTTTGATTTTGTGACGTCACATGCGAGCAGCTCCTCCATTATGTAATGTGATAAATATTCCATAAAATACAGTTTTCTCAGAAAATTTAGAATATTTTCGTCTGTGCATTTGATATATTGTCAGAAATGCTATTCAATACTAGATTCTGAAAAGAAACAATATTAATTTATCGTGGAACGTAAAAAAAATGCGAATATATGGAATATTTATTACATGACCAATGGGCAGCTGCTCGCATGTGACGTCACGAATCCAAAACTTTAAATACTCATAACTCTTTTATTATTTGACCGATTTTCATCAAACCTTCGCCAATATTTTTCTTTATTTTTTCTGCATTTTTTAAACTCAAGTAATCTTCAGGGTGAACTTTCCCTTTAAGGCTGTAGATCTATTGAAACTTACTGACAAACTTAGCTCTGCATCAGGATGCTGCTATTACTACTACTACTACTACTACTACTACTACTATCACTACTACTACTAAGGCTAGGATGATGACAGCGATTACTATACTATTACCCATTCATCAAAAACTTAAAAATAATAATAAATGTCCACTGAGAGCTTTCACAAAGCGCTAACACCCTTCTGGCTCTAATGAAAAGACAAAATTTTGTGTCACTTGAGTAATGTTTCTCTTTTCTGTGTAAAAGGGAACAGAATCTATCTAAAAAGATGACATTACTTTTGCAGTCTTCATACCTTGGTGTGACTTCTGCTACTGTTACAGCTGCTGTTATTACTACTTCTACTATTTCAATTTGAACTATCTTCTACTTCCAAAAGTACTTTTGTGCCAAATGTACCATTTCAGTTGAATTGAGTCATGGCCGAGTTAGACACAAACAGTGATACATGTACATCTCACAATATTTGATCATAGGTTTGATGAGTAAGAAAACTGGGCGTCCTTCTTTTGGTAAAATTGATGATTCCTTTGAGTTATGTAACATGGTAATCCTTTTATACGTATATTCCTGCCTCCAAATTTCGCATGACATTCTGCGAGACTGAGCATTGGTTGAGCATTGGTGTTCCCATGAGACAGAAGGAAATGTGTCATTATATCAATTAATAGGTCCAGATTAATCACAATTATTTTCTTGGATTGGTGCAAAAATCTGGACTGTGTTTGACTACAGAGCATTGACCCCTTGGCTTGGTAAAGATAGTCTTGGTCTTCATACCCTTCGGAATACATATATGTTTGTATAAATTTCTAATACTATATATTCTTATAGGTTTTATGCCATTACATATATGAGTTAACCATGGGCGTCGCCAGGGGGGTGCGGAGGGTGCGAACGCACCCCCCTCCAGACAAAAAAAAAAAAAATTTTTTTTTTTTTTTTTTTTTTTTTGGGGGGGGGGGCATCGCCGGGTGGGGGGGGGGGGTGTCTTTTGAAAAGGGCGACATGTTCATATTGTGTAGTGTCGAACAGCTCATATCTGCGCCACCAGCACCACTGCCTGACAATGGAGTTGGTAAGTTTTGTCTTTTTTTTCTCCAAAAGGCACCCCCCTTGAAAAAAGCTGGTGACGGCACTGGTTAACGCCCTTCTGGCTCTCATGTCTCAACAGAACATTATATCTGCAATAATAATGAGAAAGGTCTATGCATGCTCTCACTCATCAAGGGCAACACATGTCTACAGTTTGAAACTCAGCCAAATGTCTCATTTATAAAACAGTTATCACTAAGTAATCTGCGAGAGATAACAAATAAAATTGCTTTCTTATTCATTTATGTTTTAAAACAAATACCTGTATTGGACCATATGCATGAAATTTCAGAACTCTACTTTGTTCTGAAAGATTTCAGTCTTTGCATGATCACACATTTCACAAAATGCACAATCTGGATGCAACATTCAAGAACAAAGACAGCTAGTGCTGTGTAATCTAAAGAAAAATGTCTATAAAAAACAAAGAGACCACCCAATGAAATGGAAGTACATGTATGCTCACTGCTATCAGGTCAGGAAAATAAACCTAATTTGTGATAGCATAAAAGCTTAAGTGATGATTTGTTTGAATAACTTTAACAAAAGCAGGATGAACATACATTTATGACTAAAATTAATCTCAGTGAAGACCATTGGACATAAGAATAACACTGTACATAGTGTGCTAATGACTTAAAGAAATTCCATAAATGCCATATAAGCATGCAAAACATATATTTCTCAAAGGAAATACAGCGTTAGAAATTTCCATACTGGCAAGAATTAATACTATAGTGTTTCTCATCAAGATTAGTACCATAAATGTTCATTGCACTTTGAAATATTTCAATTATCAGTAAAAGTTCCTACGATCAACTATGCTTTACAAAAAAAATAATCAACATTCATAACATTAAACATATAAGCACAGTAGTAGAAGAACCACACACACAAAAAAGGTTATCTTTTTCTTTATTTCAAAGGCAAAAAAAGAAAATAAAATGAATAAAGATGTATAAAGGAACACAAGATGAAAACAGTGCTGGCCACTGTTAAAACAGTTGCAAAATTTTTATAGAATTCTGGAAAAAATTAAAAAAAGCATAAGCATTGTTGTGTGGAAATCTCACATTTCTATAGAAAATCCCAAGAGCTCTTGTAAACAAAAACTTGTATTTTCAAATTAGTTGTACATGTAAGCCCTTTATATCACACTTTAGAAGAAAAAAAGCAGAACAAGAGACAAAGAGACAAAACAAAACAAAAACAAAGCTTTACTTACCAATTAAAAAGACATTAATTCCTCAATCAAACTCACAAAGGAACATGTAAACATATGTGACCTTTGCTAACCTTTTCTAACTGTAAGCCACAAAGATGTCTCCAAAAATCAGTGTGCAGTGGCCTAGTCTAGTTAACCCTCTGGCAACTCAAGTAGTAGACAATCAACTTTTCTCAGTTCAAATAAACACCTCAAGAAATCACCATCATCCTTCTCAATCAAGCAATATCAATTAGAATGCATGTAGTGAATATTTCTTCATTTCTGCGCTTCTTACTTGCAGGAGGAAAAATTCAATCTTGGCGATAACACGTCTTGTCTTTGACTCGGCACCTGGCCTAAGTTTGGACAAAACTGACCGATGCAGGATTAGGGTCAATTACTACTGGTCACTCATTGGCACATGGACTACGCAGGGCGGTGCACTTTTTGTGATTTCTCTCTTTTCAATCTTACGCCTCGGTCAGCTACCCAGGAAACACATTTATCCCCAATTTAGCTCGAAACAATTCTGAGAGAGGAAGAGGTTACATAATACATGATTTTGGGCTGCAGCTCGCTCAGGATGTCAGTAATTTTTGGTCTTTTTCAAGCAAACTTGGCACTTCCTGCTACCGTTGACAGAGTAGGACAGATATGGAGAAAATAAATCTGTTATCCCTCCCAAAAAGTAAACCACTCAGATTTTCTTTTCGTGGATTCATATCTTAGACAAGTGAGAATGGTCACGTTTGAATGAGACACAAGACAGAAGTACTTTAATTAGAATAGCTTGTTCCTGTAAGACTTCCTGTCCTACATGTAATTACAACTTAATTCAGAATTACAGAATTTTGATAAGTACGTCAATAAATACAAGGATGTAGTAACTCATATTACAAGAAATACTTCAAAGAACAAAATTATCTACTAAATTAATAACATTTGATTTTTACACGATTTTGTTTAAATGAACTTTAATACAATGTCCATGTGAAAACTTTGATTTTTGCTCTATACTTTCTGATTCAGAAATAAATTAACTATTAACCATAAAAAATAAACAAAAACAGATAGACTCCAAACCAATTAAAGCTTATGGCATCATAATCCCAGACATTTACAACTTTCACATTGCATTCTTTTGTTTGTTATTTTCCCTTTGGGCGTGTCTTCACGACAGGGAGAATTTAAGAAAAAGAGTTGCAGGATCCATTACAAGATTATTTGCGAGTTCCCATGGAGATCAAGAAGGAAATCAGTAAACTAGGTTGCCGTCCCATTTTAGCTGAATCTACGTGACTGGGATTTCTTGTTTGAAATAATATTTCCTGAGAAGTTCCTAGATTGGCTAGTAAATGTCCAGTGTGTATTCGGTCATTAAAACAAAAAAAACCTTTTGTTATAATTTCAAATGGGTACAGACTGTAAAAATATTTCAAGAGAGGAAGGAGGCTTTTGAAAGACAGATTGAACAAAGAAGAATGGTTAAAGTAGTAATGTTCAATTGGGCATTCATATCATTGGAAGTTTAGAACAATCAAAAAATGCATTATGATTAGGAATATATACACTGCAATTACACAGATTATAATGCAAATAAAAGAGAAAGGGATGGAGGAGAAGGGAGAGAGAGAGAGAGAGAGAGAGAGGATAGGCGGAGGGTCTCTAGAGATACTAGTTTTCATTAGTTATGTTCACACGATGGTAGCTAAACTTGAAGTTTCGTCTGTAGTTTCAAAACTTTAACTTGTAGTTATCTTGTAGTTTCAGACCGTATGAACGGACTCGTAGTTTCGAAACTTTAAGTTTACTTGTAATTCTAGAACGACAAGCGAGCTTGTGGTTAACATCGAAACCACAAGCAGTGGGTGGTCCTCCGTTGCAGTGTGGACAGAATAAACTTTAAGTTTCGCAGGATTGTAGTTAGCGATGACCTCACTTTTCATGTTGAACTTCCGGGTCATACCCTTCGCGCAAATTATGAACACAGGATCTGTATGTGTACTGTACACACAATCGACAGTATCTACTTCCAGGTTTAACCACAATGCTTGCTCGGCTTGTAGTTTCAGCTTGTTGTTTCGGGCTCGGGTGAACCCTCGTTGCGGTAGGGAGTCGTGGTTTCATTAACGTAAAGTTTCGCTAACTTAAAGTTTTGAAACCACAAGTCCCGTATGAACGTAGCTATTATCTTTGTGACAAAGCCCCCCTCCCCGGTCAAATTTATAGCCTCTATCCACAAAGAAGCCCACCCCATCTCCAACCACTACCAATATAAAAAGAGGGAGCTAGTGAGGTTTATTGCCATTTGGTCCAATCGTCATATGGTCTAACATCATTCAGTCTAATATCAGTTTGTCCAATATACATGTGGTCTAATCAATATATATATCGTCCAATCAACGTTTTGTCCAATAACCAGTAGGGCCAATAGCCATTTCGTCTATAACCATTTGGTCCAATAGCCATTTGGTCTAATAATGTATTTTTGCCAATTGGTCCAATTACCATAATAATCATTAAATGGTCTAAACCCAATTAGTCCAATACCCATTTGGTCCATCAATCATTTGGTCCATATTTCAGTTAGTCTGTAACTCCAAAATTTTGGTTAAATGTCATTTCGTCTAATAACCACTTGGTCTAAAATTCACTCGGGTCTAAAAACCACTTGGTCCAATTACAATTTGGTCTAATAACTGTTTGGTCTAATCATCATTTGGTCTAATAACCAAATGGTCTAATCATAAGCACATGGCCAAAGCTAGCCATCTACGACCCTAGGACATCCCTAGGCCTACATGTATGTGCTGCTTTGTTCTAAATTTTAGATCCAAAATTTTGTACGACATCAGTTATGCAGTTTTTGCAGTTTAATGTATCTAGAGCTAGCGTTTAGATAAATTTACATCCACTAAACATAGAAAACAATGCCTTTCCTACCTTAGATATTAGAATATTTTAATGGCAATAGTTATTATTCTTAATGATAATACTTATCATTTTCAAAAATATTATTATTACAATGTAGCCTATGTATCATTTTAATCATTCAAAAAGTAGGTCTTTTACTTTTATCATTAGGCTATTACTGTTATCATTATTTAATAGGCCTATTGTTTCAGCATGTAGGCATATACAATTTCAAATAAAACAAAAAAGTAGGCACACAGTAATCTTTATTAAGAACATATTTGTTGTTGTATTAGACCAAATAGCTATTGGACCAAGTGAGTAATAGACCAAACGGTCATTAGATTAGATTATTAGACCAACTGGTCAGTAGAGGAAATGATCATTAGACCAATTGGTTGATGGATGAAATGATTATATGAAATGGTAATTGGACGAATTGATGATCAGACCATGTGGACATTAGACCAACTGGGATTAGCCAAAACGGGTATTGGAACAAATGAATATTGGATGAACTGATAACTAGACCAAGTGGTATTTGGACTACATGAATAAGACCAAATGGTAATTAGACCAAATAGTTTTTAGACGAAATGGTTATGGACGAACTGGTCACTGACGAAATGATTATTGGATGAAATGATTATTGGACTAAATGGTCATTGGACAAAATGTTAATAGACAAAATAATATTAGACCAAATGATGTTAGACCAGCTGACAATTGGGCCAAATGGCAATTTACCGCTAGTAAAACTTTCACATAGGCTATATTTCCAAATTTTGAAATCTCAAAGTGAAATGATATATTCAGAGAATCCTGAAAAGGAAAAAAAGAAAAAGGATCGTTTTGATCCTGACAAGACTGGAAATAGTAGAATAAACATTAAGTATGAGATTGTGAGTACCTGTATACTGTAAAACAGAAGGAGCAGATCTCTTTTAAAAATAAAAAATTAAGATAACTTAATCACATTTTGTAAATATCCTTTGTCCTCCCTATACACATAAACAGATACACAACAAGGGCAAACATATTACCAACTTCCCTTTTTTATCCCGATTGGATTACTATATCTATTGAAACTCTGGGGTTTTTTGTAAATCGCTGACAGAAAAGCTGAGTCCTTCACATTATTAAAAAACCTTTGGATAATTTTATCTCTTTGTTTAGAGGACATCCCAATGAAATTTCAAGGGCATTTGATGTGATGTTTGTGGAGAAGTGACGTGCAACCATAAATTTATGACATAAAAGATTATGCTTTTTCTTTGCTAGAAGCTAAATTTGAAGCTCCCATTTCTGTCTGTCTCCTATTCTTTTCCTGTCTCTCTGTATTTCTCGGTCTTTCCATTTTCTTTTCTTTTCCCTTCCTATTTTTTTTTTCTTGTTGTCACTCTGTATTCCTCCATCTTTCTTTCCCCTCTCACCTTCCTGTCTCTCCCTATTCCTCCATTTTCTTTTTTCATTTCCATTAAAAAAAAGTCCCTTTCTTCAGATTTCCTTATGCTTTCTCCTGTTATATCCCCTTCCACTCTCTCTTTCTCTCTTTTAGCTGCAAAACATCATAGGAAAGAAAAATGTCTCCAGTACTTTCTTAGAAAATAAATTAAATTTATTCTCTACTAACTCTCTTATCTCTTATTCTCCCCTTTCTCTCTTCCCTTATATTTCTCTCTGACAACATGTACATCTCTTTACTTCTTGCCTTCAGTACCTTCTTATCAATACCTGAGTAATGTTTCAACACTCTTACTTTGCATTCCCCCCCCCCCCCCCCATTCATTATTGAACGACTCCTGAACTTTCCTTAACCTCTTCATGTCCTACTCCAACCAACACCACAATTATAGACAATCAATCAAGTCAGCATTATACAGGATAATTATACGAAAAACGATCTTCTTGACCCATTCGATCCTTCGGCTTAGCCCGCACCTGGATTGTGCAAAGCAAAAGATTTTTCACTGCATTTCATTTCTCTAGCGGATAAATGTATTCCCATCAAAATCTAATAACATGACACTATTAACGGTAGCTTCATTTGCCATCCAACACCACTATCAAATTCTAAGTTGTACATTCAGCTGTAAAGCTTGTATCTATTGATCTACATTTGTGTACCTACAGTAAGCTTGAGCGCCCCTGCTGCATTATCCATAGAAACCAAATGATTACAAGTCTAATAGAGGAAAGTTTAAGGGTATTTTGGCTTGCCAAATGAAGCATCGACGGTGTTAAAAAGAGAGGGGGTCTTGCCTAAAGGCCAAACCCGATACTGTTGTTTTTGTAACGTGCCAGGAAAACGCGTTTTAGGCCGAAAGGATGGCAATTGAGCAGAAATCCTGGTGCGACATGCTTCATGTGATTATACATACGAAACCCACGAGGGGAACGCAGGCGTTGATTACCGGGTCTGCATTTAACTAAATGGCAAACTTGGGTAATCTTTAGCACCTTGTAATGGCCGGGTTCCTGTCTGTCGGAGAAGAAATGAAGAAAAAGAAGAGAAGAGCGGTTTTTCCCACTTTCCCCCCTGGACGATGATAGCCAAATGACGGGTGTCATGCCCTTGCTAAGAACTTGACCGATTCTTGGGAGAAAAAAACGATTCCGAACAAAAACAGCACGGATCAATCAGAGACAAGGTACAGGAACTTTGGATCATGACTCGATCGAAATCGAACACGTCTTTCATCGCGGCACCAGAAATTGTATTTGAAATGTGAGAGACAAGAGAGAGATATGTGTGCAAGAGGGAGAAAGAAAAAAAGAGAGAAAGAGAGTGGGGCAAAAAAGGGCTATTTCAGAATCATCTGTTTGCATATGGTGGAAAGGAAACATTATTTTTATTTTAGAATTCAGGAGATGAAAAATGTGATGGAGATAAAGGTGAATTGGGGTTTACTACAAGGAGACAAAAGCATGCAAGCAAGCCTATGATAATAACACCCGATCTCGGCTGATCATCACTTAACTTTGTTTATACAGGAGTTCAGGCACTTCTTCATATTACATGGATATCTTTCGTTGTTTTTCATCAACATCAAAATCATTGAAGGGAAAAAAGTCTTGGATATGACGATATCTCTGTGCTGAGGTTGAATTATGCATATATCCCCAAGAGAAACATGATATAAAAAATATCAAAAGTAGAAACATACAAACATACTCTTTGGGAGCTTCACACTGATTTCTTCTTAAATTTTGGTTGCCCCAAATTTAATCTAGCTGCCTGACAATAACCATTAAAGGGAAATCCAACCTTAATAGCAAGTTGCTTTGAAAGAAAGAGGACAAGCAATAAGAAAGTTATGAATTTTTGAAAGTTGTAATCACTATACATATGGGGATTTCAAATTGGCCGAATAGGTAATGTCACTGTGATGTAGCTGTGGACAACTTCCCCATTCGCTCCAACACACAAAATGACTAAAATGTCACTTTTTTCAAAATGTATTACTCAGTAGGCTCTTTTTCTTTCATGAGGACCTATAACAATATGCTATCTCCAATATATTTTGAGTACTGCCCTGAGGGTAAAAGCGCCTCGAAGAAAACCACAAATTTATGATATGTTTGTATATGACAAACGGGGGAGTTGTCCACAAAAATGTCACAATCGGCTCACCAAATTGCCAATTTAAGATTCGAAGAGATGTAGTGATCTCATTTTTCAAACATCCATAACTTTCTTATTCCTTGTCCGATTTCTTTCAAACTCTCACCATCCTGTTTTTTTTATTTTTCTGCTTTCACATAAATCATCTTATTAACAAGGTTGGATTGCCCTTTACTATGGTTTCTTTAGAGCCCAAATTTTGCTGAATTATGTAAGATTTCAGTTTAAATCATTTAGAAAATATGATTGCATATAGAAAACTGAAATTCCATGACAATAGAAAGAATAAAACTCATGAATATATCATAAGCAAGATTTTCAAGAATTTTAGTAGGGTAAAAGTTCGAACTAAGAGTTACTGACAGCCATGGAAAGATTTTTTCACTATAGGAAGAGGAATATTCAGGAAACTCTTTATGTGAGCAAGTGTTATCAAATTAAGCTTTCAAAAGAGAAACAAGACGAATGCAAGTTAGCAAAACAATGGCACAATGGAAGAATTACTGCACAAAAACACAATCAATTTTCTCCACTCCAATAGAAACCACTTAAAAAAAGGCCATTTATCAGCAAAAGTAGTGTATAATCAATTTTCTTTGTTTCATTTTCACAATAATTTAATACCTTAGTCTCCTCAATTTGCTATTCTTGGGTTTTGCCTGTGATTTATGATATTTCAGGCCTACTGAGAATTCTAAGTAGTTTTAAAAGATAAAATTTGAAAAAGCATAGAAATGAATGATACATGAACAATGACCACGCTTGTTTCAGTATCTGTACATTTGTGAAAGAAAGCTATCATAAAGTAATTAGTAAGTGTTGAAAGATGTCAAATTTCATGAATTTGAAATTTATGTACTTTCAATTACATTTAAATTCTCCAGACCACTATGTATTTAATAATACAACTGATTTCCAAAAGTGTGATTAAAGGAAACATTCAAAAGTGACCAGACAGAAGAAAGCTTTTGATTTTTATGAATAACATTGCAATTTAATAAATAACATTGATTTAATAAATAACATTGTAAAGCCCATTGAAGTATTCACGTTATGCACTATAAAAATGTAACATATTATTATTTTTGATTGATATTTCAAGCATACTGATACTACATATAAATGAAAGTAAAAAATGATATATGAGTTTATAATCATGTGACAGAGTTGATACTTTGAGATTCCTGTAAAATTGCTGTTTCAATTACTTTTTTAGACTTTAAATTTCCTCACAATCCTATTAATCTCTTACAATAATTCCCCCTTTTTAAGACCTTTATACATTGAGATTCAAGCATGCTGAGGACAAAGTAATACCAAAATATCATAAACTATGCATTACATGTAAATGCGTTTTGTACTATTTTTTTTTATATCTCTAATTAAAGGCCTTTTAGCTCTCGAATGATCTCTCTTTACAACCCAATAGTATCTCTGGAAAATTCATTCCATCCATTTAGAACTTGATCTTTCAGCAGTACTAGAATTCAGGATTGCAGGATAAAATATTTACTGAGAAAGACTAAGGTGGGACAAGAATCATGAACTATATAAGGCTTATTAGACCCCAAATAAAATTGATTCCTAGTTTCTAATCACCCTCTGCACCCCCCCCCCCCCTTTTAACCACCTCCTTATTTGATTTTTTTTATGTATGGACATAAATTGCAGAACCTAGAAGGAAATCTAATCAATAAAGTGTCATGAACAGCAAACGCCACATGTATTTCCCCTTGTTTTTGAGCCTCTGTCACACATACAAAATGAAGTTTAATCAAGAAAAATATGTGTTGAAAATTAACCTATAGCACTTGTTCATCTAAAATGGGGAAAATAACAAATTTACCATGGAATTCCCTCCTCCTTTTGAATAATCTGAAGAAGAAACTAGGAATCAATTTTACTTTGCCCGAGCCTTATCACAGACAGATCACAGAGAGACAGTCATCCAACAGAAAGCAGTGGGTTTGTGCATGAGTACTGAGGAATGAGCCCTTGAAACTATCTGAAGGAGGATGGGTGGACAGATGAATTTTGACCATAAATGGCAATGGGGTTTTCAAATAACTGGACATACAAGCCATGTGTTAGCCTACGTGTATGTAAATTTCATTGTAAGACGAAGGAAAGTAATTTAGCTGAATATAATAGGAGAGAGAAAACTATTTCATTGAACAGGATCTTAAAACAATGTGCATATTTGTACAATATATCTTATTGAAAAGCATACTTGACATCCATAGAGTTGATTAAAAGTTAAAGTGAAATAATTAATCATCTTTCATTTTTGATTACGGTGCAAGGCTAGGTTGCAAACACCTCATTTCATGGGGGGGGGGGGGATAATATTCCAATTAATGACATGGATAAAAAAAAACACAGAAAGCAGCATAAGACCTTGATATGAAAGTGCTATTTTTCATAATTACTACTTTAAAGTCTGAACATCAAACATTCAGTGTGGTACATAATCAGGTCATATTTTTGATTATCATTTATCATATATTTTGTTAATATTCAAAATGCATCGATAAAAAGAAAAACAAAATCTAGTTTTCTCTTTCATTTATGCGTTTCCTGTACAATGTCTATTATAGTGTGTATAAACATATACTTAAGGAAGTAGGGTATGTATTCATTATTATAACTTTCATTTCAAGTACCACAAAATGACACAACATGTACATACTCAGTCTAGCTGTCATTACTATTGTAACATGAACAAATCAAAATCTGTTGAAAAATATTTTTGCGTTCCTAGCTAACTCACTCCAATAAATAAAAGAAATAGAAAAAGCAAATTCCTTCTATTTTTTGTTGACAAAATTGCCAGAAGCTTTCATGCACAATTTAATTACTTTAATCAAAATACTCAAATAAGTTAAATAGTAACATTTATCGCCATTTACTTAGTGAAAGCATAAATGATATATATATATACATGTATGCACACAAATGTTAGTTGGAAAAAATAAAAATGATGAAAGCAGCCATTTGATCACAAAAATCTATTTTTACACAAGACCTTTTAAATGTGGGGTCTGATATTGTGAAAAATACTTTAGTTAAACCCTGATATACAATGTAGGCCAATGAATTCAGACAAAAAAGTCAAGACCATATCATTAAAACGTATATTACAGTTCTGCATTGGTTTCTACGATACTACATATACTGAGAGAATGGAATCACACTTCAGCGATACTTCAAATTTACACCCTTACATGTGCGAAATGCATGAAAAAAAAAAAGCAGTTGAGCTGTTTTAATCCCCAAATCCTCCCAGCGAAGCATCTATGTGCCGAAATTGGATGCTATGCTCATACTCAATTAAACATGGTCGTAAAGCAGCATTTCTTTCCCTCAAAACGTAATGTAGTCTTCTTTCATAGCAGGTGCTTTTAAATGTAGGAATCTATGCACAAGTACATTGTACATTCCAAGGATACAGGGGGTAAATTAATGTTTCTCATACATTATAAGTTCCTGTTTATGACCTTGATTTTCATTAATAAAAAAAAATAATGAAAATGGACATGAAATTAAAAATTAGGAAATTTACCATCTGGCCAATTACTTCTCAAGTATATACAGCTATAAAGTTTAAGTAACCTATTCAGATGACTGTGGGGTTTTTTTTTTGGGGGGGGGGTGGGGGTGACTGCTTTTTGTGTATCCAGAAAAGATATGAAAATGAAAATTAAAAACATTTCTTTCATGAAATATAATCATGGAAAAAAAAAAAGATGCTTAAATAGTAACATCACCCTCAGTCAAAATAAAATGTGCCAAGTGTTAAAAGGATAATTAATCAGAAAATTATCATAGAAGTACATGCACTTACATGTGTAAAGTAGAATTTCTAATTTCTACTCTCCTATCATTAAAAAAAAAAGTATACACACAATAGAATAAGTGCTGTAAAACCAGAAATTTTGGCGTGCATGAAACTTTCTCAGATTTCGCGAGTGGTTAAGATTCGCGAAAGTTTCATGCCGCGACATAGTCAAGTCACAATTGAAACTACATAAAATTATTGCAATTCGCTAAAGTTTCTCACTGCAAAACTGTCTGTCATTAAACAATTTGCGAAAGTTTTATGTCATGAAATTTTTTTATTTTACAGTACTTTGAATACTTCAAAGAAGCGGGGGGGGGGGGGGGGGGGGGGGGGGAGCTTGAATGTCATGAGCCTGTAATGCAAAGGTAATATTCTATTCATATTTTGAAATAACTAACAAAAAATAAATGGGACAGTCTTAAGAGAAAACAATGACATAACCACATTATATGATGATGTAATTTGCCTTCCCCAGTAAGACTCAGATCAGAATCTTATCAGCTTGTTAAGGCTATTGAAAATCTATGGTCCTTGTTAATGACAATAATTATTCTTATACATAGTGTTTATTAAAAACAAATACACAGAAACTAAGACTTCAAACAATGCTAACAATATGGCTGACATTTTAAATACATGATGCAAAAATGTACTTTGAGAAGACAACAAAGCAATTCCTCACAGAAATTACACAAAATATAATTCTCTTGAAAAACAGTGGTCTGCTGTTATTCAACTGAAACCTCTCCAATGCATAAGAATGAGAGTACTACAAAAACAAACAAAACCCAGAATTGTCTGTAAAAAAAAACTATACAAAATAAACATATTTTTCATTAAAGTACAAGTATACATGTACATCTTCTGATATTCTGTTTGCTTGAAGTCCCCACAATGCACAAAATAACAGGTATTGGACTAGTGAGCAATATCATTACTCTGTGGGGCCGCAATTCGGAGCAGATTGCTCTTTTTTTTCTATTGGAGAGGAAATAATGAAAACGGAATGATATGAAAGTTGTCCATTCTCATTACTGATCTACCATGCCAAGTTACCGTGGCAATGTGAGCGGGAGCGATTTGTTTCTTTTTCCCCTCGATATTGGGTGTTTTGGAATAATGAATTTTATTTGTAATATATCTCCTCCAATAAATCATACAGCATTCTCAGCAGGGAAAGGGAGGGAGGAAAAGTCAGACAGCAGTAGATATATAGAATTCTTCATAACAAAGATTATGAATAAATGTTGCAATATTTCAACTCATGTAATATTTTTCACATTTCTGCTAATATCAGGAGATAACATTCCGTAAAACAGGGTGAATAGGAATAACTGTTTGAAAAGCATTTTTGGAATATTTTTTCCCCTAGGAATGATGTAGACCTTCATTTTTTAAAATCAATTTATAAATTAAAAGCTCTACATGATTCCCGGGGAATATCAAGTGAATACACTTTCAATTATTTGTTACTAAAGACATGTTTGAACAAAGTATATATCTCTGCAATAAAAATATGTTTCCATGTGATGTCACATGTAAGTATAAAAACAAATCTAATAACTGTAAGTGCTGTACTTCTGTTATACATGTAAGAGCTATCATGAGATGACAATCCCCTTACAAATAAGAGTTCCAATTTGTCCAAAATGTCAAAATGTATTATGAAAAATTCTAGTTCTACATAGGATTGTTTTTTCATGATGGGTCATAAAAGCTACATGTACATTGTATTGGGATGTAATATTGTGATGGTTTGAGCAAATTTGTTTTCTTCACTATCTGAACGTACCTTTAAGAACCCAAATAAAATGGAAAAACATCTGAAAGTATTGCATATTTGTTATCAATAATTGACATTTGTACCAAACCATGAGTCATGAATTCACATGATTCAATATGAATGTTCATATTCCACTTAAAATTTCTCCTACATGTAATACCACACGATGTATCCTTTAATGAAAGTTACTTCAAAAATTCATGAATTCATGTTTAAAACTGAAGAAGCTTCAAAATGAGCATTTGAAGAGGGGAACAAGCATCCATATTATATCACCATCTTCAGTGTTTTGACACAAAACATGCACGAGAAATATTACTTCCCATCTCCAGGCTCAAAAACGCAGGGAATTCATCTGTTTCTGTAAATTGCAATGCAAATCCAGCCCGGCCTTTGACGTCATATCGAGTGTTTATTTTGGGCAAGAAGTGCTTGAATTCGGGTGCAATGCAGTGGCATTGTGCGACTAATAAACAAGTTCCTGAAATACAACCTGAATGAATGATGAGTGCTTACAGGGTGATTTCTTTCTAACTTGTCTCTTTGGAGGGGGGGGGGGGGGGGGTAATACAGAGGAAATGTATGGTAAAGAGGTAAGTATTGATACATAACAAAGGCTAGTGTCAATGTAATCTTTATGAATAGGCAACTTCAAAAACCCTAATTTGTATAGGCAATGCAATGCAATAGATCATCAAATATCCTTTTATCATCAAAGATATTTGTTTCTACAATGTTCAAGTAAATTTTACCCCAAAAGTGTGTGTATAAGAGCAATCTGAAAATTACACTATGAAAATTACACTATTCATCTGTCATTCTAGCATAAAGATGATTCTACAAAGATGTAACATGACTATTTTACTTTCCTACTGTATACTGCAATTTGATGTTGAACAAGGGGATTTCAGGGACATCTAGCCATCTATCTGTATTTATTTTTTTTTAATGTACATGCAGGTACTACATGTAAATATCCATAACATTACTTGTGTGCCCTTAAATGCTTGCTTCTAGTACTTGCCTATATTAAGTTCTCATGGAATATTCACATCACTTATCATAATCTAGACCGATGTACTAAAACGAGATAAAAAAATAATCTGTATTTTTGAAAACTATGAAATTCTTTACAGGTATTGTTATAACAGTCATTGGAATCATTCGTACAAACAGCATATATACCATTTCTATATATTCTTCAATCCCTGGGGATTGTTCCTAGGATAGACTTTGTCATCATGCAGCAACCCCATAATACAATGTATATCATCAAGAATTATATTCACTTCATCTACATCTCCATTTACATGATACGCTATTTTGAATAAACTTAGAAGAAAAAATTTCTCTCAAAAAACAATATCATAACCAAAACTGATGTTTCCTTCAAGCAGGTTCTATTACAGAGACAAGTGTATGCAACGTGATAAGACATGATATACTTCAATTTACAGGCCTGTTGTAAAAAGAGTACTTTGCCTTTAACTGTGAAGTACGCAAGAAACAAGATGAGAGGATCATCTATGTAGATGGAAGCTTGTTCTTTGATTAATGAACCTTGTAAGGAATATCGGCAGGAAATTCTGGCAAAGTATCGGATGTTGCAACTCAAAATTGTGAGCTTTTACTTCTCACGTTTGAGAGAAAAAACGAGGGGAGGAAAAACCGGGCTGGTAGGATGAGATCCTAAGATACCTGAACTGGTTTGTTCAATTCAATTTTCTAATTCTCTTTTGTTATACCAATTGGCATCTCGTATCATCGTCAAGTTTCGGCACCTGAGGGCTGTTTATCCCGGTACTCAACCTCGTGTGGTTTAGGAAAAGAGACAAGAAAAAAAAAAAAGATGAGAGAAAGAAAAAAGTGGGTGAGATGCAACGAAACGGGCCGATTGAAACGGAGAAGTGTTTTCACAACGGACATCAGATGACGACTTTTCCCTTGAGGCCTGGTATCGCTTTCCGTTAGTTAACATATTGGTGAATTTTATGACCGATTTTATTACCCCTCAAGACGAGCTCTCATCTTTTCAATTTAAATTTTTTGATACTTCTTCCTCCTTTCGTACTTCCTCTTATTTTTTCGGGGATGGTGCTTGTTCTTCATCAAGTTCTCCATCAAGATGAGCGAAGTAATGCAATCATACTAGAGTGCAAAAACTTTCGCCTTCACCTTGTTTTATCATAAAGTGTTGTTATCTAGCCTATACGGGTGGCAGAGATGGTGCCCTGGGCTGTAGAAAAACATGCGCCGAATGAAGTAATACTATGTATGAATTGGATGATATGCGGGATCAGAGTGCCTAACTTTCTCTGCTCTCACAGAATAAAGCCCCCAAGAGAGAGAAATGGAGAGGCAAATAAGAGGGAAGACTGTGAGAAGAAGGCAAAACAGCGGAAAAAATCCTGCATCGCAAGAGTCCAAGTCACGTTTGATAATTTCGTTTTTGATTAGGGAGCTGCAAAATTAATACCGTACCACACCTTGATCGGTTTAATATTAATCACAAAAAAGCAGGGGAAAAACAGGGTCTCGGGCCTGTGGAGGAAAATTCTGCATTAATGCTGCATGACTTAGCTCAGCGTAGCAAAAAAACTGAATGTTTTAGCAGATTCTTCCAGTACCCAGTAAATTTGTTGGCCCTCTAATGACTACCTCAAATCTCAAGAGGCTGCCCCACTCAACTCGACTCCTTGACATTAAACTAGGCTTCATCATCTTCCTTCAAAATCCAATTTAACCGAGGAAAACTATTGGAAAAAGGTTAGAACGGATGAAAGGGGAGGAGAAATCATTGTGGAGAAGGAAAGAGAGGTAAAAACGGTTATTTGAGGAGTGACTTGTTTTGTGCAGAGTCATTACAGAGATGTGACTTGCACTTTACTTATCTAATTAGTCCCGACGAATAAATTACTTAATTAATACCAACTACTCAGTATTTGGTGAGGTACACACATTTTGAACATCTGTGTAGAAATCACAACTTGCATCATCATTTGCAATATTATAATACATGTAGGACTGAATGAATACTGTGCTATTCCAACATACTAGAATATTAGAAAGCTTGATGTACATGGTCACCTCATCTCATGAAAATCTATAAATGTAAGATATTCTATTAAGAAAATTAGTAATTGCATACTATTATCAGTGAAGAAAGCTTTTACAATATGTACAGATAAAATACAGTATATAGGAGAGCCTTTTAGTTTAAAATATACAATACCTTCTCTCTACTATTTGGCGTGGAAATGTGCCGAGTATATTTCATGCTGATTCATTCATCTACTGTATATGTAGTACATGTACATGTACATACTAAAACTTGAGAATATTTAAATATTACTCAGGAATCAAAATATCAAAGTGCATATTCTTATTGACAGAAGCATAAATTTATACTTTAATGTAAATAATCTTCTATCATGAAACTACTCATGTAATGGGAAGTTGAGCCAAGATGTATGTACACTAAATTGTAGTGTCATTGCCAAAATCACTTAGAACTGTGACAAGTATCTGTTCCCTGGTTAAATTGTTTCTCTGTAATTTGTTTGAAACGTAAAGAAACATGATATCTGAAACCAAATTAAGGGCCTTCCTAACTTGCTTTGACTTCTATACCCAAATTTGGGCATGTATCACTTCTAATAAATTCCTTTCTTTTCCCCACTTTCTCTAACTCTTGGACTACACATGAATTCTACATGAGTCAACATGCATTTCTGCAACTCAAACAATATTTAACAATACAAAAGACTTTAAAGAATAATAATAGTTGTTTCTTGTACAGCGCCTTACCAGTTACAATGTAACCGACCAAATCGCTTACAGCATTATTACCAGAGTCACTGGATTCATTTGTGATTCTGCGCATTACAGTGCACATTTTCAACTCCTCTGGGGAGCATTCCAGCCAGTCGCCTGTTTCCAAGCGCGCACATGCTAATCCAATGACAATGACGTTCGCATCCTACCGGGTACCCATTCAACACCTGGGTGGAGAGGAGCAATGCAGATAAAATGCCTTGCTCAAGGGCATAAGTGCCGTGCCAGGGTTCGAACCCACAACCTTTGCATTCCCGGTCAAGTGATTCAACCACTCCACTATGACACCGCAGTCTAGAATTGCAAGAACTATTCTCGAACAAATCTCTATTTTCTTGTTTTGAAGGCCTAACAAACAGTTTTCTTTCGTGCCTTATACGATTGCATACATTCTAAGAAAGGGGACAAAGAGACATGCTTGGATGAAGAGAAGAAACCCGAGGAAGAAAAATGAGAGCACAGACGATCTTCTCAAAGAGGTAACTGAAACAGCATTTTCAAGTGCTTGAGAATGGAGAGGTAATTGAAACAATTCCATCTCATCATTGAACATCATATTTCATTTCACAAGGAGAACTTCAGAAAATGAGATTCAAGTGTTGGTTTTCATGTGATACAAATATCTACCTACAAACTCAAAATATCTTTTTTTTTCCTATTTTCTTTCTTTGTAGAATAAACATGCAGAAATGTGAGGTTCAGTAAGAAAATTCAGGAGCAGAGAGCTATTTATATTTGGTTCTGAAAGTTCAAAAGAACACTGGAAAACTAAAAAAAGAAACATGCGAATCAATGTCATTATTGAACATCATACATGTACGCAGTGCTCTACATGTGCATGTATGTATTTCATTTTGTAAGAAAAACTTCAGAAAGTGAGATTTGAGTGTTTGTATTCAAGCAATACAAATATATACCTACAAACAAAGAAATTTTCAGCTTTTCTCTTCTTCTTCTTTTCATATTGTACACAAGCTGAAATTTGAGGTTCTCTGACAAAAACACAAGCAGCTTGAGCTGAAAGTAATTTAGCACTGGTGAGTTCTTAAAAACTTTGAAATAGCCCTGTCCCTCAAAACAGAAAATAAATGTTACAATGGCCTCTGCACAGAAATCCAGTGAATATAAAATGACAAACAGAAACTGAAAAAAATAATGAAAGAAATTACATGAAAGTTGAGAGTGCTTTGTTCTGGAAAAAAAAAAAATGATCAGTAAAACTTAAGAACTAAACTCAAGAAAACAAGAAAACAATGGAGAAACTGGCACAATAGAAATCTCAGTATATATTTACAAAGAGCACTCACAAACAATAATTTCAAAAAGTAATTTCACATTACATGTTGGTCACTGGTGATAAGAGACAGAGGAAAATTAACAGTCCAAAGCCCTCTTGAACATACCATGGCAACTAAGCCCAAAGCCCCCCAATTGTTACTCTAATAAAAGATACCCCTCAAAATATGGTGCTATCGACCCAAGGGTCCCTAGTTTCATTAGCCACAAGATCAATACACACAAACACCATTTCTATAACATTATCACTTTTCAGCGCAATATACCGATACCTATAACATATTACTAAAATGAAAGCAAACATGAACAAACTAAAATGTACTCTGGGTTGTCATGATGATATCATAAAATGTTTACTGAACAAATACTAACATGAAAACAAAAAAAATGAGATGATGAGAAAAAGCTTTATAACACAGATTGGGTCTAATTGAAACTACGCAAAAGGAGAGTTTGCTGGTTTTGTTACTATATTGTAAGTGATTACACAAGAAGGGGCCAACACACCGTGTCTTCTTGGATCCTATTGTTAGCTCATTCTTTGTTTACTCCCCCCACAGAACATCTTTTTTGAGTCTAGCAAGAAAAAAAAAAATCAATATTACCATTGCTATGGCAACTTCTTAAGACTTTGGAATGACAAAGCCTACAAGGCACTGCCAGACACACAGAAAGAGAGAAATGAATAGGAAAAAAACACTGGCTGGCCCAACTCTCAACAATGCAAATTCGAGGTCAGAAAATGCCAATACACATTGAAAGCTTTTCTCTCCCCCTTTTTTCTGTTCACTTTCGGTAATGATTAATTCACTGCACTGAGTTTAATCATTGGTAGGGCTCAAGTCTTGTTATGTAACATCATTTGCACATTTTAACTGTTAATTGCAATTATGGTACATACCATAGAAAACAGCATGAGTGGTTACTCCTGTTGCAAAAATTACATTAGATTGTACAGGTAATTAGTGTGGATCTGAAAAGGGGTGGGCTACAAAGTATTATGAACTATTCTCTTAGTCTACTTTAATTAATTGTGAGAATTTATCATGCTTCCTGTGCTAGACAACACCCATTTTTTTGAATGCCAGGATGCACACATGTGCAAATAAGCTCCACTGTATTCTAATATTTGAAGTATTATTCTTCATTCAATAAAAGCTGTTCTCAAAAAGAAATACATGTACATGGGTAAATCTACGTTTAAAAAAAAAATCTCATTGATTTAAAACAAAGATATATGGCCAAATTAAAATTATTCCTAGTTTCTCGTCCCTGTCCGCATCCTTTATTGCACCCGCTTCCTTTTTTTTTGTTATTTGATATAAAATTTTTTTCAAAAACACCAACATTTTGCTGCAGACCCCTAAAATTAAAACTTGATGCCTTTGGGGTTTTAAAGGGACCCCAGAAGAATATAAATAAACATGTACATGTACATGTAATGGGGAGCTGTGCCTAATACATGTAGCATTTGTATGTGCAGCGGCCATCTTGGAAAGAAACTTGGAATTGATTTTACTTGGCTTAATTAATACTTTTGATTGTCATAAAAAGGACAAAAACAAAAAGCAACGTAAATATACATGTACATGTATAGTCATACCTGATAAAAATTTTAGTAGCTAAAATGGAATGCTGTACTTCATGATTTGCTTGCTTGTTTTTGTTGCTGTTGTTGTTGTTTTGGTTTTTTTTTTGGGGGGGGGGGTTGGAAGTGTGCCTTGGGAAATGAATTACATGTAATCTCTATATATCAACTATAAGTATCTATAGGAGAGCAACAAATTGCTCTCATGAAAGTAAAACAGACACTGCAATAGGCCAAGAATGAACTACATGCACATGCACAAGTATGAAAGTGAAACTGTAGTTATTCTATTCAAAATAAATTTTGATCATTCATATTTTTCATAAATTGACTATAATTTCACAATGATCAAATCATAATAATAATCAAGCTCCTTGATTTATTCTTCATCCTCCAATATCATTTTCCCCTCCCTTTTCGTTCCCTTTTTGTTCTTGTTGTATTTTGATTTGTTAAACTTGGTGACAGAACTCATTACAAAATTCAGAGCCCTTTTCACAGAGACCTCTCACATGACAAACATAAATGAAATGATAAAATAATGATAAAATAACATAACTATAAGTATAGCTCAATAGGGCAAGTGCAATTTTCAATTCTCTTGTATCGTTACAATAGGCAAAAGACTATACCAGTATAGGTTTTAAGTGCACTGATGAATAGGCCTAGACTTTAGACAATTTTGTTTCAGTCTTTAATAGTGATAGCTGGGTCATGAGGGAACAATACATGTAATGTAAGACATGCTGATAACAAATAAAAGGGTGTACATGTACATTATGTAGGTGCTCATCCAAGGATAAACTTCAAACAAATGATTTGCTTAACTTACATGTAAGTACAGATTAACAATATAAGTCTACAACATGAATTACATACACTACCTTTTCAAATGAGCAGTTTACTGCTGTAGCTAATTCATTTACAGACAAAGGTGGTACATGTACTACATGTAAATACATCTAAAAGGGCCTTTTCACACAAAAGACCCGTTTAAACAGCAAAGAGGCATGCCTAGTCCTAACTACAACCAAAACATTCGGAAGATGTTTGTCAAGTGTGTCTTAGGATCATGTTTCACTATGAAAAATGTAGTCTTTGCACGCACAGGACTAAAAAAAAAAAAAAAAAAAAAAAAAAATCCAAACTAAATCACAACTGACCCTAAATCATTTCACAAGTCATCTTTGATTTATACCAAAATGAGGTCCCATAATTCTTTGCTGAATTGAAAGTGATCTCAGGAAACCAATTTCCACCCCCTTAACAAAATAACAATTTAAGTAACTATAGTAATAAAGCATTTGAATTTTCTGCAGTATGGTTTGTACAAAATTTACTAACACGTAACTTGCTATTATGCATACATGTAGGATTCCTCCTATGGTTTGTATTACATGCTTCTTTCTCTACTACATGAGAATTATTATTCTTATAAAGTGTTATAGGGTAAACAATCATTTGTGATACATGTACTTGTAACTATCTCATGACCCTTGACCAACTTACGAAGTTTCTCTCAAGGATGCCTGATACAATAATGAGTTTTAAACGTTAATTTGTAAAAAAAAAAAAAAAAACCCCAAAAGTTGTGTAAGTTAGAAAATGAGTAGGCTAGTAATTACAAATGATGTGCATCGCAAAAGGATTTCTATGCACAATGCCTTTTCTCTTGCACTTTATTTAAAAGGTGGTACAGTATGAAAAAGTATTATGTTAGTGTAAAAGTACAAAATATAAAAATAGGCCTGTACATGTACTCTCACAGTCTCACATTAGCATAATAATATTAATATTGGATGTCTTAATTTGGCAAATATAATATTTGATTCAATGTGTAAACAATACTCAACTCATCTCTGATTTTCCCAATATCTTCTTAAACCATCCTAAAGGCATCTAATATTACATGTATATTAATTTTATTTCCTATACGTAACTACATGTACATGTCTATGAATATCATCATGTAGTAACTTGTCATACATTTATGGGTATAATAATAATTACAGTCAAATAGTAAATAAAGAAGAATTACACCCGGATACTAAATCAAATTCAATGACTTTTTACCAAACTTAATCAAAATGCAATCACGTCATGATCGTCATCTCACAGCAATAATGCATACTGGTACCAAGCGTGAAGTTCATACCCAAAATGTTTCTTAAGTTAGCACAAAATGAGACCAAATTGAACTACACCTGCACTTGATATTTGACTTCATGAAGACAAAATTTTAAAGTTCATCTACTGATAACAATACATACATATTTTCAGATTTTCAAAATCAAAGCAGGTTAGATGCCAATAGACATTGTGATAGTCATTAAATACATCTATATGTACTGACATTTTGAGGTTGAGTCCAATTTGATATTTGAAATTTAAATATTGTCCATAGTTCTAATGCAGCATATTCACATAAAAACATAATTTACATGTATAACACTAAAAGTACAATTCATTTTTATAACCAACAGATCTTAAGTAGTGCAGTTACCATCTTAATCCTTCAAAATATTTACTCTAAGAAGGAAGTTGATCACAATGAACTATTCTCTCAAAGCAACCTGAATGCTCTCTAATATCTGATTGGCCATAGTCCTTTTGCCCATGTGAGGTGGCTAGTGAAAAAAATAAGCGGGGGCTAAGGGCAATTAGCCCCCGAAACTCTTGAAAAAGCCACCATAAATGAAAATAGAGCCACCGTCAAATAATGTTTCTGCCCTTGGGTTTTAGTGCATTAAAATCCCTGAAAACAACAGGTTGACTTCGAAGTAGCCCTCGCGAAATCTTTTACAATTTTTACACCAGTTGGAGGTGGCTCGATGGTGCAGTACTCACCTGACACCGGCTACCTTTACAATCAACCATAAAACATCTGAACTGCTGCAGACTGTCTAAGTCAGTAAAAAAAGAGGCCAGAATATCCTTTTTGTTTGTACAACCCTTCTATTACAATGAGCAGTAAAATATTTGCATGGGAGAAGCCAAAGCATGACTTTCACACACAAGCCCGTTGTTAAGATTCTGGTTACAGTTGCACTGTCCCACTTTTCGAACAAGATTGTAAAACCGGACACAACTTCATAATGAGATAATAAAGATGTGTGGATTAAACTTGTTCCATTTCACTTAGGGGGTTATGAAGGGATTTCAAATAGTGATGGGTGGCACTTCAATGTAGATACTTCTACATGAAATGTACGCCTGCTTTTATATGGGTGCCGCATGCGGGGTGCTCTATTGCAGGCACGCTCTATTTGGTTTTACATTGCGGTGTCTTAACCTCAGTTCTTGATCGAGTTGCCAACCTGGAAGTGCGTAATTGTTGATGTCATTACGTGATGTGAATTCAAAAATTCTCAGAAGTTCTGCTAAAATTATGGATTTGAGGAGGAATATGGTCATGTTTCATTATTAGCAGGGAACAATAATTTTTGTGGTTGATTGATGTTTTTGCCATTGGGTGGCATCTCAATGCACATGGATGTTAGTCATACTGATTGGGATGACTTCCCAGAATTTTTTTCTTCTTTATCCCTTTCTGCTGCATGTAAAATTTGGTCAAGCCTTAATTCTACAAAGTCCTGTCAGCAAATTGTTACAAAATGCACAGGGGTCTAACTGTCACATCTGTAGAAACTGCTGAAGTTTACACTTTCGTTTTTTGGTCATCTGACTTTACTGAGCTTTTATCTTAGTCTGAACACCATCTCCCATCCCATGACCCTAAATCTTTCACTTTAACAGCCTGTATATATTTCTGCTAAAAGCCAGAATTGAATGCAGTCTAAAAAACATCTTATTTTTATCAATCATACTTTTAGTTAAATCTAACATTAGATTCTAACATCAGATCTAACCTTAGCACATTATGTCATGGAATCATCACTACATGTATGTGGGGCTGTGTCACTTTCTGTGGCAGTCACGACCTCTACATGCAAGATGAAGAGGTGAAAAGTGAAAACACCAATATAATAGGCAAAAAATTTTGAGAAAATACTTCCTTTTACATTTTCAGGATGATAGAAAAGCTAATTTCATGCTAAATTCTTCAATAAATGACATTTTCAGGCTATTTTTGTCCGGCCATCTTGCTCCTTCAAACACAAATATGTGCTGGAGATTACACACTCTCTATGGGAGGCAATTCTCTGTGGTATGAAGGTCCATGTATGGAGTGCGAGGTTATTATAAATAACCTTGCATGAATCTGGGCTAACTCAGCACTACCGGAAATGCAAGTTAGCTCGGAGGGTTTGAATCAATCATGAAATACCAATGTGTTAGGATTAGTTTTGATTACGAAAAAACTAGCTAAGAATACGTTTTATTTTTAAACCTATCTTTTGATATAATTGTATGAAATACTCACTTTGAAGATAATCTTGCAATTTTCTTGAGCTAATTTCATATGAAAGTGACATTTTGGGCAGTTTAATCACAGCTCGCAATCACCGTGTTTAGCAGGCACTGTTTGGCACGGTACTTGGACTCGCATCTGGAGACACATTTTGGTGAAGGAATTACTGCAAAACTCTGTAGATATTAATCCTGTCTGAAACATACTGAAACCAACAACTCACTGATTACAGCCCTGGAAAAAATTATTAGACCAGCTCCATTTTGGGGCATATGAGTAGTATCAAGTCCATTGTCTATGGAAGTAGGAAAATGATTATCAACAGCTACTCCATGATTAATGGACTACTAAATAGAACAATTTCCACTATGGCTTTTACTCCAGGACAGTTACCACAAGGACGACTACAGCCACAACAAATTGTCCCGCACAAATTTCCCTAGACAATTACCAAACCCTGTTTTTTCTCATGAGAAAGAGTTTTTTGACCACCTAATAGGCTATAAATGTCTGAGAGGATGAATTTCAAGTGTTACTTCTCTTGGTCTGAGCACCATGGCCTGCTCATTATTCTACTGATACCATTGCGTGTGACATAAGAAAATTAATTTTATGTAACAAGAAAGCATTCTTGCAGCATGAATGAGCTGCTGTGAGGAGAAAAAAATGTGACACCTTGTTGACAGCATGCCACGAGGCAGGCATGGCTGCATCATCAAATGTAGCAATTTTCCACCAAGAACTGAACAAACTGCCCCCAGAGAAGTGAACATGGCTTTACGAGACAATCAGGCATACCTCCTGGACAATTATCCCCAGACCACTTCTGTCGGGACATTTTTTTTCCAAAACCCCTACCCCTAGAGAATATCCCTGAGGACAGTTAGCATTTACATTCTGTTAGTTGTTCTGAACTATCTATCCGTTGGGGCGCCCTTAGAAGTAATTGTCCTTTTGCGTAAATTGTCCGGGGTTAATTGTCTTATGGGTACATGTAATTACCCTGGCTGTAATTGTCCAAGGGATTAATTATTCCACGAGCTAATTGTTTTGGGGAGTATTCATCCACTCATTATGAGTTAGCTAGTAGAAATCATTCTGAAAGTTCAATTACTGATATAGCCAACACTTGCCATATAGGCCTTTATAAGGAGCTGGTCTAATAATTTTTTTCCAGGGCTGTATAATAGTTCCGTAAATTATGAATACAACTTTTTACCGACTGTGAAGAGTTTTGCAGATGTGCAGTTTAGCAAAATGTGTCGCCAGATACAAGTCTGAATATTGTACCAAACACAGTGCATGCTGCGCACGGCGGCAATAGCGAGCTGTGATTAAACTGCCTAAAATGTCACTTTAATATGATGTTAGCTCAAGAAAATTACAATATTATCTTCAAAGTGAGTATTTAATACAATTATATAAAAAGTTTAATAAATGTATTTGTAATCACAACAAAACCTAACACATCGGTTTCATGATCGATTCATATAAATTATTTTTAATTGTTTGCATAAAATCATCTAGATCCACTCACGGAACCATCGCTATGTGGGGCTGAGTCAATTTTGGCTGCGGTCACGACTAGGCCTCTAAGATTAAGTTGAAGTGGTAGAAATACCAATATAATCAGTAAAATTTTGAGAAAATACTTCCTTCTACATTTATTTCTAGGATGATAGAATATCAGATTTTATCATCTTGATCAAGTGAGATTTTAAGGCTCTTTCTGGCCCGCGATCTTGCTCCTTTCCAGCATACATATGTGCCAGAGATCACATGTATGCTATGGGAGGCAATTCTTTGCAGTACGAAGGTACGGACAAAGTGCGAGGTTACAGTTACGATAACCTTGCAGTTGCATATGATTGAACTGATGAATCAATTATGTGCGAGCCGAGTGGCATAGCCCATATAGCCAGCAATTTGTAGAGTCCAGATCAGCATCTTTAAAAACAAAATCTGTCCACCCTACTATCACCATATACGATTACAATAACTTTCTTCCATTCATCTGTATTTATTTACAATGTGTTCCATCCACAACAATTCAATAGTCAATACACCGCCGACATCCAGGGCAGCGCTATGCCGCATCTGCCCCGATAGAGATGGCGCTCACTGCACGGTTCATTGATTCTGCATTGCAGCCACACACAAGACAAGAGCAATCATCCACACAACACAGGAGAAAATGCAGAGATAAAAGCACTTTAAGCAATGAAAAGAATAAAAGTAAAGAAATAATTAAAACATTGACTTATATCTTCTTCAAGGACTTTCATTTAAACAATATTCCAATGAAATCTAGTATTTTTAAATGATATTACATTGCAATACGTACCGTTCCGAGATGATCTTTTGCTTCAATTTCCCGATAGTTATGATATCGTTTCAATGAACGATCGATATCGAACGAGCCTATATGCTTATATTTACATACTGTTTGAACTATTGGTATTTGTTTTATTCATTCTATGATTTTGAGAATTATTTTATATATGAAAAATCTTGTATATTTTTAATATCTTTTCCGAAATATAAAAATTAAATAATATGTAATTTTCACTAAACATTTGTTTGAACCTCGTTCAACCAAGCTATATACGAGTTTCCTAAGCAACGCTTCAGCTACACTGACATTCAACTAATTTCACAATTTCTAGGACAAATTTTGATATTTCAAAATGTCAGATTACGACGATCAGGAGTATGATGAGGATCAGGAAGGAGTCGATGAGCCTGAAATTGGTCAAGAAGAAGGAGGAGAGGAGGAGGAGGAAGGAAACGAACAAGAGCAGGAAGAAGAAGAGGTAACTTCGAGGTTCGGGTGCTGTAGCGATTGCCCGCCTCGTCCACACGGGGAAGTCTCGGGTGGAGTTGCCCTTAAGTATGGGACCAGCAGTTAGATCTATCTCAGTTTCAGCCGCGCTATCATATTCTCAAGAATTTGTGATTCTTTCCCAATCACTTTTAATTAGGATATAATTCTCAATAAGATTTCCACATAAAATATCAGTTTTCTTTAAATACATATCTACTTTACAGAAACTAACGTTCGTTAGGTTTAAATCAGAACTAGATCTAGATCTAAATTTGTTAACTTAATATAATATATATGGTGGTGGATCCAGTGTCCGAACAACGTAGATTTAATACGATATTCCCTTCCGAGTGAACCCCTTCCCAACGACGCAGCGTTTTGGTCCCTTGAAAAAGGTACTGCATTTCCGAACGTGTGAAACCTATGGGAAAAAGGCACAACCTTTGTTTCAATAGTGTGGTTTTCATACGCGTAATCCCACGCGTATGAAAACCCATTTTAGGCGCTTAACTGTACACGTTCGGTAATACAATCTGTTCGGAATTACAATCCTTGACTATACTTTTAGTTTAGTCTAAGTAAGAGTAGGGGCGGTATTCTGAAAACTGTTTTATCTCAAATATTATTGTATCTCCACACTTAAGATAAAATTGGTATTCTGAAAATTGTAACTTTTGTTGTAACTTTTGTCGTTATCTTTGTTCATTCTGCGCATGATCCTAATTTACATATGCGCGCTGAAGATAATATCATGAGATAATTAGTATTCTGAAAATTATCTTATCTTTTTCTTATCTTCTATGGTAACTACGACAAAACTTACAACAGCTTCTAGCGGTAATTTTTCTAGCTCAGAATCAGACAGTATATGCTCGAATAGCAAGATGGAGACTGTGTGTGATTCAAGATCTCATAGAGAAGACATTTTAAAGAAATTACAGGTGGAATTCAATGATTTTACATCAGTATGTGACTTGGTTCGAGCAGAAGAGGGTGAGCCATTATTTTGATTAATTGCAGTCCCATAGCGTATGGCGCATTTTTAAACGCGTAATTTAATAACTACGCCCGAAATTGATAAACGCGCAAAGCCCATCCTTATGTTTGACAAAAGGGGTTCTCCTATTGGTTAACCTACCTATATAAAATCCATCTTGATTGGTAAAGTGTCAAAAAATGGGCGTGTCGAAGATAATATAAAGGCGGTCCTTAGAGAGATAATATCTACTTAAGACAATTTTCAGAATATCAACTTACAACAATATTAGAGAGGTATTATCTCAGGAAGATACAACAAAAGTTACAAGAAAAGTTACAACAATTTTCAGAATACCACCCCAGATCTAACATGTCTAACGTTAAGATGATCTCTATGACTATTCCAACTAACATGTAGACTACATGTAACTTAGCCTTCATTATAATTTATAGGCTATACGTACTATGTAGCCATACGGGCTTGATGTTTTATAAAATATGACTTTGAATTTCAAGCCATACACATGACTCAAGAGGCCATTTTCCCCTACGCCTACGGAGAGACAAGTAAACAAAAAAAATCACAGGGCAAAATTCATCCTAGCAAACCACCTTCGGAGTTTGCTTAAATCTTCCTCTTTCAGTTCATCCAACCACTTCAACGATCGGATTATGAGAAATGTGAAAAAAAAAAAAAATTTAAGGCGACATCGATGTGGATTAATTTACTGTTCAAGTGTAGCTATAGCTGTGCGATTAGCATTACAAAGACGGCAAGATCAGCACGGAACGTGCGCTATAGATGAACGGAATAGGTCTAACAGGCAGTGCAACATTGAGTGGTTTTGACGCGGCATGCTAAATTTATTTGTGCTAATATCCCTCATGTGTATGCTGCCATCTATGCATGTGATGGTGCTGGTGGGAGCATGAATTAATTAGATCTATTAATATTATCTTTAACCTTTTATCATTTCTCTCTATCTTTCTTTATGATATTCGTTGTTTTTATTCTTTTATTCTTTTATTCTTCAATTATCTTTCCATCCTTTTGATATGTTGTTCTTCGATTCCTTGTATCATATTCTCTTTCATTTTTCCTTATGTTACTCTTTATATTCATTCTTCTATCATTTATCTCTCTATCTTTCATTATGTTATTCTTTCTTCTTATCCTATCAATTTTTTGCTTTCCATCTTTCCATTTGTTATTATTCTGTCTCTGTTTATCATCTTCTCTTCCATCAATCATGTTAATCTTTATCCTATTCCTTCTATCATTTCTGTACATGTATCCTTTGTTACATTATTCCATTTTTATCATATAATTTCTCTCTCTATATTTCTTATAAATCTTATTCTTTCTTTTTATCCTTTTGTCATTTTCTGCTTTCCATTTTACTTTCGATATGTTTTTTTTTTGTTTCCTTTCATCATCTGTTTTTCCATAATTCCTTATGTCAATCATTATCCTTCTATCATTTCACTGTTTCCTTAACCTTTTATTCTATCTTATTTTTAGGTGGTCTGTCGTAGACAGATCACCTCTTAATTTCGTCAGAATTTTCTTTCTTTCTTTATTTATTTCTTTATTATTTATTTTTATTTTTCCACCACTTTCTTGTGATCGTGTTTTCTCAAATTCGGTTCGCTCATTTTTCATCAAATTTCAATCAATTATCAGGCATATAATGGTCAAGTGCCAGAAATTTTTTCAAGGTCATCAGGTCATCGTGACGTCATCCAGGCGCCATTTTGTGAAATCACATTATCGATCATATCATCACAACGGATCATCAAAAATCAACCATATTTACAACACATAAACTTCAGGTCAAGGGTCAATGTAAAATGTCAGCAAAATCCGCGGGCACGTCATGACGCGCACGTACGCGTGCGTCAAAATTTAAAAATGCTCAAAATCACTTTTTAATCAAAGGAGAGTACGGTTCAGGACATTTTAAGCATTTCAAAATTTTACGTCCGACCTCAATTCCTTTTTTTTTTTTTTTTTTTTTTTTAAGTGTAGACGTCGTTTTCTTGTCCATCTTTTCCTTAATTTCTCGTCCATCCTGCCTTCAACAACAAAACCAATGGTGGAAACTTGAAGGAAATGCATGTCCATTTTACTTCCAACTCAAAGATTCGTTAAAAATCTCCCGTTTTTTCCCCCATTGCCAGATGAAAAAACGGAAAATCTCATACTAATTAACCGAAAACCACCCAACTCCCCTTTTTTTGCGGGGCTGATTACTTAAAAACGGAATCTTGAATATTTTTGAAAGTTGGCACAGACATGAGGCTTGGTAAGAACATCTGGTTGTAAAAATCACAAGTTCATCATGTCATTACAACGTCATCCAAGCGCCATTTTCTGAAAATCAACTTATGGACATGTATGCTCATGTATGTTCATAACGAAATGTCATTTCTCTTTCACATTTCGGATGGTCCATTTCACTGTCATCACATTTTGTAAGATATGATGATTGCGCAAGATATTTATCATGACAGGGTTGACGACAATGATAAGATGTTCATAGTAATCATGACAGGGTCGACGACAATGATAAGATGTTCATATATATGAACATCTTATCATTGTCGTCGACCCTGTCATGATTACTATCTTGCGCAATCATCATATCTTACAAAATAATTTACCAGTTCAAGACAGACCACCTAATTCGTCTTCAGTGACGAATTAAATGTCTAGTCTTTCCTTCTTTCCTTTTGTGATGTTATTCTTTTATTCAATTTATCATCTTCTCTTTCATCTTTCCTTATGTTACTCGTAATATCTTTATATATCCTATCATTTACACTATGTCTCTATCTTCCTTTGTGTTATTCTTTGTTTTTATCCGCTCATTTTTTTTTTCCACACTCATTGTGTTATTCTCTGTTTCCTTTCATAATCCCCTCTTTAATCTTTCCTTCCCTTCTATCTATGCATTATCCATCTACCATCTTCTCTTCCATTTTTCGTTATGTTATCCTTCTTTCATTTCTCTCAGTATCTTTCAATGTTTTCTTTCTCTCCATGAGAGGGACACTTTTTTCAATTTGTCCCCTTGAAGACACCATTAAATTTTTTGGTGCTAATTTTTATGGATGTGATAATAAAGAATCTCTGCCTTGTATCAAAATAAGTTATAACAATTATGATTTTACATGTTCATAAGGAGTGAAACCATGATTTACATTATTGAGCAAAAAATTGAAATATATGATATTTCGTATAATAAAATACATGAGGAAAAGTGAGTGTGTGACATCATCGGTTTACTCATTTGCATACCGCCCATTTTATGCATATCACTGTTTCAAGAAATAATGCAAAACTTCAAAATGCTGTAACTTTCTTATTTTACATCAGATTTCAGTGAAATTTTCACTGTTATGCTTGTTTAATTTTACTCTATTTATTCAAATCAACTTGATATAAGTGTGGACTTGGCCTTTATACTGTTCAAATTTGAATTTGGGTATGCTACAAGTCACAAAAGAGACGTTGTTAATGGCTACTCTGAGCCACGCATTCATTCACGTATCTTGTTTGGTGTATTAACTCTATCTGTCAATTTAAATTTAAAAAAAAAAAGCACGTATGACCAAATGTTGAGGTTTCTTTTTGGTATCACTTCATGATAACCACATAATATTTTGTCAGTTTGTCAGTTGGTGAAAAAATGTTCTCGCAACATGCACTGAATCACCATTTATAAAATGGATAGTGAACATGATAAGGGATAGCATGAACTCAAGAATTATTGTTCAAAGTTTTTTACAACTGTGAATTGTAATCTATGCCACAAATTTGTGTTTTGTATTGTAAGAAATATTGTTATACAAAATTTCCTAAAGAGAACTCCAAATTTTCATGCTCAGCATTCAGCATCATGGTAGCGAGTTATAATAAAAATGTAAACATTTTACTTCTTGAATTGTAGCTGACTGTTCAAAAATTGTTGTTGTATTTCCCAAACAAGCAAACAAGAATTTTTTTTAAACTTGAAAATGTTGTTGTATTTTTCATATCTTCCATATTTCATTTGTTTTTTGAGGACACCTATATTTTACTTGCCTAATGCACCTGCACAGTTTTTGTAGGGAATAGGGATATTATGAATTTTGTATTTGCTTCTAAATGTAGGACTTTACTTCTTTATTTCTGCAGAAAATTCCAGAGATTCCTTTAACTGAAGATATGATAGCAGAGAACCTGTCTTTACTCTGCAAGACTGGAAATGGCCTAGCACATGCTTATGTCAGATTAGACATCAAAGAGAGGTATGATATTTTTTTCAAACAATGAATACTACTACCTAGATTTTATTTTACAGAATTTTTTTTTTATAACATCTATAATTCTATGAGAGCTAAAGAAATGATTGATATTGGCAATTATTTGATACTAACTCAAAAGCAGGCTGGCTTTGACTGGGCCCTCTATTTCCTAGACTTTGTATTGTAGGAACAGTGCCCTGTTTTTTTTAATCAAAATTGTTATCAATAATGAAATTCAATAATTGATATAAGCTACTGAATCATTACAATTTCTGCATTTGATTGGCAAATTTTCATAGATCTGTGACAGATGTTGGTAATTATAAGTTTAATGAAACAGGATTATCCTCACAAGGCAGAAGTAAAGTCATCCTTGTAATAAAATAAGTCATGACATAAAAAGCAGGGATGTCAATTTTCAGGATCTTGTTTAATTTTAGGCAATGGCACATCATCATTACAGTCTTTTTTTTAGGCCTCATATTTTACAGGACATATGTAGGTCCAATTTGTGTGGATGTGGTACCTGTGAATAAATGACCTGTACAGTGTAGAGTTTGGTTACTCTTCAGCACAGTAGGGACCCCCTTTAAAAAAGTTCTGGCAGGGAAAGAAAACTTTCACTAATGAAATTTAGCATGGATAAGTAACATTTCTAAACTATATTATCCCTAAACAGAGAAATAACAGATGTTAGCATTCTGAGTCGCTACATTCACCTGAGGTACATTGACCTGACCCAGAACGGTCTCCGTGACATTTCACCTTTGAGCTCACTGACCCATCTCTTGACCTTGAACTGTGACCGGAATCTCTTGTCTTCAGCCAAGCTGGATGAGCTCCCATACCTTCAGGTAGAACTGCAGTTATTAGCAGGGCAAAATACAATGGCATGGAGAATAATATTACAGTAGAAAGCTATCAGTGAATTCTGGAATAAAATATTGAAAAAAGATTATAGGGCTGTATTAAGGTTACCCTAAGAAGAAGAAGAAGAAAAAAAATACTTGTATGAACAAAATTATATTTTCCTAGAAAAATTTGAAGGTCTCCCCATGGAACACTGTAACCATTAAGATACTTAGCCCAAGGTGACTCAGAATAAAACCCACTAGAAATGATAATGACAATGAAATAGTATCCAAAGGGTTAAAGAACTTCTTCTTATTCCTATGTAGTATTATAAAATCAGCATTGAGCATGCATAGAAAACATTTCCCATCATAGTACTAAATAGGTTTAATGCAATTAATTGCAGTCAATGTTTTGTGATGTTACTGTTATGCCTGGTTCATACAAGTGGAGTAATTCTAAAGGATGACTTACTTTATTCAGTACCATAGAAGTGGTCATTCTGTCATCATAAATTTTGTAATGGCTATTTCCTTCTTTAAATATATTTATAATAATTCTTCTCAATCTTTCTCTCTCTCTCTACCCCATCTCTCTCTTATAGGTGGCAAGTTTTGCTAACAACAGGGTACAAACGACAGAAGGTGTCAACCACCCTTTATTAGAATCACTCAATCTCTCATGTAAGGATTAAATGCAGGTTACTCTTCAGTTTTGGTTATGGGGTTGGGTGGGCCATTACCCCAAATTAATCAAAATTGTTGTTTACAGCAAGATTTAAAGCCCAAAATAACAACAACAACAATCAAAAACAAGAAGAAACAGTTCAGGGCGATTCTGTGCAGTGTGTCCTGTACAACATACGAATTCCATGAATTCCATGAATTCCATTCAAAAATGAAAAATATCTTGATACGACCATTGACTAGTGATAGTGATGCTGAAATAACCGTAAGTCAGTGGTCATAATTATGAAGAGATTTTTCATTTTTGGATGGAATAAATGGATAAAAAGCAATATGTTGTACGGGACATGTTGCATGCATATATATATATATATATATATATATATATATATATATATATATATATATATATATATATATATATATATATATATATATAATCACCCTTCTGTGAAAATAATTAGACAGTTTAGGTCATTTATATTAACATGTAAATGCATTATTTCAGATAATAGAAGGCTATACTGCCCTGTTTATAATCATATTGTCCTCAGCTGTGACTAAGATTCTCCACAGACAATTCTCAAAGGCAGTATGCTTCATAAAGTACATCACCACATCTCCTTATTGAATAGTACTCTTTGTTTTCTCCCTCAACAGTCAATGAGATCAGTCTAGTGAGTGGTCTTCAACCATCTAAACTAAGCAAGCTACATACATTGGAATTAAGAGGAAACAAACTAACCACCACAGAAGGGATTTATCTACCCAACCTCAAGAATCTGTTTCTGGTAAGTTTTAGTTTGGGTCAGTTATACATTGAGGGGGCCCTTTCCTTGAGATTATGTATTTTTGTAAAACCCTTTTTATTTCTCTGATATCATAGAGCCTGGAATCTTAATATGTTATTACAAATAAATAAAAATCCCTTTTTTATTTTTTCACAGTTCACAGTTTACACTCACATTCAGATAACCATTGTGATGTATTGTATAAATATAACAATTTCAAACCATAAGTCTACATGTATGCCTTTGCAATGTTTTGCCCAAATTATTTCAATTTCTTTAAGTCATATTGGTTGATAATAAGCTTTAATCGCAGGAAGTTTGATATATCATAAGTTATTACATTAATAACAAAATAAAAAAGTTGGGATTTTTTTGTAACATTCTTACTTATTGCTTCAAATAAAAGAAAATGAATTTGCAGAGATAGATCATCCCTTACTATTGTTCCTATTACAATCATATGAAATAAATAATAAAAATGAAAATCCTTGATTTAGGGGATTGTTCAGTAAGCTAGACGTACATGTACTTTAGGACATATTACATTGTAGGCTTGAAAAAAAGATATATGTTTTTGTTAGCAATTCTCAGGTCTATGGCCCCTTTTAGTCTAATACTTAAGCTTAAATTTAATCCACAGTACTGGTCAATGTAATGAATCTGATTTTCTTTGTTTATATGTACCTGTAGTAATCAGAATTATGACCAAAAATTATCAAGGAAGGCCACAATATCTTTGTTAGAAAAATAAATTCATATATCTATCTACATTTCCAGTTTGAAAAATCAGATGCACCTCACTAAAATTATTGTAAGAAATTAAGACAGAATTAAAGCTGAACCTTTTGAAGAGAAAAAAAATTGAAATTGATCTTTGATGAACAGCATGAAATTTAAACACTCATGTGACGTGCTACTGTAGAAATAATTGTACTTTGTATATGTTACCATATTTTTTTGTGCTATACTGATAACGAGAAAGGTAACTTTCTGTCAGTAGATTTTATCGTATCAATTTCAAAGGTTATCAGCTATTATCTTCATTGTGCCATCCCTGGCCATTTTGTATGCTCATCTTCATTCTGGAAGTTGTGATGAAATACAGACATTACTTATTACTTGAAATAAAAATATATCCTTAGTGATACTAATTTAACTTAAGTGATTAATCCCTTCCCTGAAGAAATTTGCACCAACATTATTAGCTCATGTTTGTCCCATTCATTGTCTGATTCATGTGCTATTGATAGAATGCTCATTATTATTGCCATGGTAACATTCAATGTATCAGATTTGGCTATCTTTATTACAGCAAAAGTGACATGTTTAATCTTGTCATACTTGTATTGAATTCCTAGTGAAATGCCAGAATAGTGCTCTTTCCTGTAACTCACAAATCCCTAGTGTATTGAGTAAGCCGCCCACTCATCTCTTAATCATGGAAATCATCTATTCTTGTCTGATTTCTGTATATTACCATGGTGATTATCCCAAAGTAATTTATCACAAAGGTTGTTGAACTAATAAGTGAAGGCTTTTGTCCAAAGTTCCTATTCGGAAATTGGTCCTGTCAATATTTTGCACCAGAAAACATGATGTTATAATTTAGATGTGTATCGATATGTGAGAGTTCTTATATGTGCAATTACTCATGTTGAATGGTGATGATATGATTTTATAGATTATAGTGATCAGGCACACATTAGTAGACTTTGGAGCCAGTGTTTGATGTCCATTGACCTTCGTACTTAGAGTTTAAAGAGAAAAAAATAACAAGTGCAATATTTATTTTTTGTATGAAAATAACAATTTTTTGCCTACAATTTTTCAGAATTCATTTATGATTTGGAATATTGTGTAATATGGAATTGTTTCACTAGAATGTGATTTAGTTAATATTATCATCAACATCATTTTTATTATTATTATTATTAATTATCATTGGTCTGGAACTAAGTAGAGTTGGTTTGCTGGGTACATGTAGTAATTAAAAGAGTATAGAGAGGAATGTGTGCCTATGCTTAAAGTACAGACTTAACATGAAGAGTGCTAAAAAGAAAATAGGGTATGGTATATGTATGACTGCATAGGTATGAGTTAGTAAATGACAGCTATTTTGAAATGCTGAAAACAGGGTCCCAATGTATGTTTAATGTTTATTTGGTAAGCGCATAATCGAAATACTATGTCAAAAATGCAAAAGGTGTGAATAAATAAAGATTTTGGGAACAGTGGGAGGGGGTTATTATTATATTTTTTTTAATCATTTCTTTGTACAAACAAAAGGGATAATCAAAGCACTGTTATTTTCAAATAGTGAGAATACATGGCCTTTCAGGTATGCATGTACTAGGAGTGGGAATAATGATCCAATACTCAGATTATAGTGTGTTTTGGGGTATAAGGATTACATGTACCCAGCCATTCAGCAAATTAGGGAACTTGTTGTAAAACCTTTCTCTTGAGTGTAATAAATGCATGGCCGTTTACAATGTATGTAGATTTCTTAATGGGAACAGAGGTCTGAAAATTACAGCTTGGATGTAAATGTAATTAAATGACATTATCTAAACAGACAATCTGTCAAAAACTAGCTCCAGAGTTATTATTTTTGTAATAAAAAATGAATTTAACAAAAAAAAATCACTTTTGGATACAAGTAAAGGAAATGGTGCAAATTAAGATAATGAAAACATATATCCGTTTGAGTACAATTAAGGACGTTTGTGCAAAATACATTGAGAACATATCCACATTTAGTTCAATAAGAACTATGGTGCAAAATTACATGTAGGGTATAATGAAAACACTTCCATTTTTAATACATGTGGAAATGTGATGCATATTTGACATAACATAATGAAAACTTATCCATATAAGGATATAATAAAAACACATCCATACTTCATACAAATAGGATGTGCAAACTTAGGGTATAATGAAAACATGAGCATAAGTTGGAACATTAGTGCAAGGATATGCTTTCTTACTGTGGTACAATGAAAACACAGCTATATTATGTATACTGTCCTTCCTTAGGCCGCTAACATGCTCACCAAACTGGAAGGGCTGGAGCGGTTGGAGCACCTCACAACGCTCCATCTCCGTGACAACCAGATTGAGAAGCTGGATGGATTCTCAGAGAACATGAGGAATTTGCAATACATCAATATGAGAGGAAACAATGTGAGTGATGTGAAGGAGACAGCCAAGATGAAATCTCTGCCAAAACTCAGGGCCTTGATCCTCTCAGGTAATGACAAGAAAAAAAATCTTTTTCATATTTAATATATTTTCAGTTTTTCTTGCTGAGATATGAAATATGTGCCTAAAAGGATCCTACTTTTCATACAGATAATTTTCAGAACTGAAGAGAACCCATGAATCTATTTTGATTGTGTACATGTATTACTTTTTGTATCAGCTGTTGTATAAGCTTTGCTTATAATGTGGTACAGATAAGGGATAAACGAATAACATATGTTATTTATATATGAAGAAAAAAAATGTTAAGGAAAACAGATATTATTGAAAAAATTTATTATAGGAAGAATTAAAGTCATAAAGAAAAGGACAAATAAATTGGCAGGTGAATAAAGGAAAAGAAGATCAAGTAGATAGAAAGAGAGAAGGAAGGATTGGGAAAAGGAAGAAGAAGAAAGGAAATCTGGTTTGAAGAATGATGACAATAGTTACATGAAGTAATGAAGTGTAATTAGTTCTGGTTGAAAAGAAATACAAATATTTTTGCTATAACCAAAAGTTTCAGGGTAACAGTCTGTTTCCACTTCTTTTCACATTACAGAGAACCCATGTTCAGATGATGATGAATATAGGATGGAGGTTCTGATAGGTATCAGGAGAGTAGAACGTCTTGATAAAGATGAGTATAACGAGGAAGAGAGACAGGAAGCAGAAGAGATCTATGAGCAGAGGAGAGCAGAAGAACTCGCTGCTGGAGAGGTATGTTAAGCATCTCATATTAAATTGTTTGCTTTCATAATGTTTCAAATGCTAAGCATGTCTATATCATGAAGTTTACCTTTGACAACCATAAACCTTGTATAGGCTTGCCTGACATAGTAATGTTGATATATTTCACCAATATTCTGATGATTGATAAAAGTAGTTCATAATTAGGCTTCAAAGACGAATCCATGAATTTGAAAACGTAATGTGAACTAGTTTTCTGGATTCTATTGATTTATTGTCCCATGTTGAAAATAATCTCCACTGGCTTCAGACAAATATAAGCCAGTAATGCTCTTATAATTAAAAAAGTATACTAGGGTTAAGATTCATGTACATGTAAGCTGAAAACCAACATAAATTCAAAACATTTTTAGCTTCTGCGAACACAAGGAGAGGTGGATGGAACGAGGGGGGGGGGGGGGGGGAAGAGAGAGAAGGGGGAATGGGAAGGAGGGATGAAGTAAAAACTAGACTATATATCTTTTTCAGAACTGGTAATGATGATTTATGTTTAATATGTGGTCGGAGGCTATTCATGCAGAACTCTTTGTTAAGTGATTTTTTAAAACCATTTTGTTAAAGATACATGTGCAATTTAATGCGTAGTATATTTAGTTACCGTTTCTACCATTAAACATTATTTGTTGTTTTTGTTCATTATGCGCAAAGGATTCCATGGAATAGTGACATTTTGTAAATGCATCTGAAATTTGCTTTCTGCAGCTATTGTAATTTTGAAATGTATATGAAGTGTATATTTTTGCTTATGCAAACAGTCTTGGTTGGAGATTGGAGTGGTTTATTAACTTCTGTCTCATTCTCTAGTTGGGTATGGGATCTTGAAGGTACTATTTAACATTTTGAAGGTCGAATTTATGGTTGAATTAACATGGTGGAAACTTTCAAGCAAAATAATGATGTGTAGAGGGTGAAAGGAAAGATTAACTTACTTTGTTTACCTTTCTTTTTCTTTTTAAATTTTTTTGTCAGTGTTACGATGAAAGTGCCTAAATCCCGTATAAAGTTTATTTTTGTGGGAATTATTTCACTCAGTATGTTTGTTTTCTTGTTTATTTGGTAATTTTTAAACAGTTTGGAGTGGTTTTCCATTGTACTGTGAGAATGTAAAATAGTACCTTTATAGATAAGGTTTAGTTCTGGTAGCAAAAAGGAAATAGGAATGAATTTGTCGACCATGGTGTCATATCTATCAAAATATGAATGTTCTAGATTTGTTGATGTTCTGTTAGTGATGTTTGATAATTCAAGTGTAAATATCTGAAGAAATTCCAAATAAAGGTGAGATTGTTCCCCTCTGTCAATGCCCAAGCTCACAACACAGCAGGGCACAGAGATTTGAATAGTTTGTGCACGCACAGCTGTCCTGTCCGCTGTTTCAGCACATACCAGTAACGCACAGGAATTATGATCCTGGCCAGGATCTAATTTTTGTTCACTTTTCGTTCATTCGATATCACTAAAAAAAAAAAAAAAAGAAATTTTAATTAAAAAAAACTTCAGGCAGTTTAATAAATAGGATTGCTAGCATCTTGCTACTTTATATGTATGAATTAAAATCAAATAAAGTTGATAAAAAGGTTTGTTAGAGCTTACCCAAACTGTTATTGTGTTTTAAGAACTGGAGGAGCATCCATATTCTTTCTTTCAAAATAAAGTGCTGTAAAATTCTTTCCATGTATACCCCTCAACCCTCCCCCCCCCCCCCCCCCCCCACCTTCATAATAACACCTTCATAATAACACCTTCATAATAACACCTTAAAAGAATTATTATCCTCTTGGTCAGCTACTCCCCTAGAGCAAGTTTATGCCCTCTCCTTATTAATAGTGGTAGGGTGTAGTTTTCCTTGATTTATAATGACCACCTGTCTAAGTATATAAAGAACACTTTAAGCAAGTGTTATCCCAAAGTTTGAATGTATCATCATTCCTTCATATTATACTTTCATCCTATTTTCTTTTCTTTCTGTTATACAGGGAGCAGAAGAAGTGATACACTCGGATGGAGAAGATGCCTGATACTTCTTAGTATCAAGAAAGAGCCAGTAAGCTGCTCATGGGAATACACGTTAATCCGTCCTTGTTATTTTAATACTCTACTGCACCCAGTCTTTATCTACAACTTTTTTGTTTTTATCACAACTGGGGGGTGTTTCACAAAGAGTTAAGTTTGACTTAAAGTCGCACTTAAATTCCTAGTTGTGTGCTGTATATGACACATCGCCGTATTGGTCAGATCATGCTCAGGGGACGGGCACTTTTGGGTAAACTACCAATGAGATTACGCGTTTAATACCATATGCGCATTGGCACTTACAGTACGCATGACTTTAAGTCAAACTTAACTCTTTGTGAAACACCCCCCTGAACTGTAATTGAATATTTGCATATTACTCCTGTCTATGGTACTGCCATTGTTCAAGTTATGAGTACCCTACACCCCTTATATGCCTCTGTTTGGTGGTTACTCCCTTGATAATATTTTTGTAATATGCATCATGACAATGTCGCTTCTTATTATATCATACATCCATTTCAGAAATGTACATACTCACTAAATTAATACTGCATATTATAACACAGTCCCAAAGACTTAAAAAAATAAACTGAGGGCAATGTCAACAGCCTTGTGGGTCACCTAATGAAATGTGCTAACATGACAATGACATATTACATAATCTGAGCATGGTTTCCATCGGCTATTGTAATTGCCTTTAAGCTGATTTCTTGAAGATTTTGTGGTTGTGTTTTGTACTCTGCCACTCTTGAAAGAGTAGGCCTATACACATGAAAGATTTTCTTAAATCGTTCTGTTTGAAACAGCCAGTTAGATTCAATGTTTTAGTATAAAGCTTGTTTTGAAAGGAAGATTCTGTTTGGTTGGATGTAGAGGGATAGAGTCATATTAAACAATCATATGAAGTAGTTCCAAGAGTCAACTTCATTTGGCAACCTTAAAGAGTTTTGGTGATTCCCTTTTCTCTTTCATTCTCTTATTTTACCACAATTTAATTTATCCGTTTTCTCCAGAAATTACAATACTCTCACATTCAGATTTTTTCCTCAAGTGGGTTTAAAGACTTGATACATGTATAATCAATTTATTTCCCTTTTATAACTACTACAGTAACTGTTTTTAGTGGACAGAAAGAAAGATTGGTGAAGTTTTATTTATTTGTTTCCATTGAAGAGAATGATAATGAATTATATATTGCCACCAATTTTACCAAGTATACACTATGTATGTCTTTGTAAATAATATATCATAATGTACATTAGAAGCTGATATGTTTGAAATTCATTCCTATGTGTACATGTAATGTATCTATTTGTATATTTCATTAAAATTGCAAAACTTTCTATTTTGTTTGTTACTTGGTCATACTCCCTTCCTGTGTAGGAGTTTAGAGATATATGTAGAATAGTACAGTTAACCTTGCATGAGTCAAAGTCACATAAGTCGATCTTTCCTTAAGTCAAATCAATTTTTTTGACTAAGCTATGCAAAACATGCGTTATTTACATCTCCCAAGCCAAATTTTGCATATGTCGAACTATTTTCTGTGGTCCCGACAGATTCGACTTATGCAAAGTTAACTGTACTACAAATACTCTCTCCTTTGGATTACAAAATAATGCAGTTTGCCAGTGCTAAACGTTTTGGACTTTACTTTTTACAACTACTAGTGTAATGTTTAATTCTGATAGAAAGTATTGAGGAACAATTAAGTAAATCTATAATTATACAGAAGCAAACTTCTCATAATCACACAGAAAATAGACATAAATACAGTAGTATGAAAACTAAACCTTAGAAAAAAACATGGAGACATCATTACAGTCAATACATGTGACAAATACAGTGGAACTTCATTATAAAGAACACTGTTATAACAAACTCTCATTATAAGAAGGTAATTTTACTAGTCCCACTTCTTTGCATTTCCTTTTTTTTTTAGCCCTGATATAACAAGGTTTTAATATAAAGAGGTAATTTTCTTGGTACGAAGGAGTTTTTTTATAATGAGATTCCACTGTAGCATAAAATTAAAAGTGAGTTACTTTTACAGCATGCCAACAGGGATTGGGGAATATAAAAAAAATATTTTAAAAGAAAACTAGGTGTTGGTGGTGCAGTGATCATTTGAAATTTTTGATAAATGCTCCTAATGTAGAGGTCATACAGAAATGACATGAAATCTTTTCAAAGAACAGATGTACATGTACCCGGTTTAGGCAAGCAAGTCTGCCAATTAGTTTCAGGATAATGAAACTGGTGTCTGGGCAAGTGACATGTATAGTCTTACCCAGCAGAACAAATGTAACATGCATATAGCACCCTGTAAGTGACTGATCAAATATGAGAAAAGAGAGTTAGGGGTCTTGGTGTTGAGGAAATTAGTATAAAAAGCTTATTTTGATGAAAATTGGACGCATGCTTGTGATGATAGTGAAATGGAGTGTGATTCTACCAGTTGTCCTATTCTAACATCGCTGTTTTTGTATTAAGTGCTCTTAAAGGAGAATGAAACCCTGAGGAAAAAATCAAATCAATAAAAGAGAGGATAGAAGCAATTTTAAAAAAAGTTCTGTCAAAATCGGTTACGAAATGAGAAAGTTGTGAAAGTTTGAAAAGTCTCACTTTACTTTCTATGGCGATCCTCAAATTGGCAATGTTGCTTCAAAGTGACAGGTTTAGTAGTACAACTCTCCATATGTTTTGTACATAAAATTTCATATTTTCCCCATTATCTCTCAAGGTGCAGCTTGTCTCCTTAGCTCATGGGAAAATGCATTTGACACAACATATGTTGAGTTCACATAAAAGACAAGCAGCATCTTTTGAGATAATGAAGAAAATATGAAATTTTGTGTACAAAACATAATTGAGAGTTGTACTACTAAACCTGTCACTTTGAAGTAACATTGCCAGTTTGAGGATCGCCATAGAAAGTAAATTGAGACTTTCAAACTTTCATAACTTTCTCATTTCGTAATGGAACTTTTTAAAATTGCTTCTCTCTATCCTCTCTTTTCATTAAAATGGATATTTCTTTAGGGTTTCATTTTCCTTTAAGGGTTCAGGTTATGGTTATATCTTAGAATTAAGATTCTGGAATAGCATTACTATAAACTCGTTTCCTTGGATCTTAAGGCTCATAATACATAAGTTATCATGTTATGCAAAGGACCAGTGGTGCGTTGGATCATTTGGTTCTAATCTAATGGAGTGATGAAAGAAAACAAAAATGGATGCCTATTCATTTCCATCTCTTCAATTGGAGGCTGGGGGGGTCTCAATTTTTCGAAAATAACCTACATTGTGACTTGCAAAACAAAATAATTAAGAAAGGAGAGAGAGAGAGAGAGAGAGAGAGAGAGAGAGAGTTAAAAAAAAAAACATGAGGTTCTAGGTTAGGACTGGGAGAAGGGTTGGGCCTTGGGTGTGCATTTACAAGGCTGAAAATGGTAGTATTGGCTTTAAAAAATAAATGCATCTTGGATTTTTTTTTCTGGGCATATCAATCCTGGGGCATGTTTAAGTCTCTGGGCATTGTTTTCTGAGTTTAATGTATGAAAAAACTTGTCCGATCCTGGTGCAGACAACAACAAAAAAGAATCCATTCTAGAGAGGCACTTCTTCGTTAATATAATCGCATTTCTGGATAGTGTTGGGGAGTAGAATAACAAACGAATTTAATCAAGCAGTTATCCTGCTTAAGGTTAAATATCAATGTAAGACTGTCTACTGTTGATGTGTAAGACAAGAAGATCAAGTCAAAGTTGATGAAAATATCAGATCGTCCGTGTCCAACATGAGACCTTTGCGATATAAATCAAACATGATATGCATAATTAATGTCCAGTGATAGGAGTAGATGAGATATACTTGCATGCTGAATCAAGCCTTCAGATAATGAAAGACCCTAAGAGAGATAAGTACGGCCTAATTGCTATTCCTTATACAGCATGACGAAGAATAAAATAATGAAAGACGAGAAATTTTATGTAAAATAACCAAGTGAAGCAGGTAGAACAAGAAGAAGAACCAGAAGAAGAATAAGTAGAAGAACTTAAAGGAGAGAGGGAGAGAGAGAGAGAGGGGGGGGGGGGGTACGGTTACACAAAAAGACAAAAGTAGAGACAGATATTTCTAATAACGTAAAACGGGTGAAACGGTGAATAGGAACAAAACTGGAAAAGCGTTCTTGACATTTTAATACCCAACAATGACTTAACGCATACCTCATTCGTGTTTTAAAAAAATCCGTAATAGATAGAAATGAAAAAAAGATCTACAATATGCCTCGAAAAAGTGTCAAAATGCTATTCAACTTTGTTTCCTAACTGCAAGCTATTTACTTTGTTTTATACCGGTAGTTAACTTGTTTGCAAAGCCGTTAAATTCAGAATAGTGAATAATGATGTTTTGCATAAATACATTAAACCTATACATGGAGCTCAAAAAGAGGAACCTACATAGCATTTGACATTGATTTTCGAAGTTGAAAATTTAAGTTCCAAATTAGGCCAAAAAAAAAAAAAATTGTTTAGTTGTCCTCGACCGACCGACCCTCTGAAAAGGGGCCGACCCAATTTTTTTTTTTTTTTTTCAAAACCCAATCATGGCAAAACTTACGTGAAAATTGTTTGTATCACTAAATTAGAGACCGAAGATGGAATCATTACTAATGCGAAACGTATTCTTGAAGAAGAAAGGTCTTTTTATCTTCATTTGTGTTCATCAGTCAACAAAGGTGACACATGTTTTACTCCTATAGATAACCTGAATCTACCAATACTAGATTCGAGTGACAATAGCCTATTGGGAGATAAGATATCGGAGAAAGAATGTTATGATACTATTTTAACATTTGCTAATGATAAGTCGCCAGGGTCTGACGGTCTCCCCATCGAGTTTTATAAGGTCTTTTGGCCAGAAATCAAAATATTGTTATGTTCCGTTTACAATAAAAGTTTTTTTGACAAATCTCTTCCACATTCTATGCGGAGAAGTGTCATTTCTTTGCTACCAAAGAAAGGCAAAAATCTGCTATCTCTCAAAAACTGGCGTCCGATATCACTACTCAATAGTGATAGCCAAAATTCTTTCTCTACGGATTAAGAAGGTTTTACCTAAATTGATAAGTGATGACCAATATGGCTTCCTAAAGGGCCGTTTCATTGGAGAAAACATACGCCTACTAATTGATATTCAAAATTTCTGTATTACTCATAACGTTAAGGGCCTAGCCTTGAGTATCGACTTTGAAAAGGCTTTTGATATGATTAACTGGGAATTTTTATATTATGCTTTGAATGTTTTTAATGTTGATCAGTCATTTATACATTGGGTCAAATTGTTATACTTTAACGTAGAAGGTTGCGTAATAAATAATGGCTTTTCTTCAAAGCCTTTTGAAATACAACGCGGAGTGAGACAGGGTTGTCCATTATCTCCGTACTTATTCCTTATAGCAGTCGAACTACTTGGCTGCCTAATTCGACAGAATAACGAAATTAGAGGATTGAAAGTTCATGATATTGAAGTTAAAATCGGTCAGTATGCAGACGACACAACTATATTTCTTGAACCTGACGAAGCAATTATTGAATTTTGCGTTAAATTGTTGGATGTTTTTGAAAACATGTCGGGTTTGAAAATTAACATTGAAAAATGTAATGTAATAAGATTAGGAAACTTTTCAGATATATTATGTCGTAACATTCCATTTAATTGGCCTTCAGATTATTTTATGTATTTGGGCATTAAGATCCCGCTCATTGAATGTCATCGTTTATATGATCTTAACTTCAAACCCAAACTAGAAGAAATAAGGACAACCTTAAATATTTGGAATTGTAGAACATTGACTCTCTATGGAAAAATTGTCATTATAAAATCCCTTATTATTCCCAAGTTGATCTATCTTATGTGTATTATATCAAGTCCACCTATGACTTTTTTCACGGAGGTTCAGCAATTAATTTTTAAGTTCTTATGGAGTAATAAGAAAGATAAAATAAAACGTTCTTTACTTTACAATGAATATGATGAAGGCGGTTTGAAAATGCCGCATTTATTATCTTTTAATCATGCCATGAAAATTACATGGGTGAAAAGGTACCTGGATGAAAATAACGATAGCAAATGGAAAATGTTTTTTAGAATGGCTCTTGACAATATTGGTGGTGACAGCTTTGTCAATTGGAATCTCTCTTGCGATCATTTGTCTTTTGTTGAAAGCACTGATTCATTTTGGAAGGATGTTCTGACTGCTTGGTGTTATTACAAATACTATAATCCAGTTAAGTTTAAAGAAATTATTTCTCAGCCACTATGGTTTAACTCTCATATATTGGTTGGCGGTAAACCTGTTTTTATTCAGAGGTGGTTTGAATCCAATATGATATATGTAAGAGATATTCTAAACGATGATGGTTCCTTTATGTCATTCAATGAAGTGTTACAGAAGTACGATTCAGGATCTTTCCTGACATATTTTTCAATATTATCTGCCATTCCTAAGCAATGGAAAGACATCATAAAGCAAGGTGTATATATGACTGAAGAATTGTTACCAAGTCAGTGCAATGAAAATCTTGATAAATTTTTGAAACTAAAAAAGGTTTCTAAACTCTGTTACTCACATCTTCTTAAAAGCTATAGAATTTCTATTTCAGAAACAGATCACCAAAATAAATGGCAAACTGATTTGTCATTGGACTTGAGTAATTCTCTCATATGGGAATCCCGTTTCTCTTTGATCTATAAATCTTCGATAGATAATAAAATGAGGAATTTCCAATTTAAGTTTATTCATAGGAAAATTGCTACGCAACATTTTTTGTATAAAATAGGTATAAATGAAACTTCAAATTGTAACTTCTGTGAATCTTATCCGCAAACATTAATTCACTTATTTGTTAGATGCAAATCTGTGACATTATTTTGGAATGAAATTTGTTTATGGCTCAAGAGTAAAAATATTCGTTATATTATGTTGACAGATGAGGAAATTTGTTTTGGAACCTTACTTCTTGACCAGTTTTATTTGGTAAACACAATAATACTCCATGCCAAATATTTTATTTTTTCATGTAAAGCTCAGAACACAGTTCCCTTGTTTAAAGCCTTTTTATTTTCAATAAAAAGTTTAGAACGAACAGAGCGTATTATTGCTTTCAAAAAGAATCGATTAGGACTTCATGAGAGAAAATGGCACGCCTTAAAATGATAAACGAGATGAAAATGCATGTATTCAATTTCATTTATTCTTATTATACTGGACAAGTGTTCATGATTAATGTCTCTTTCATGCTTTGTACTGATCTATGTTCATTTGCATGTAATTATCTTTCGAAAAAGTGAATTGTAAAATAAATACTGTAAAAAAGCAAAAAAACAATATGCCTCGAAAAAGTGTCAAAATGCTATTCAACTTTGTTTCCTAACTGCAAGCTATTTACTTTGTTTTATACCGGTAGTTAACTTGTTTGCAAAGCCGTTAAATTCAGAATAGTGAATAATGATGTTTTGCATAAATACATTAAACCTATACATGGAGCTCAAAAAGAGGAACCTACATAGCATTTGACATTGATTTTCGAAGTTGAAAATTTAAGTTCCAAATTAGGCCAAAAAAAAAAAAATTGTTTAGTTGTCCTCGACCGACCGACCCTCTGAAAAGGGGCCGACCCAATTTTTTTTTTTTTTTTTCAAAACCCAACCATGGCAAAACTTACGTGAAAATTGTTTAATATACAAGACTTAAACAGTGTAAGAGAAATAACAACTCTTTTATGTTTCTGGGTGATAATCAATAAATGTAAATACCATGTAAAAACGTTAAATATTGAAACTTGCTTTGCCTCCTTTATTTTCTCAGTGCTAAAAAAAAAAAAATCCAACCGACCGACCCTCTTTTTAAAAAAATGTCACTGCAGGACAACCAAACAATTTTTTTTTTTTGGCCTTGCTGTTATTTCATTCCCAAAAGGCGCTATATAATATGTAAATAGGTTTCATTGCGAAAGGCGCTAAATCCACTTTTGGGGATTTCACATGTTTCCTTTTGACCATTTCCATGCATGTATCAAAATATTTGCATTTAGAAGACATTTATCACCCTAGATCATTTATATGAATTAAGAACTCTTTTTTTTTCATTTGATTTGCACTTTTTAGAATATAATGATGACTGTATGCATTTTTCTTTTTACCTTATAAACCCATAGATTCCTTTTTGGTCGCCGTATATACGGAGTCACCGTAAACCTCTCAAAGTTGTGTAATATTCTAAAAAGACTTAACATATTCTTATTCATTACAAGGGCTCTGAACGACTGAGGATATTGTTAGCCTATACAGGAACTTTTACAAACGAACCACTGAATTTCAGTTTGAATTCTGTACCAACACGTGCCCCCATCGAATGGCGGAAAAAATAAACTAAATAAGAGAACAAAGAGATAGAAGAGGGAAAGGAAATAGTGGAAAGAAGGTGATAGTTTTTACCACCCCTTTTTAAAAACCCTTAAACCAATGGCCTTGTTTGTTTGCATTTCATCCAACGAGTAAGAGCGGTGTGCCCCCCTCCCCCCATGCATCCCCTCAACCCCCATGATACCATTACCCCCATCAACAGAATATACGGGCATATTATTGCGAGAGGGCTGACGCATTTTGCCCGATTATAAACTTTCAAATTTCTAAATTTTAGGGAGCGAACGAAGCAAATATTTTGACTCTTTTTGTAGTGAAATTTACAGAAATTAGATATAATATGAGGATAAAATTATTCAGACATCATGCTGCCCGAATATGAGGTGGTGGTAGCCCGAATATTGGAACTTTAAGATCCTTGGGGGGGGGGGGGGAGGAGGGGGGGGGGGGCTGCAGCACCCGCTTCGTACGCCTATATGCCCCTCATTGTCTGACCCATAATACGCCACTGCCTACCAATTATCTAAAAGTTTAGACTATTGAAAACAAAACATTTATCCAGCGAGGCTTGGGGGAGTAACTATTACATTAGGCCAGGAGCCTGTCCCGAAATTTTTAAGGGCCATCTGACACCCCATCCCGACAGAAATTTTTGTCAGTTTTTTTTTGTTTTGTAATGTCCAGTCATACTACTTCCTACTGACAAAGCTTGGTGCATGGGTGAGATGGGGTGAAATCGACCCGACTGTGGGGTCCCTTTTGGGGGTTCTGGGGGCTTAACCCGGCGGCTACGGTCAGGCTGGCAACCTTTTTGTCAATGACTTAGATGGTTTAAGTATAACTTTAAGGGGTCAAATCTTATGGGTAAAATGGGGTGACTATTTCGGGACAGGCTCCCAGACTACATTGTTTGAAAGAGGAAATGCTTTGGCATCGTTTGACAATCAGCTTCTGAATAAAAAGAAAGAAAGAGAAATATGAAATATGCATGAACCCAGGAGTCAAATGACAGGAATAAGGCTCAGGATATATAGTACTAAAAGTCCATGAAAACATCTACTGTGCATTGCTGCAGTCAAGAATGTCATTAAAAAGAATTGGAAACGATTTATGATTCAAATGACATCATGAAATGTTAATGCTAAATGGAGTTGAACAGAGAGACAAAAGTAGAAACAACCAAGAAAATAAGTGGAAATGTTAACGGTTATTATTATAAGCATGCTCATATTTATTTGTCTCTATTTCAGGTTATGGTCGACGATTATAGTCGATTATTATACAAATGTGAAAAAGCAAGAGAAAAACGAGAATCCGAGGTTCTATCACCAAACAAACTGCCATAATACTCTCAATTACCCTCAAAGTATTGGCCATGAAAAGTACATATTGGAAATTATGGCATTCTAGATGCAATTATAACATTATCAGTATCAGTATTTTAGAGCTATATTCTCCTTATCTCATATGCGGAGGCAATGTTATATCGCCTCCCCCCTCTCTCTCTCTCTCTCTCTTCCTCTTCTTCTTCATCTTATTTAATATCTTCTCTTTTTTATCTTTCTCCGTCCTCCCTTTTCTGTCTCTTTCTCTTTCTTCGTTTCTCTCTCTCCCTCTGTCTCTCTTTCTTTCTTTTACTGATATACTGTATATAATGATGTATAGATTGAAGGTATAAATAAAATGAAAGATTGTGGAAAGTACTATTATAAAGCCATCAGAATCTTTTCCATGCATGCTCTCGTTCTCCCTCTCTCTCTCCTCTAATCTTCCTTCTTTTTTTTTTGTCTGTATGGTTAAGGAGCTCTGCATGACTCTCTTTTCTCACTGCACTCCCCTTTTGGGGTCTCTGCTCCCTCCGTGATTATGTCTGTCTTTTTCCTTTCTGTTTTTTCTCTCCTTCAAATCATTTCTCTTTCTTTAGTCACAAAAGGCTCTATACTTATTTGCCCTTTCCCCCGGTATGCAATTTATAAGCCCTTCTCCCCTCCCCTTCTCTCTCCCTATCATTATTCTATATCATTGTAAATCAATAATGGCTGACCAAGTTGTTTTGAATCATCTTCCTTCCTTGTATTAATATTTTTCATGGAATATAGGGAAGTATCTCCGAAGTATTTGCTGGTAATCCAACTCATAACAATAATCCAATAACATTACAGCCTTAAGACAAAACAATTTTGTTCATAGATTCTATTTTCTATTTCTTTCTGAATTGAGAGAACGGAGATATCTGAATATTAACCTCCGTAAGGCATGATCATATCTCCTAATCTTAGTCCACCACCAATACCATGATCCAATTTTTGTTCTGTTTCGTAAATTGATTCTTTATTATGCTTCTGTGTTTATCCCCTACCGTCCCAGAATCGTGAAATAGTTCAACCTATGTTGGTTTCATCCCCTCTGGACTCTCTCAAATCGTCTAGACTTACCTCATCCCTGTAAATAGTTGCAATCTTTAGGGGCTTTTTAGTTCAGTTCCTGCCGTATATGGTCAGCTATATCGCAGTCGATGAAAGAGAGAGAGAGAGAGAGAGAGAGAGAGAGAGAGAGAGAGAGAGAGAGAGAGAGAGAGAGAGAGAGAGAGAGAGGGAGATGGGGGACACTCAGAGCGGGAATGACAGGAATGCTGTGGAATATGTAAATTTTGTTTTTGTCATTCATAGGCATATCCGCCCCGAATTAGGCCAGGTTTATTTTTATGGGTTATCATCTTTTTGTGTTCTCATTTCTTCCCTTCCCTTTACTTGTCTCGCTAGATTTCACGGCGTCTTCATTTCTCACTGGAGTGTCCTCTTATCCCGGTACATGCATTTTTCATGTTATTTTCTCCGTTTACCATGTATTTAGAAAGGAGAAATGTAGATTGCCTGTTTCAAGAACATTGTTGAGGTGTTAAGTTGCATTTCGATTCGAGTGTGAAACTATCTTTCCCCCCGTGGGCTTGTAGGGATCTTGAAATAAAAATCCCCGCTTCTTCCCCTAGATTTCTCTCGAGTTTCGACAACGCGGGGAATGAATTTCAATCACAGTTGCTTCAGGGTTGGTTTACACCCGAGTTGGCCCGGCGAGAGAGCGCGGGAGAGAAACGCCGAGCACGTCTGCGCCGAGTGGAGATTCTTCAGGTTTTAGGCGGGAAAAAAAGGACGATGAAATTTGAGCAGACAACACTTTCCTCTTTTAATGCCTTTCATTGACTTTCGAGTCGCTTTGCATTAGAATTAAACCAATATATTTTAGCAGCCGGAGGGTGGAGATGAATCTAAATGAGAGTTGGATGCTAGTCCCTGATGAAGCAATCTTGACTTGGTCGTGTTCCATACACGACATGTCATGATCTTTGTAACGGATTAAGGAAATAGAGCACGTCCCTTTCCCACTACCTCTCTCAAATTCATATTTACTTTTACCTTAAGGGGTACCGATAAAATAAAAGAAAGAATTATAACGACTCCCAAAAGGAGAAGAATTATGGCAGGGTTCTCCGTGTATTAAGGTTAATCGGAATGGCCTTAATCATTCATTTTTATTTGGCATGGTATTCTTAGCTTTTCTCTAAGGAACTTTAGAAAACAGGAAAATCAACCTGCCAATAATGCTGTGATGGGAGTATTTGGTTTATACTCAAAACAAAATGTTGGAGAAATTAGAAGATAATTAAAGAGTGATCAAAATAATAAAGCTAAAGCATTTTTAATGGACCTTTCTATTTTTTTCATGGGCGCGCTTTCGTTCGGTATTCATTGTATGACCATCTCACTTACTGACAGACAAAAAGGTATGATCAAATGAGGGATTTTACTAATTGCAGAGTAAACATAAATTATATGAGTAATCACAAGTGTGTAGAATATGCACATTAAACGGTTTCAAGCAAAACGACCAAAATAATATAGTTTACTGTAGGGCTATATGTTTGAATAATATCTGCCGGATCGACCTCTCAAAGTGATAAAACGTATAATGAATGCATTATGATCTAAAATCTAGAATACACTTTGCAAATAATAGTTGTTGCTAAGTCAGGAAAATTTAAGAAAGTATGCTGGGTGATGTTTGGAACCTTTGTGGATAAAGATATAACTGACTTAAGAATAGAGGGGAAAGATGATTTAAAAAAAAATGGATACAAGTTTTGTTTCTTATCGGACTTTTCAGTGTGCCCTCCCTTTCCCAACCCATGACTGCTAATAAAAATGAAACATTGATGCTAATGTTAAAATCACTTTCTTTTTTAATGACTTTAAATAAAATATTAGCTAGCATAAATATTGATTCAGCATTAGATTACTAAATTTCGTAATTTCTACGGAATACTATGCATATTTTGATTGATTTCCTAGATCTCTTTTTAATTCTCTTAAAATTCCACGTATATTTCCATATCGTACTCCTTCTTTTAATTTAATTGCCCATTTATGCCATCACGTAGCTGCAAATAACCTAAAGACCTTAAAGAAAAAGTTCTGAATCATTCATTACAAAAGTGACTTCGATGTACGAGTGTTTAATGTCATGTGAATTAGATAACTGATTGGATCATAATGCTCTTCCAATTTATACAGAATCACAACCCCCCTTTTTCATTAAAATCGATAAAGTAAATACAGTATATGTTAACTGCACTCACTCCCCTCGCTCTCTCTCTCTCTGTCACTGAAAGACTTTTGCATGATTGAACAGGCCAACCTTCAAGTATAAAAAAAGAAAACAATAAAATAAACAAATCAATAAGCTCACATATCTATTGCTATATCATCCATTCTATTTTATCTTGAACGCCCCCCACTCTATCTCTCTCTCTCTCTCCCTCTTTTGCTTTGCTCCCCTTTTATTTCTAAAAAAAAAGAAGCAGCACATTTTTTATTACAAGTTTGGCTAATTTAATTCATCAATATACATAGGTACATACAGGAAATTTCTACACATATAGAGATCATAATTATCTTTAAAATTTTATAACACCACCAGCCCACTAATCAAGTGCAATAATTTTAGTACTTTATTTTTTGTTGGAATTTAGAAAGAACCTGACACCTATGAATTAGCTTGTCAAATATTTTTCTTTACATGTTACACTACACGTTTGTCATATTCAGCAATCATTTTCTTACTTTCAACACAATTAATCTTTTCAGAACTATAGCAATGCACTTTCACTATCTTAAGCTTGAGGGCTTATACTACTACTACAAGAAGTTAGTAGTAGTATCTTAAAATTACTAAATAAGCATTATTATTTAAAAGTCAAAAAGACACTGTGTCTTTTAAAATTCTACAGCTTAAACATCCTTTTGACTCTTAGTTGGCCATTCATTATACATGGGCGATTCTTAATATTTTCACATGAATAATATCATTCACTTGAATCTTACTATCATAAGACTGTATGCGTATCTGAAAATATATTAAGAAATAGCATCAATGACCTTCTTGCAGCAACATGACATAATTACATTTATCTTTAAAAACAATGTAACATATCTGTATTTGGGAATAAGCACATAGACATGTTCAAATACTATACAATGCAGAAAATAAATCACAATTTTATAGAGAAAGATGATCCAGCATTTATGGGTGAGTAGTAAAATTTGAAGAATGTTATGCCGTTTATTTTCTTGAAATTCCAGAACCCCTAATCTGTACTGGAACAAAAAATGCAAAATTTTAATTATATAATAATTCATCCAGTGTATTCAAGCTAACCTCCAAGAAATTAAAACTTCCGTGCTTCAAATGGCAAATGTTGCAACTAGCATGATTAGTCCACAACTCAGCTGTTGGTACTACATGCCAACACTACCACCACCACCAAACACACCATCATCCAGTGTTAATCAGGGATGAATACCTCCTTACAAATACACAATGACTACTTCACATCATTTTCACATTCACATTATGCACACAGGGCACATACATGGGCATCTGGAAAGGAACTGTTATCATCATTCAAAATGGATTACTAAAAACAATAGGACTGTCCTAAAGTTATGAAAATCAAATATTTGAACTTTATAAGGGAAATTAAATTTAACTCCTGACCTAGATGCTCTAATATCATACTAATGTAAATTAAAAAGAACAAAATTAACAAAATCAAATTACCTTTAAAGAACCCATTGCAAAATGAAATACAAATTTGATATAAACATACACAATACATAGGTATATACAAACTGATCAAAAAACAGTATACCTTGTATGCTTACAACAGGCTACACACTACATAAAAGAAGAGAATCTCTTGGTAAGTAAAATCCCCTAAAATATATCAAATAGCAGAAACAAAAGAAACACCGAACAAGCCTGTACATAAAACAATGGTGAATGTCGAGCGCTTCCAAGAAATGTTTTGCTAGGGCAGCCTATCATGCAAGTGTCCAATAATCTTTATGTGTACATTTCATGATTACCTATTCATATTGCTTTGGGTAAAATTAAATTTGACAATATACAAGGAATCAATGAAAGACAATTTTTATACACCCTTCTCATTAAGCTTACACATAGATACAACACATATAGTTGGTGTAGTTAAGCCGCATAAAAACAGTGTGCCAAAGTCTCAAAAAGACAGTTCTTGTGAGAGTATATTAATGATTATGAGAAATATATATATCTCGGTCATCTTCTTAACAAATATCTATCATACATATTATTTTATCTTTGTCATCATATTCATCCCTTTTCCTACTACAGTATCTAAGCAAGCATTAGTCATGATTCAAAAATTACATTTCATCACCAAAATCTAACAATATCATTTTACGCTTATAATTCCTAACCATTCTATTTCAAATGATTTACAGTCAATGATTCACTTTCCAAAGAGATCCCCATGGAAATAGATCAAATGTTAGAAGAAATGAATTTTCAAAGGGTCACATTTTTACCATGATCAAACCCCGAAGAGTCAATTTGAATGAAAAAAATCTATTTGGAAACAAAAAAATACTGGCACTTTTAACAACCAAGATTATCAAATAATTACACAGTTGTGCAGACATGACTTTGGAAGTGTGCAAAATATTTGCAGGAATGTATTACATTACCGTTATGTGAATAAAAGAAAATGCACCTATGGCAATGGAAAAGAATGAGACATGGAAACAAGGTAACATTATGAAGCCACAATATGATTGCACAGAATACACCATTTCATATTTCTTCATTTTGTAGATTAAACTATACAATTCTCTGCCTTATATACAAAAATATAGGCCTATTGTTCTTTTTTCTATTCCACCAAAATGGCAATCTTGCACCAGTAAATAATATGAACTTATAGTATTAGGGGACAAATTATCAAATTGGCACAACCAGACTTTTAAAAATTCAGCTAAATATTATGAAATTACATCCAGTCCAAGGATAAAATTTTTATCCAAAAGAGCTCATTATTACCTAATGTAAAAAATGAAACTGTTGGTGGCAAAGAAAACCTAATACCTTTTACTTACAATAATCCTTTTTAATGCTGAATTACAATGATGAGGTCTTTATTATCAGCTATTCTCTGTTACATAATTATCAAATATTGCACTTAATAGTCCATAATTAGCAACCTTCAAACACCAGCTAAGAAAAATATATAAAAAAGAAAGACAAGACAAGTTGATGACAGAACAAAATGAATGTTTTTTGTGACCTTGCTGGGGGCTAACCTTTGTCCTATATAATCCATTGTATACTACCAATATAAAATAAGCACAAAGGTAGCACTGGAATGATTTTGGAGCCTCACACAGTATACTATATTTACACTTTTTAATATCCACAGGTGTTTTGTCTATAATAGGAGAAATACATGACAGTTCCTGGATATGAAAATGGACCTCTATTATGCATATAAAAGGGAGATTTTGATCCAATTAAATCCCCTATTTAATGCATAAAGGGAAATGTAGTTTGTAAAATACACCCTTCTCTAGCATTCAAAAAGGCTCCTATCAAGGAGACCTATTTTTGGCATCCAGGAGGCTTAGGGGAGGTGCAAGGATCAGCTTTCAGAAAGCACCCTGAAAGCGTACCAATCACCTAAAAAAATAAATTGTGTAGCTAGAAAGTATAAAATCAACCTCAAAGAACTTTATCTGGCATTCTATAGGTCAACAGTTAAGGAGTATGAAGGAAATAAAGGATAACATAAAAATGCTTGCGCTGAACCAAACTTTGAGTTTGGTTCCGCGCAAGCCCTTATTTTAGCGTGCCCTTACGGATGCGTCGATTAGTCTACTTACGAGTCGCTTTTACGCTCATAGAGAGTGTAATTAAAATTGAAATATATCTTTATAGGATTAACATTTGAAGCTCACATTTTTAATGTAGTATAACGACACAGAACCTCTAACATACAGAGCAAATTTTTTTGGTGATTGGTACCCTTTAAATCTTGATATTGTGGATGCTGTCACAAAAATACCCCTAAGTCTAAAATTTTGAAAAAAACTTTGATGGCCTGTAGTGGTATCCATTTTTCCATAGATTTTTAGGACTGTCATGCAGGCACATTTTGATGAGTGAACACTCCTGTGCTACCAATATAGGTATTCTGCAATCTCATATGGTAATAGCATATATATATATATATGTATGATTTACACTTTTTTTATCAATGACAATTTTGATAATAAAACATACTTATATTGAGTTGTCTATCTATTTAAACTTTTCAGAGGAGCATTACGGACTAAAAGAGTACTATAAATTTGTGTTGAATCACAGCTGTGTTGTGTTAAAATTAGATTTAATTATATATTTTTTATCAATGGCTGACCCTCTGTTGAAAATAGATCATTTCACATACTGTACCAAATTAAAGACACTACTTTGTAGTAATTATTTATCTTGCTTTTTGGGGTATTACTTGTGGGCATAGAAGTTGTACTGACCAAGGACATTTTGTATGTCTAAACTATTGGCTTTAATCTTCATCATGTTACACAACATGAGCATGGTCACTCATACAATTGAGATTCTTAATATTCAGACCGCTGACATAATCCCACTCTCTCACTTCTAGCACTTTATAATCATCCACTTCCTCTTATCCCTCTTCCTTGGATTATATTCTGAACACTGATGTGCAATAAGGTGCTTAACAAAGGTAACACTATTACAGACATAAAAAGTTCTTGACCAACACCTTCCCAAAAGATTAACAGTTATGCAACCCATTACAAAATATCTGTAGTTTGTTGTAATCGGTAGGGTGGTACTAGATTAGCAACAATGTAATTTCTTTTACCAGATCGAATGAATCCGAACATAATGCCATGCAGTCATCGACTTATAATCCTTTTACAGAAAGGAGAACCAACTCACAGAGAGGTCAATCTAAACATATACTGATGAATTGATAATAGATATACACATTAGATGAGACATAAAAATTCCTTCTCTTATTGAAAGAAACTCACACTGTTTTTTAGAACTCTCTTTGAGTAAAGACTACCTCAGTCATTTAACCTCTCTTAAGTCTCTTATTTCTTTCCTTTAAAAAAACCCCCACAGTTCTTTTTAGAACTGGTCCCTTTACATAAGAATACAAAGTCCTTCATGTCTTAACTTATACATGGCAATTTCTTTAAATTAATATTTCATCATTGGGAGTCATCAGATACAAGCTCCAATCCGAAACATCATTTACCTATATATATATATACTGTAGATGACTTTCTTCAAACATAACCAAGAGCTGGCAAAATATGATAAGTCTTTAATAGAGATTCAAGAATAGACATGATGGCTAAAAGAGTACAATAGATCAGTGGTGGATTTTTGGGAGGAAAACTGGACAAAAAAGATATTTGATGACCTTTTTTTCTTTGCTTGTTAGAAAATTTTCTGAGATTTTAGGTCCCCCCCCCCCGACAAAATCCTGGATCTGCCCCTGCAATGGATATCCATCTCACCAAATGTGTTAGATGAATAATCATGAGTTCTAAATGCATTATCTTTGTATACTTTTATCAATCAAAGCTTTAAAGGGGGTACCCAATGCTGAAACAATGTTAGTTCATTTAAAAGATCATGATTTTATTAGAAGAAAATCATCTGCCTTAAATTTTTTTTTAAATTCGTGTTGCCAGAAAATCCCCGAAATATGGTAAGATTTCAGGATATTTTGGCCCCTCAGCTGTGTCCCAATTTCAGCTAGGTAACCACAATGACGTCAAAGTGGTTACCCAGGTTCGCGTATTGCAGATGTGTTGCGCGCTAGACTGTACAAAATGCATTACACCTTGCGCGCATTTTGCTATAATCGCGCGACAAGGTAACCACTTTGACGTCATTGTGGTTACCTTGCTGAAATTGGGACACAGCTGAGGGGCCAAAATATCCTGAAATCTTACCATATTTCGGGCATTTTTCTGGCAACACGAATTTTTAAAAAACTTAAGGCAGATGATTTTCTGCTAATAAAATCATGATCTTTTAAATGAACTAACATTGTTTCAGCACTACTACGTAACCTTTGGGTAACCCAAGCTTTAATGGTATTGTAATTTCATGTCTTTAGACTTTAACCCTTTCAGGACAGGAATTATTTCAGGGCTAAATTGATCACATTTTGTTCTTCAAATTGGCAACAATAATATTTTTCATTTAGTACTACAAAACTGTAATAAGGGGTAATGTCTTTGAAAACAATATACATGGTTAAAAGAATTGGCAAAAAGTTGAAAAAGTTGCCAATTTTGATAAAAAACAATGATTTTGAACCTCTCAATGTGTTGCCAATTTAAGGATTTTAAATCTTATTCTCCTTTTTAAAATTCCTGGGATCAAACGCAATATTCTCATATAACAAAAATGGACACAGTATCTGGTATATTTTTCAGGGCTCTGGATCAAAAGTTATTGAACAAAACCACAAAATGTGGTCAATTGTCTCCAAAGGGTTAATGGGATATTTCACCAAAGCGCATGTAAAAGGTCTGTAGTTTAAAAAATGACACAGAAATTTGATGCAAAAATCAATCAGTCACTATTGTATTTTTGAGACAGAGGAATTAACCATGAATCTTCAAGTACCTCAGAGAGGACTTAAAAGTCATCGTCGCCTTGATTGTTATTAGCAAATAGTAGGCCTACTTGCTCTATCAGCATCCCAAATAGAAAAGTGAATAAAAATATTAAACTAAACTAAGGACTAAAAGAAAGGAAATATACGATACTCAAATTATACAAAAACACAATTACAAAAGCTCAAACTAACTTTTAAAAAAAGAGAAGATACTATAATAACAGAATGCAAAATATATAAACAAAATATGAATCAAATCTGTAAAATAACAAATACACAGAAACTAAAAGAAATATGTTAGAATATAATTTCAAAACAAGCTAATATGTTAATATGTAATAATAGATTGCAAAAATTCAGCAGAAGTTCATAGACTACAATAATGAAAGAAAGAAAGATGCTATAATAGTATCACACATTACTACACAGCCCACTATTGCCTTGCTGCATTAAAAAACCCTCTATAATGCATTTCAGAAGTGAAAATATCATTTATGATGCACTGCACATGTACATATAAATCAGTAGATCACTGTTGTACTGGTGGGGATATCTATCATAATTCCAAACCCACAATAATTCACTGTAATCCTTGCATGAGATGAGAGTGAAATTACGCAGACCATTCTTGTTAACATCAAGATTTGCTTACAAATAATCAACTGTGATAGGTTGGGGTGTGATGGCTCAGTGGTAGAGCAGTGGTCTCATAAACACAAGGTCCTGGGTTCAAAACCTAGTTGATGTGCCTTTAGTAAATTAATCCTTAATTTCTAAGTCCCTCAGATAGCACTTTAAGCCGTAGGTCACCTGGTTGCTTACCTCCAAGCTCCACATGCTTTATCAGCAGTCAGGTAAAATAAAAAATATCAGCAACAATTTCAGTATTCACAGTAAGTATTATGAGTAAGGAAGAGGTAAACTTTGCAAATTGCCTTAGGCCTACATGTCACACTTTTGCTCGCTTTCTAGCATACTCATAAATCTGATTGATAGAGGGTGCTATTCATATTTAAACAACGTATTGCCATGCCACATTTCCAAGCACTGAACTCTATGGCATAGAGTTCAGTATTTCCAAGACTAAAATATAAAATATCCCAAACTGAACATAGAGGGCGCCATTACACATTCTTCCCAGCACAACTTGAATATAAAGTCTCACTCGCCATACAATCTGAGGAAATTTGTACTGCTCATAGTAAGAGTAACAAAGTCCCATAAAACTTGCATTTTGATGAAAGAAAGCAACAAATTAACATTGTTTTATTGTGCTTATAATATAGTTCTGCAGATAAAAATTAGGAATTTAAGAGAATTAATGAATATTTGATGCATTTATATCACATACAGGAACTTAGAAAGCAACAAAATCTTGAAATTATTCTTCTTCTAAGCATTCAATACTTTCTTTACAGCATGGTTGAAGTTTCAGGCATCACATGGCGATCCCTTGATTTTTATTACTGTCAGATTAGGTACATGTACCTTAGCGAAAGGTAGTGGCGCTTAAAGATGTGTCCAGAATGCAAAATTCATATTGTTGAAAATTATTATTTTATTTAGAAACATATCATTAAGCCATGGAGTAGGTTAAAATACCTCTACTGCCTTGATTAGGCTTAATATTACCAAAACTGTGATTATTAATGTCAAAATACAATTTTTTTTATTCACTTCTATCGCCAACAATTTTGCCGCTTGCGTTCTGGACGCGTCTTTTCGTGCCATTACATTTTTCTAAGCTACCTTACCGATGTTTAGAAATTTGGAACCATGTCCACAGACTCTCTCTCTTTCATCATATTTCAATGACTGCTTGTGACAAAACATGGCAGACAAAATATTGCCCTCTGCAGTCCAAAGCAAGATATTGTCTGGAGTAGCAGGCCTATAACAAGCAAAACCTGATGTATCACTGCAGTTAATTCCCAAGGCTAAAATGCCATTTAGTGATTCAGGTTACAAAGTTAGTACAATATTGTGAGTGCCAGAAGGTCATTAGCCCATACAATTCTACATAGACTTAATGCCCTTCTGGTTATATATACCGGTATATAACAAATTATGGCAGCATATGTGTGACTCTGCTGAATAATTAGCAGAGCTCTGAAAAAATTTGTTGACCTTCTGCGATCAAAACATACACTTACAAAACACATTTACCAGACAAAAAACACACATGGCATGTTTTACAGCTTTCCAACTAACATATAAGTTTGTTGATGGACATGAATGAAGCAACCTTCATCTAGTGAAGACTGAGAGAAAGAGAAAAAGCAAACACTGAAAAAGAAAGAAAACAATTTTGTTGGCCTTTTGAAAAGAGAAGTAATACAATGATTGGAGTTGGTCTAGTGGTTAGCTCTCTGGTCCATCATCATGCGTACAATGACCAAGGGTTAATCCTGAGTCAAGTCTTTTGGACAATGATGTCAAAGGTCAGAGGTCAATCCTCACAGGTAAATTATACAAATGGTATAAGAACAGAGAAAATGGATTTTGTAAACACCGTAAGTTTTGATGATCGTGCCACATCTATAGCAAACATCAGCATCACAAGTACTTATGGCTGTCCAAGGACTTTCAGCTATACTTAAACGTCAAAATTGTTATGTAACTGATGGTCACATACATCAAAGGAAATGACCTGTGATATACACATGTAGGTATAGATTCAAAGACCGGTTTGGCCTTTTTTTATAAAGGGGTTTTTCCTTTTGTTTTAAAAGATAAATGAATTACTAGAAATTACTTCATCGGTTGCCTTGTTGTACAGGCTTCAAAGATTTCTTCTTGAAAGAGAAGAAAAACTGGCCATTACACAGACAATCTGTCTTTCAATAGAGATGGTTTCTATGATTATCACAATATTCATTCCAAATTCCCTCTCAGTTACAACTAATAAAATCTAGTCTATCGTCACCATGTAATGCCACCCCCTACATCTTGGACCTGAACTTGAACTACTTCTACTGCTCAGTATATATTATAAAGGTCTTTGACAAACTTTCCTTCAACCAACATACAATATTGGACATGGCATTAAAGAACCAGCCTTCCTATAACATTTTCATGTTTGGTATACTGCATGTTTTCTTGACATTGGGGAACAGCATATAAACCATGAGTTTTCTTTTCAATAGAACATGCATTTCCAATGAGTTCTGATCCTTTCACCGAAGGATTAAAATAATGTCAATCCATGAAGAGCTATGTGCATTTCTTTTTGGTTAATGCCACAACTAATCTTTTATCATCAAATTGGAAAATGAGCATAATGCTAACCAAAGTCAGATGTTTATTGGAAATGCAAATATTTTAGAAATAGAACTGATCTGAAATTTAAACCTTAAAAACAGATTCCTTTATATTTCATTATATGACTATGAGGAAAATATCCAGAGTAGCATCTCAAGATTGTGATGAAAAACTGGACAGGAAACATACAGGATACGAGAATGCACCCAGCACCGAGACATATTCCCGCCAAAAAAAATCTTCTGCCCCATTCGATCTACAGCGCTGTAGCCCCTATGCTGCATCCTCATTCTGCGTCTACCAAGAACTCCCGGGCTGGATCGGTCTATTGTGGAAGGGGGGTGTATGGCTTGTCAATGGATGATGGTGGGTGAGCCTCCTCCACCTGGTTGTTGGTAGGGAGGGATTGATCGATGTTCTCATACCCCCTGACGGTAGGATTGGGGAAGCTGAGATCACCATAATCCCCACCTCGTCTGTTATACTCCCGGAACAGAAGGTATATAGCAACAGGTTTCAACAGCAGATTCAATATGCACATGCTGAAGTGGAGTACAAACTGTTAAGAAATGTTTCTTGAATGTGATGTTTCTCAAACAAAAAAACTATCCATCATTTTTATACAATAAGATCAAAGAACTCTGTTGAATAGAGACATACTGAGAGGCTTTTTGCCTTGCACTCATCTGAGTAAACTGATAAGAATGACCAGAAAGCAGAAATTGGACAATAAATTTGGAAAGGAACAAACATGTGAAAAAAATGGGGCTCTGATTGACTGCCTTAAAGGGCTAAGTTCCTTTGTCTGTTCTGCCGCTATTTTTCAATTTTCGGGTACCTATCATCCTTTTAACAATAAAATTATTGATAATATTAACCTTGGTCAAGTTTAGCCTTTTCTGCTGATACTTGAATAAGAAAGGTGTGAAAGGATGGGAAAGATACAGAAATCATAACTTTAAACTAATTTCCAGACAACTCTATCTCAGTCTGTTTAAGACTGTCAAGATAAATATTTGAAATATGTTACTGTTTATAATGGACTTTTCTTTGATAATGTTATGTCTCTTTTCATGATGCTTGTTCATTCTTAATCATAGTTTTCATTGACTTGTAACATTTGTTATGCTTTTTATTCATTGTGCGCCTAGGGTGCCTCCTTTAGGCAGATTTGTGTACTTTATAAAAAAATTATTATTATTATTATTATTATTATTGAATTAGAAAGTTCCCAAAGGGATGTAAAATATATAGAAATCATAGCTTTAAAGTATTTTCCAAACCACACTCTGTTTCAGACTGCCAATGCTTGAATAAGAAAGGTCCTAAAGGGATGTAAAATATACAGAAACCAGAACTTCAAAGTATTTTCCAAACTCCCCAAATTTAATTGTTTTAGACTACCAATGCTTGAATTAGAAAGGACCAAAATGGATACAAACATCGTAAAGCCAAAGTATTATTCTGACAAAATAAATGTTGACGTAAAAGACATGCGTTTTTTGCACAATTTACTACTCATTACGCCAGCACCGTGACCATCCGGATTTTTTTTCTGGTCTTACGAAATTCACCTTCTGATCAGAATCGGCCCAGAACTGGACCTTAAGCCCAAACCAGAAGTTTCTGAGACCAGCCTGGTTTCATTCCCAGTACCACTCCTGTTGTTTAATGCTATTCAATATGTTACAAATTGTGTGGAGCATTTTATCTGAGGTAGATTTTAGAAGTTTTATTGTAATCATGAACAACAACTAATACAAATACTACATATGGGTTCAATTTCTTTGATACAGTGTAAATGATAAAAATTATTTCAAAAATATGTTTCTTCAAAATAATTCTTCAGTTCTAAACAGAACTTACAAGAAAAGAAGAAAATACATGGGGTGTACATGACTTGAGCATAAATAGAAGAAAATATGTTATACAAGGATACCCAGCTCCAAACCTTTGTGTTGAACAGTTCACTCCAGGACCTGATTAAACAAAGAAAAGAAATAACAAATAAAATGTCTTTAAATCATGTCAAATAATTGTGAATAGCACTTACAATATATTGCACATAAATGTTGGAATGAATAGACATTTTTCAGCTAACCGGTGGTTAAATTGGACTTGAATCTTTACCAAATTGAATGAATCAAAATTTGCGATAAGTTTCACCCTCTTTCGACGCTCTTTTCATTCCCTCATTCCTTAATCACTCTTCTCCCCATCCCTTCTTCCTTCCCTGTTCCTTCCCCCTCCTACATCTCCCTCCCTATTAATCTCTGTAAGTATGATCTAATCCTGATTGCATTCACCTTCAGTCTACTCCACTGTGGTTTTAATGCCCAGGCCACAACTTCCTGTAAACTAATATAGCACCAACTGGTACTATTTCTGTCACAAATATGAGTAAAAATCTTTTTTTTTAACACTTTTTAGATGTGTTATTAAATAATTTCTGGTAAAACATCTCCCGAATTAGTAAAGCAGAGGGAAACTGAAACTTTCTATTAAGAAATGCTGCTATTCAGCATAGGCTTATGGGAGCAATTTTGCTGAGGGGTTCACGATTTAGCCTGCATATCACCTTTCCAGTTTCTACACTTGGGAATGAGAAAAGTGACTGACTCTGTATAATGAAGATAATATAATATCTTTTTCAAAATATTTTCAAACAAGATGAATGCGACTGCATCTCCTATATGCCTCTGCCAAAATTCAGTTGATTGCTCAAACTGTTCTTGAAATATTGTGATAACCAGAATAAAAAGCCTCTAATTACATGTTAATTGACCTTTTGACACAGTGGCGGAGATTTGTTACGCAATTCTATTCATCAGGGGGGGACGACCTATTGTTACGTCCCTCTCTGATGAAAAGAATTTCCTGCATATTTACACCCATGTTTTGACATTTGACCTTACACCTTATAACCCAAAAGTCTGATCACTTTATCTCCTCCTAGTCATGAATACAAAATAGTTGAGAAATGGTGATAAAGGTAAAAAAACATTAATTTCACATACACCTGTATAATGACCTCTATGACCTGTCACCTTTGACCTACGTGAACAAAAATCTAATCAGTTCGTCTCATTATGGTGATACATACTAGTTCCAAATTTGAAGCTAATGCATCAAATCGTTCTCGAGATATCACGTTAAGGCTAAAACTTGCAATTTCAGAAATGACCTCTATGACCTTTGACCTTTAACCTACATATCCCAAAATCAAATCAGATTGTCTTTCTATGGTGATACATACTAGTACCCAGTTTGAAGTTCATACCTCAAATGGTTCTTGAGATATAGCGTTAACAAGACTAACACCTGCAATTTCAGAAATTGACCTGTGACCTTTGACTTTGACCTACATACCCCAAAATCTAATCAGATCATCTTCCTATGGTGATACATACTAGCACCAAGTTTAAAGTTCATACCTCAAATGGTTCTTGAGTTATCGCTAGAACGAGGCTAACACCTGAAATTTCAGAAATTGGCCTCTGTGACCTTGACCTTTGACCTACGTACCCAAAATCTAATCAGATCGTCTTCCTATGGTGATACACCCCGCGTTCAGACTATCCCCCGGCAAACGCATAGTGTGTACGCTCGCCTTCTCCCCGTCTCCCCGTCTCCCCCTCTCCCCCCAAACATGTTGGGTTTTTGGATGGGAGAGCGACCTTGGCCCGTAATCCGATATCTCGCACCTGTTTTTATCATAAGTGCGCATGCGCGAAAAGTGGAGACAAAGAACCCAACGCACAGACAGTCGTGATTTGTCCCCCGGCTAGCGGGGGATTCGCACATAGTATGGACGCTCGGTCGTAAAAAATATAAGATCTCTCCCCCTTCCCCCGCTAAAGGGGGGGATAGTCTGAACGCGGGGACATACTAGCGCCAAGTTTGAAGTTCATACCTCATGGGGTTCTTGAGTTATCGCTAGAACGAGAAAGCGGGACGGACGGATGGACAACACCAAAACATAATTCCCCCTAGCACCACCTTCGGTGGGCGGAGGCATAAAAAGTGGAGGTGTTGTGGTATAGTGGTTCATTCAGACTGGGGTCCAGATTGCAGTACACTTCAGTACCTTTCATTATTGTCAATTTCTTCTGCATGGGTTTAGTTTGGTTTTACAACACCACCATCTGAAGGACTGGAAAAATCAACTCAAAGGCAATTTCAATAGCCTATTGTACACAATGTATCCCATAGAAATCATGTTTGAATTAAGTAACATCACTGTAATGTTTGGACATTTCTATGGGTGATGGACAAAGCCAGTGAAATTGCTGTAGGTTGATTTTTGGAAAGTCTTTGCGATCGTGTTCAATGCATTTTACATAGCTCCTAGTGGCTAAAGATTTCTCAAACATTATCATCAAAGGGTTAACCTGTAGACTACTAAATCCTCTCATTTCATATCCTTACTACAGAGAAGATCCACTTCCCATAGGCAAGATGTTAATTTTTATTGTATACTTACCACATTGTATCCCTGGAAAATAGATGCCCAAGAAGATTATGTCCATTAAAATGCTCAGAATCTCAAATATTAACATCTACAAACAAAAGATAAACACAATGAAATAAATCAGTTACAATGCAAAAAAAAAAAAAAAATAAAAAAAATAAAAATAAGCACACACACACACACACAAAACCACTTGACAGATGGATTTTAGCTTTGTTCATTAATAATAAGGAGTCAAGTTCAGTCAACCATTGAATATATTTTAAAATAACATACAATTTCCCAGACCTCAGCCACAGATACGTTGTATTTCAGGCTTGTCGTCAATAGGCTAATAGATACATCACAGTCATCAGAATGTTGATTAATAAGTCTATTATGATATATCATGAAACATCTATTAGTTGGAATACTTCATGAAGGTACATTATGAGAGGCACTCAGCACGAAGCATTATGAATTATGACCCAAACCGAACAGTGAATATGTACATCCTATAAATATTCATTCTATTCATACAGGGTTATACAATGCTCCAAAATGTATTCTTAGAACATTAAAGTTTCTCCATCTCTTTCACAGAATAACAATAAGCAACAATGGCATCTCTTCATTCAAACATTACACAGATAGTGAATAGATTATGCAGCAGTTGACAAGTCTTCAGGCTTACAAATTCATATTGCTTATTGCGGCCACAACTCTTTTAGTGTAGCATAAGTGAATATAAAAATGTTTGAATCATGTACATGTATATATATATATCTTAAATGCTTCTTAGACATTACAAATTATTGAATAAAATGCTTTTTTCATGTGATAATTGATGAATTTGCCTCTTTTTAGTCTTTTGTTCCATTTTCTTCATCCATTTGTCAAGGTAACACACATATAGACAAACATGACTCCTAATATTTATCTGAATATTTTACATTTCACAGTGTTTTTATTTAATCCACTGAGTGTGAAAATGACTAAGTTTTGTCTAAAAGCCAAGCAACGTGTACAATACCCACCCCTAAGTAACTGACGTATTAATATTCACAGCCAATGTTCACTGCCCTTTGCTGGAATTAGGTTGATTTTGTGCAAACTTGGCACACCATCAAAGGGTCCCTATCTATAACGAGGTCATTAGCAGTGTGTATGTACTAAATCTAGCAATCAATGCCTACTTAAATGGACAGACAACATCTGGGAAATTCCATAGTACATGTGTAGAATACAATTCACACTACTATTTTAGTCTCTCACTATATGATTATTTGGATGTATCATTATGTTGACTACAGGCCAATATGGAAAGAGACATGCAAATGAAGGATACAGTGTATATATAAATGTTGATAGGTTTGTGCACTTGGATGGTGCAATAGTTTTTCATAATTAAGGACGTTCCACAGTTAAAGTCAAATCCATGTCATTTTCACCAAACTTTGCATGCAGTTACTTTGGTCCATGAGAAGCCCAAATACGCATAGAAAATTATAGGTCCATGTGCTTACTTTTTTTCTATGGGACAATGAAGTGTGCCATGATTGGGTGTCAGGTAGAATGACGTCATCGCAGGTTTTTGGCCATTGATAGGCCTTAGAGTTCCCAATGTCATATACAAATCCCCATTATTCTGTCAAAATCCATGTCATATTCGTCAAACTTTCCAGATTTGTAGAGAAAAGTATACTAAAGGAGGAAAAAGTTTTTAAAATGGGGGTCAATGCACTCGTTTTTATGCTAGCAGCGCCCTCAATTGGCGGAAAAATTCAAAAACTCGCAAAACTCGTAAGAACTGGCTGAGAACCTGTTTAGGAATGGGATGGGTTCGAAAAAACTCTACTGTACATTCAAAATCCATGTCAGATTCGTAAATTTTTCCAGATTTGTAGAAAACTATATACTGCAGAAGGAGAAAGTTTAAAAAATGGGGGTCCATGCACTCGTTTTTGTGCTGGCAGCGCCCTCAGGTGGCGGAAAAAGTAAAAAACTCGAAAACTCGTAAGAACTGCCTGAGAACCTGTCGAGGAATGGAATGGGTTCGAAAAAATTCAACTGTACATTCAAAATCCATGTCAGATTCGTAATTTTTTCCAGATTTGTAGAAAATTATATACTGCAGAAGGAGAAAGTTTTAAAAATGGGGGTCCATGCACTCGTTTTTGTGCTAGCAGCGCCCTCAGGTGGTGGTAAAAGTAAACAAACTCGCAAAACTCGCAAAAACTGCGCATGGCTGGCTGGGAACCTGTGTGGGAATGGGATGGGTTCGAAAAAAACTGTACTGTACATTCAAAATCCATGTCAGATTCGTAAATTTTTCCAGATTTGTAGAGAATTATATACTGCAGAAGAAGAAGGTTTAAAAAATGGGGGTTCATGCACTCGTTTTTGTGCTAACAGCGCCCTTATTTGGCGGAAAAAGTCAAAAACTCGCAAAACTCGCAAACACTGCAAATGGCTGACTGGGAACCTGTCTGGGAATGGGATGGGTTCGAAAAAAACTGTACTGTACATTCAAAATCCATGTCAGATTCGTAAATTGTTCCATATTTGTAGAGCAGATTATACAGAAGGAGGAGAAAGTTTTTAAAAGGGGGTCCATGCACTCGTTTTTGTGCTAGCAGCACCCTCATTCGGCAGAAGAAGTCAAAAACTCGCAATACTCGCAAAAACTGCGCATGGCTGGCTGGGAACCTGTCTAGGAATGGGATGGGTGCAAAATAACTCTACTGTACATTCAAAATCCATGTCATTCTCACGGTCTCACCAAAGCTTCCAGATTTGTAGAGAAAAGTATACCGCAGAGACTTGTAGAGAAAAGTATACCGCAGAGACTTGTAGAGAAAAGTATACCGCAGAGACTTTGAAAAAAGGGGGTCCATGTACTGGTTTTTGTGCTGGCAGCGCCCCCGTGTGGCGGAGAGTCTTAAACTTCAATACAAATTCTCGTCGGAAATATTGCTACTAACTTTACTCTCAAAACTTGCTCGATTGCCTATTAATCAGACATGTAACTGACATTATCATTATTATTATTATTATTTAATTTTTTTTTTTTTTTTTTTTTTTTTTTTGGGGGGGGGGGACATTCACGACCCCAGGCACCGGAGGCGGGGGGCAGAGGGGGAATTTCCCCCAACAATCATTCAAAAAAAGGGGGCAACCCCCTCCCCCTGATCCCCTCGCAAGAAAAAAATTACAACTTAATTGATTTCGCATTACTAAGCTGCCTTGTGAGTGATCTAATAATTGTGCAAACCTTCAGTATTCAATTTTCTTTTTTTTAAATCGCACTCTGTCACTACGGTCCCTACTATAATTAATAGACGCAATGTTTCTTAACATTTAGAAACCCTTTCTATTGTATATTTTGCCCCTACCCCCCCCCCCCCACACACACACTCTCTCTCTCTCAAGATAATAAAGCTTGAAGTATTACGATCAGCTTTCTAGTGCTCCAAAAGGCGAAGTATCGCAAGCATGGTCGCTCCGCTCCCTTACATCCAGATAGGAGCAATGTATCTCAAATATTAATAATATTAATACTGTCTAATAGTGGCAACAAAAGCGGGGTAGCAGATTTTTCCTACTGTCAAAGGACTGGGCGGAAAGGGGTATAATGAATAATTTTCTAGTGATGTGAAATGCAAGGTTTCAAAACGCAATAATCTTAATTTTCTTGCTTGCAATAATCTGTTCTGTCCCTTCGGAGGGGCCTCTCGCAAGACAAAAAAATGATTTTAATGTTAAACAATGTAAAAAAAGCTTTATTTTGCCAACGTTTGCTCTAATTTAAAATGCCTCTACATTCCCTATTTTCTCTCGGTCACTACACTCCCAGTCACATCAATGGCAACACTGATTATTTGACTTTACAATATCTCTTCTATTACAAGGCCCCCAAGCGCATGGGTGTGGCAGGTGCTTCTCTGTGCCTAAAAAGAATGAAAAATGTCGTTTTTATTCTCCTCCTCACAAGTCCAAAAGATGTTATATGACATCAATCATTTTGCAGTTTAACAAGTGAAATTTTTTATTTGCTCTAAAATACGTAGTTTCAACATTGAATAATCTAATTTTCCAAATTTCAATAAATTTCAATAAATGCAGTGTTTATTAACACTGTATGTGTGGGGCAGGGCCCAGAGGCTTTCCTTGTTTGGTTCCCAACCCATCGCAAGATTATTATCTATATAATTATACATAATATATAACTATACCTTTAATGTTATGTAAGTCACAATTCTAAGTAAACTGTGACCTGCCTGTGTGTGTAAAGTTTCTCTTGAATGCAAATTTCAATATGAAAGCAACTTTTTTCGCTCGGTCTCTACGCCCCCTCACCAATTAATAGTCCTATGAAGAAAAAAATGTATATATTACTGCACAAATTTTGTTCTATTAAAACTGTTCCGTCTTAAGAAAAGAAAAGAAAAAGTTGAATGATTCTGTAATATTCTTTAAAACATTCTCTAGGTGGATGTGTTCCAATATTCTCCTATAAAGGATGTTTAGCATGAATAGCCCCATATGCGTACGAGGCGGGGCTGCAGCGCCCCCGCATTTTTATAATAAATAATTTTGCAAGGTTCCCGAATATCCTCATATTTTGGTAGCGAGTCGCCTGAATATCCTCATATTCGGGCAGCGAGGTGCCGGTATACCAAAAAGTGTTTAAAATTTTGTACACAAAATGTAGAAACAAAATAACCCTATTTCAGGTGTAAGGAGGGATATTGAAAAACAATGGATGATTACAGTGCTTCAGTTATTCCATTTTTTTAAATGAAAAATTCTAAACCTCGCATGAAAATATATCGGAATATGGAAGAAAAGGCGGCGCGGGGATGTGCTTGCATGGTCGGGGGGGGGGGGGGGGGGGGGTAGGGCTGTAAGCAGGTAGCAAGCGTGTGAGATGGACCCATATTCTTGTGAGGTGGGGCACCTCAGAGTGTTCCCCCCCCCCCCAAGGGAAAAAAAAAGTAAGGCACCCTTACTTTTGCGCACCTGTTCACGACTTCTAGTATTTCAAACATAATAATCACGGTAACGACATAGGCTATAAATGTCTATATTTTACGGACACTTTCGAACCAGTGTATGAAAAAGAAGGAAGTTGTAAGTCGTTTTGAATGACATTCTGTTCATTCTTCTATTTGCTCATGTCTTTGACTGTAGGGATAATGATCATTAGACAATCATAAGGCATAGACAAATGATTCTTGGGCATATTTATTTGACCTTCTTTCTCCAGCTCTCTTTTTGTGCTAAGGCATTGTACTAAAAATGGGAGGTAAATGACCATGACTATGAATTCCAAATTACATCTATCTTTCATTTTTCCTATTCGACTAACTTTACCTATAGAAAATTCATGAGGGGGCATCGAATGTTATCTTTCAGCTAATATTTGGTATATTTTTCACAGGTACAGAATTATTGATTTCATCTATTTTTATTGGGTTCTTGTTACTGCGCACACTTGTGAACCCATTATTAAGCATTGTGTTTAATGTGCGTATCCATTGTCTTAACTGCGCGCATTACTCTCCCGGTGTTGTGATGACGTAACACAACCAGCCAGGATGCGTAGCTGAGGTGCGCACAAACATAACTGATGAACGTCCTTAATCACCTTGAATATAATACTGTGCATAATTTATGACCTTTTAGGTTAAAGTAATGCATTAACAATTTTCATGAATGGATAATTTCATTCAAATATAATGGATTTTCTTGTACAGATTCAGCAAAAGCATATTTTGCAGGAATTGTAGAGTGGTATCTATTATAGAATTACCATATCAACCAATCAGATCACTTTAAATGACCTCGATGCCATAAACGAAGCTCTGTCAAACATCATACCCCCTTTACAATATAATTTGTTATTTTCCATACATAGATTATCAGATTTCTTTCAATCAAAAATCATGATATGCCACAGGAAGGTTTCTGTGGCACTTTACAAATTAATATAGTAATCATAGTAAATGCTAACATTTATCATTGCTTATTAAATATACTTTAATGGGGACAGCTCTTCAATAGAGTTTGAAAACTTTGTAAGATAATGCTCAGGCATTAAATTGCAAATAATGTAACATACTCTATGCCTGGAAATTAAATGAATGAATACAAATTCATTAATATTTGAATAATACATTCCTTAATATGTAATTACTTGCAGAAAGAGAGAGAGAGAGAGAGAAAGAGAATCAGAAGGAATCCTAAACATATAAGAAATTATGAAATAAACAACCTCATAGTCTCTTTTTCTCACTGACATACACCATGGCCCGAATTCACAAAGGAGGTTTGGTTTAAACCATGGTTTAAACCCCCTCCTGGGTTTTTTTAAGCGTACGTGTGCACATAATCCGATCCAATCATATATTTTCTTCGAGCGCGCGCATGGGCAATGTGCGCTTATTTAGGCTTATTTTAGTATGCTTACGGAGGTTTAAACCTTTCCCATGGTTTAAACCTCCTTTGTGAATTTGGGCCCATATGTTTGTCACTCTCGCTGTCCTTGTAAATACACTTTCTAGATTGCCATTTTAACGCACTTTCTGACTCATGTGATTTCAAATGCAAGTCTATGTAGTCTGTACATCAGGGCCCATATTCAATTTAATATTGAAGTATGAAATATGAGTATTTTACTTAGTTTTCAGCTATTCAATTTAATCTTTTGGCTGTGTATTTTACCCAAGTCTAAGTCTAAGACAGCTCCCCTGTATATATAAAACTGCAAATAAATAAAAATCATCGGCAGCCAAGTCAGGTATTCATGAATACCTGGATTGGCTGCCTATGATTTTGATGAATTATTTTATTTTCATTTATTTGCAGTTTTATTTATAAAGGATAACATGGTCAGTTTCAGAACTGTTTTCCACAACGGCCCTGTCAGCATTTGCTATGTACATGACAATTTTTTTTAAAGATTGACATACAGAAAAAAAATATAGTCCCTTGTAGAAATTACAAACAAAGAAATGAATTAATTTACGTATATATATATATAAATACAGATTTGAAGACCAACTACGAATAATTAGACTGAAGAAAAATTTTAAAGTTTGGAAAAACACATGCAAAAATAACCAAGATAAAAACAAAAACAAACACTAACTTTTAAAAACAAAAATAGAAACGATTAAACAATTAACTTAAACTTACTGTTTAAAACTGACATTAAAAATGAGTGATTTGGAAACACTTTAGAAAATAACAACATATTCCGGGATTGATCATATCTAAACATTTTGATCATGATCATGTGGATCAACTATTAATTTTGGTTATTCAGTGACAACTAAAATATGGAGCAAAAGTTAGATGACCATCATTTCAAACATATATGTGCTCGACACAGTAATGGGACATTAATAGCATTGAAGAAATACATTAGTCTATTGAATACTATCTCCTTATCAGATCTGAGAGGGTCATTTCCACCTTAGGTTCTCACATGATACTGTGTTTTCTATTGGCTAATGTAATTTTCATTCTTGATTACAATGAAATTGTTATTGATTATGATATCTGTATAAGATATTTGAACTACGTATACTTTCAACTGTAATGTTCATGGCAGATTTCTGCAGTATTATGAAATAAATTAATTCAAACATTCATTCACATCCTGCACTGGATAACAAACATGTCTGGAATGAAAGACTAACTACATGTATTCATAGTGAGGAGGTGACAAATGCGTCAAGAAATCACATCATAAATCATTCACTCCTCCTGCCCCCTTTCTCACCAGCCTCCTCACATTAATTATTCACAATTGTTTCAAGAAAACTGCTTTAAATATCAGCTGAAACTACAGTGTATGGTGTAATTAGTTGATGCAAAAATAGTCACAAAAACTAGAAAGTAGAAATCAAGTGACATGAAAGCTGCAACATTTGCTATGCTTTTCAGATTTTCAAAAGGTTGATTTGCCCAGATTTAGGGGGGGCACTTCTGGCCCTTGCCCCCCCCCCCCTTTGAAAGATAAGTGTACATTGTGCACCCCTTTTTAATTTATGCCCCCTTTTAGAGCTGATAACTTTTTTAATGGTTTAATAGCCATAATTTAATAATTTTTAAAGATATCCATGAAAATAGATGTTACTGACAACATTTTCACAAATATACTTTTTATGTATTAGTGAGATACTTAGGATACTGGAAAAATTCTTCATCTTCAAGTAAAAATGAGATTGAAAAAATAATTTTCTTCACCTGTAATGAACTTTTCAAATTGTCAATGAATTCTTGATCTTTACTTGAAATTCTAGAAATATGATTTAATTTCTTGAACTGGGGAAACTCTTGCATTGCTATCAATGGTGGCGTTGAAGTACGAGTGCCATCAAATACAAAGGCCTTTTTTTTTCTTGCCACGTTGGGGGTTCATTGATTCTTTTGTGCTGTGGTTGTTGTTTTTGTGGGGTGAGGGGGGGGGGGGGTTGGGGGAGGGAACAATCCATCTAATTAATGAAGTCAACTTTGAATTACAGAGTTCAGTAGCTGTAAGGCAATTCTAGTTTTAAAATTTCTATATTACACACACTAAGCAGAATGGAATTCCTACATTCTTGATTCACTGCTTGGTGAGTAACCAGTTTGTGATGCTGAGAACTTTCCGGTCAAAGTTTGAACCTATCATTTCATCACCTGTTTTAAATGTCTATGAATAGTGAATAGAACATCTGTACTAGGTTCAAGGTCACAATAGTGGCTAATGTCACTGGAATCCTGATAAGAATCTGGATAGTCATATTTACTGGTCTATGAAGAAAGAAAACAAAAATTATGGAATATTTCTCATTTGATTTAATTGACTTTGAGATTCACCAAGCAGAGAAGGAAAATTTATATGGATTTTAAGTTCTAAAATATTTGTAAATCTATTATGAATGGTTACATAAATAACTCTCACATGTGATCTTTGAATCATAAAATAGTGGAAAACACTGGCATGAAATGTGTGATTTCCTAAAGACAAAAGGTGTTGCAGATCTACAATTTTCAGATTTAGAATCTAGCAACTTTCTGAAGAACAAAAAATAAAGCAAATGATCTTTTCTGTATAAATTAACAAAAAAATCTTTATAAAAATTTAATTAAAATGTTTGAAAAACTCTTCATAAGTATCCGTCAAAAGTGAAGTTGTAGAGAAATACATTCTCTATTAGTCTAATAAATAAGTATTTCATGATTACACTGCTTCTAATTACAAACAAAGTAAACTAATATAATTCCATGGGTAAATATATAAAGAGGAATAATCAGGAATTATCAGGAATAATCAGATAATGAAGCAATGGCTTCTATATCAATTACTTTCTACGGTCAGGAATACCCACAAGAGATTCTCATATTTGATCCAAGATCTAGATCCTTTCTTGATAGACATGGATTAAATAGCTTCCAACACAAACAGACAACTTGAGAACATTCTCACATGAAAGAGTACCAGGCAAGCTGTAACCTAGGAAGGTGCTCACGTTTCGGTTTCTTACACTCGCCTAGTTAGGATACCCTTTCCTAAATCACATAAATGATTCTAATTTCCTTTGAGTAATGTTTCAGAAAATGATATCACTATGATGATTAGCATTCTCTCTTCTATGTGCAGCACGATTTAAATAGTCTTTATAGTGATATGAAAGTATCCTTCATTTTCTCATATCTCTCAGACAAATATAGAAAGAGAAACATGATTCTATGTAAGAGTAATAACATTAATTGAGAATGATCTTTCACGCTGTCTGCTATCATGTATGATTCTATATCAAATCACTTCTAAATCTGCCCTTTCGGTTGAATGTATTGATATCGGGTCAACCTTTTATAATTACAATAAATTACAAAAGGCCTGTTAATACTAAGTAAATTCAGAGATATAAACAGACTCCAAAAAAAAAAATTTTTTCTTAAGCCCTATGCACACATTACAACCCAAATAAATTTGGGGAGAAATTGCAGAAGGATTAACAGTGGATATAAATATTTGAATATATAAATTTAAAACAAAAAAGGAGGGACTCAAATCCTGTATGTAGAAGTAGTGCTATTTTGTCTTCCCATAACATGCTTTCAAATGATTCTGTATCATTATTACCAAGAGACCAGTGATCAATTTTTAAAGAGGGAGGATGGTGGTGTTAAAGGCACAGGGGTGTGTGTATGGGAAGAGAAAGGGGTGTAGGAGGGAGGGGGACTTATGGTATTTCAAATAGATCCCATGATTAAGGCATCATTATTGCCATATTTGAGAGAGGGAGAGGGGGGGGGGGGGTGTGATGGGTTGTAGCAAGATGAGGGAAGGGCTTCCAAGGGAGGAGAGGGACATATATTGTATTTCCCATAGAAGTCAGGCTATCATGTCTTACCATAAATACATTCTCTGGTGATTTGGGCATCATTATTGCCATTAGGACCAAGATCAATGTTTGGAGGGAAGGGGGTGGAGTGAGTCAGGAAAGGGTGGGGGGGGGGGGGGGATACTTTGGAGGGGTATTCATTTCCCATAAAAGCCAGGCTAGCATAATACCTTACCATAAAAACACTCTCCGGTGATTCCGGCATCATTATTGCCATTAGGCCTGTGATCAAGATGATTGAGTTCATATACACGTAACCAGAGTCGATCCATCCTCCCATCGAAGCCCTGCAAATTAGTAACAAAGAGACATAAAATATGAAAAAGCTTTCCACTCAGTTCCATTTCATACATTGATATTTTCAAATTATGAATTATGTAGAGCATCATTCCAACTTTAAGCAAATACAACCCACTAAACCAGAAAGGTCTGCAATGTAAATTGCAACAAAAGAAAGAGAAAAGTATAGAGTTACCTTCTATTGAAAATAAGAAATTTGTGAAATTTGATAATTGTACCATTAAATAAAATTGCCATTGAATTGTTCTCTATGATCTAAAAAAAATAAATAAAATAAAATTTAAAAAAATAAAAAACTCATGGAGATAAATATTTTCAAAAGTTCTTCCAATACATCCCAACAGCAATATGAAATATCGCAGGTATGGTTTAAACTTTTCATAAGTAAGGTACATGTACCAAGTTTTTATATGAGTTCAACATTAAGTTTTACTTGTACTCCAATATCCATACTACCGTGTATATCAAAGGCCACCAAGTGGATGTTTGCATATAAGATACAGGTACAAGCTAGGCAAAGGCAGCCTCTCCTAACCTGCATGCATTTCAAGTCAGGCTCTAATGGTTAGAACAGTCTTGACACAACATAAACAGGTTCATATGTCTCAATAGGAATACTCTTGTGTATTTTCTTGGAAGAGATTCCCACATTCTATCCAAAAATACATCGGTGCCGGACATAGTTCAGTTTTTATTCATGATGAGATCCTTTTTTCCCTCCTGAGCTCTCAAAATGATGCGCACACTGTGAGAGAGTATAAAGGTCAATTGCACTTGGTACAAATGACCTTTATCTGCACATGCGCAAATTGTATTACGATTATTATTACTATTTACGAATTATTATAAATTTACGAACTGGCTTGTTATCTCTTTATTTCCTATTGTTTCTTCTCCTCCTCTTCCCTTCTCCTTCTCCTCATCATAATTCTTTGATTTTTCACTCTTCTTTTTGACCATCTGGTTCAGTTTGATCTCGTCTCTTCCCCCTCCCCCAATCTCAGTCTACAACTTACTTGCTGAGGACGTTTTTGCAATCCCGTTATCTCCCTATCAAATAGGTCTACTCGATAAATTTTACAGACATATCATCAAATGACCATGCTGAGCCAAAATGAATTTTAGAAAAAAAAGTACTGGGAACACCTCTTTATGCAAGGGTGATGTTATATGTTGGATGTTAGAGAGATATATACTCACCATACTGTTAAGACAAACTGGACTCCAACTACTACCTGTAAATGAATGAGAAGGAAACATATTAGTAGAGCATTATCATTGACACTACATTAGAAATGCAAAGATTTGCTGCACTCCAATTCATGAAAATCATGTGTATGTGGTGTTTATATGTTTCCTGGTAATAGATAATAAATGCAATTGCACGTAAATCACCTTTGTTTTACATGTATTGCACAAACAACATCAATTTGAAGTGTTGCTCAATCAAGTTTAAATCCACAGGTATTTATATGGGTAAGTACACATAATGAATGAAAGAGACCAACTCTTAAAGGAGAATGAAACCCTGGGGAAATATCCATTTTAATGAAAAGAGAGGGTAGAAAGAAGCAATTTCAAAAAAGTTCCATCAAAAGCGGTTACGAAATGAGAAAGTTATGAAAGTTTGAAAAGTCTCAATTTACTTTCTATGAAGATCATCAAATTGGCAATGTTGCTTCAAAGTGACAGGTTTAGTAATTCAATTCTCCATATGTTTTGTACACAAAATTTCATATTTTCTCCATTATCTCTCAAGGTGCAGCTTGTCTCCTTCTTAGCTCAAGATATACCATGGGAAAATATATCTGACACAAAATATGTTGAGTTCACAAAAGGAGAAGCAGTATCATTAGATATAATATGAAATTTTGAGTACAAAACATATTGAGAGTTGTACTACTAAACCTGCCATTTTGAAGCAACATTGCCAATTTGAGGATTGTCATAGTAGATAGTATAGAAAGTAAATTGAGACTTTTCACACTTTTATAACTTTTTCATTTCGTAACCGATTTTGATGGAACTTTTTTTTTAATTGCTTCTCTCTATCCTCTCTTTTTTCATTAAAATGGATATTTCCCCAGGATTTCATTCTCCTTTAAATGGGTAAGGTAACATTTTAAGACAGTAATAAATGTACATGAAGAAAAGACAAAAACACTTGCTATCTGGTCATAAATACTGAGCAATTGCATGACCCCCATTTCAGATTTTCTTGATCTTGTAAAATAAGTCGTCAGAAACTAACAATGTCACATGACTGCTAATATGCTAAATAAAAAGAGTAGTAAAAGTGGAAATAATTAAAATGACTAGCATCTGAAATATATTTTGATTGAGCAATTTGTATGTAATCTTTACAATGTCCATCTAAAAGTAACAAAGATTTACACGTGGTCTGTACTCTGTAAGCTATCAAAAATATAAACAGGATTATACTGTATACTTGCAATAATATACTTTACTTTGAAATTACAAATGAATAAGAAAACTGTCTCCCTGAAAGTACTACATTCTCTAAAAGAGTAAATCTTTTAAATAACAAATATATCAAGTAAATAATACTTTTCATAAGGAGAATGGATAAATGGTTCTGATATGATGATCAAAATATTCATTAATACACAACATACATGTACAATGTAATGTATATCTTTCATCAATATGATACACACATCTCTAATTTCTTAAAGTCATATAGAAGACTAAGTTTAAACAACTCATTGTAATCCAAGCTGGCAAGATGTAAACATTAGGATATACATGTAACTATTATATCACAACTGTGAGTGTTAGGTCATGCTTTCTTGATCTTATCAAGTTACATGTACATGTACATGTATGTATCTAATATCTACAATCTAATCATTTTTGTTAAAATGAAAACAAGGAGTACATATACATGTATGTAAATTATATCTTGGAAGGATAGTCATGTTTGTATATATGAAATATAAGAATATAAATATAGAAACTATATGGAACAAAGTTGCTGAACATCTACATAATATTACATGTATACTCTCTTTAAATGCATGATTGTCCAATGATCACCAGTGGAATATATGTAGCTAAAATAAATCAGACCTACCAGCATATGGGGAATGAATCCATACAGAATAAAAAAATAAAATAAAAATAATATGAAATTCAACATTCAACAGGTTGAAACGATTTCACTTTCTCCCAGTCCACTCGACAACCCCATTACAAAAAGAGAAAAGAAATTGTGTGAAAATGTTTGATCTTAGAAAAGTTATCAAGCAAGGCCTATAACCTGCCAGTTTTAAACACGATATCTTCTACACTTTTAAAGGCCTCCCAATATAAATGTGATTGTCCAGATACAACAACTCACTTCCCTATACTCACTAATGTCAGACATTCACACAATCAGCTTATAAAGTGTGTCCAAAGCTAATGCGATAACGCACGGCAATGTCTTGTGAGATACGTCCATTACAAAGTGAAGTTAAAGGGGTAGGTCAGAGTGAAATGTTTCACTCCTTTTGTGAGCTGTTCACACATTCAAATCTTGTGCGCCATCCGCAAGATGTCTCTCTTCAATGAATCAAATAACATTAAGAAAATGTGTGCATAGGTGTTTGTGTGTGTATGTACATGGCGGGTGAAGAGGGATTGAACATGTACTTACATGTACCTCATACCAAGATAATAGGCCTATTCCAACAAAAAAAAAAAGGGGGGATTTGAACCATGACTGACATTTCACTATATCAGTGCACATTCATGCACATGTACTACACAGGAGATAGGTTACATCTTGATTTCTGGGGAGCGTTTCATCAAGCGTTTTGTCAGTGATTTTTACCGACAAATTTGCTCTAAGCCAATCAGATGCAAGGATTTCAGTAGCTTATAACAGTTGTCGGTAAAAATCACTGACAAAACACTTGATGAAATGCTACCCTGTTGTTTCTCACTTCTACTAGCTTTGGCTATAACAGAGAGTGACTACAAACATATAACATTATTTATAGAGCGATTTGTATCGCAATCCAAATTTCTCCAATTAGAGCCATTTTTTGGCTTACAAGCATGAACAAAAAGTGAGATTATAATTGCAATTCAAAAATTGATTTGATTGATGTTTGTGAGAACAGACCTAGAGATCTGCTGAATTCCGAGGGTGTGAAACAGATAATGACAGTAGACACCAGAGTATAAGAATGTGTTAATTGGTAAAGCATAGATCCATATAACAAGACAGACTAGCTACTTCATTAACATAATTAGTATTCTTTATCAATGGTTTCCTGTATTACCATGTACATGAAAGGATGTTAACAAGACACTCCAAACCTTGGGCAAAATGGGCCAAAGACAATTTTTATGAGCTGCTAAAATATAAATTACTTACAATCTGTCATTATTCAGACAAAAACAAGATCTCCATTAAGGGGAGCCAGGGACACAACTCACAAGAGATTCATGTTTTACTTTCAAAGTTTCACTTAGTGCTGGGTTAAAGTTTGGAAAAAGTCACATTTAACAGAACAACAAGTTAACATTGGTCCAAACTGTTTTTTACTTTTAAAGTGATTTGGTAACTTTGTGGAGGCTTGATAAACTCTGAGCTGCCTGGCCTTACATGCTATCAGTGTATATAATATGGTGTAAAAATGAAGCCAAGGACAAAAAAGCACTTCAAAATCATCATGTGCTTCACAAAAGTAAACATATATATGCAAGTGACCGGAAATGCCAGACTTATTTCCCCCCACAGACTCAGTGTTAGACTAAAGCGTATGGCCATACGCTTTCGTAAATGGGATTATTCAGTCACAGATATCATTATAATAGCATTATATATTTGAAAACCTTTCTATGCCTGGCTATTTATTTATCCTTCTGAACATCATCATACAAGACAGATACCAAAATTCAACAATTTATTAAATCAAGCCTCCACAAAGTTACCGAATCCCTTTAAGGGGAGTCAGGGACCAAACTCACAAGAGATTCATGTTTTACTTACAAAGTTTCTCTTACTGCAGAGTTTAAGTTTGGAAAAAGTCACATATAACAAAACAACAAGTTAACCTTGGTCCAAATTGTTTTTTTTTTACTTTTAAACATAGGCCTGGTTTAAAGACCCTGTCTAAATAGGAATTTTTTAAAGACCAATTTCACATCAATGGAAAGCTCATAAGCCGTAGAATACAACAATACCAAATGCATTTTATTTCACTGTCTGCCAGGAGAGTAATTGCTCTCGAAACACTCAAACTTGCTCTATCAACCATTAATCAGGCCCGCATTTGTTACTGTCATATCGTGTAGAGCTGCGCTAGTGACGTGTGTGCATGATTATGATTCCCTGCGTTTGCACATAGGAATGTGTGTGGTGCTCGCTTTGTTTTGTTGTTCTCAAATTCATGAATTTGTATTTTTAACAAGTCACAAATGAAAAAATAACAACGATATCATTGCATCTTTGAGCTGGCCAAATCTTGATAACTCCGACCTACAGCTCATAGATGTGAGTGAAATAGAAGTTTGGCGTCTTTGCTTCTGCAATAAGGTGATGGTACGAAGCGGGATTACAGCTCCCTCCCAGCCGGGCCGGGCCGTTCGGTTACAGCCAGGTACTGTACATGTACTACTAAGTGTCAAGCAATGTCTCGCAGACTATTAGTGAGAACTTGAAATTGAATATTGATATAAGTCAACAATTACTACTAATTTACATTCTTGTCAATTTCAGATTTAGGTTAGAATGTGGCATGTACGCATTTTGGAAGGGTATTCTATAGTTAAGACAAAGTCGATTTTCATCGTTCTCAGGTTAATTCAGCAGGATCACCTACATTTTACCCAGACTAACAGCAGGGCAAAAGTTCATATCACTTGCCTCATCGCTGGTGTCTTCCTCACCACTTTCCCCAATACTGTCATCTTCGTCCTAATCAAATTCCATGATCAAGTCATCTTGATCCTCTTCATGAATATTTGACGAAGCTGTTTTTTTTTTAAACCCTTGATAAGAAACTTTACAAACAAAAGAAACTTCGCTATAAGTTTTACTCTACTGTTTTCATACGCATAACGCACGCAAGTGATCAGTTGGCCGGATAATCTGTCAGCTGATACATGTACTTGTGGTCTACAATGGATGAGGTCATGAAAATAGCGGCTCATTCGACTTCTGTTGACTCGTATTTGGAAGGGGGCGGCTCAGCCGAGTTTCGATCTGCTTTACTGAAACGAAAAATAATTTTTATCTATGAGTACTTTTTATTCTACATCTCCTCAACTTTCCATTGATGTTTAATTGTATTGCCTCTGGATAGGGTCTTTAAATTTGAGCAGAAGAATATGAATTGTAAATTATGCCCATTCAAGTCCTATTTTCCACTCCTTACATATCCTTAATATTTTTTATATAAATAAATATCTTATTGGGATTTTTGTGTGTCGTTATGTTAATAATGTTACTCAAATTTCATTTGAGGATATGTTCCAACATAATTCTGATGTTCATTCTCATTTTACTATACAATTTCGCCCTAAAATCTTCAGGTTATTTTAGACTTGAAGTCACTTTGCTATACTGGACCAAAATACAATTAATGATTCTATTAAGAACATTACCTCCTTCAATGTTTTCAAAAGGAAACTGAAAGAAGATTTTGTTAATCATTACAATGTATCTACATCTGCTTAATGTACTCTGGTAATCAAACAAGAACTATTTTCTTCTTCGTGATTTATGGGGAGATCTTCGGATAGGGTGTGTGTAAGTGTGTTTTGTGTGAGTTACTTATTTTTTGCATTTTAAATATTATACTCTGTTTTGTGCCTTCTATTGTACAAGCCTTGTGTTTTTTAAAGGTTCCCTTCTATGAAATTCTAATTCTTGTTATTTTGTACATGATACTCATCTAAATTGAAAAATGACATCCGTTTGCAATGAATACGTATCTGAATATTTTTAAAATAATATTTTCCCCACGTATTCAGGCCTAAACGAGTCTGCTAAGCTCCGCCCCCTTTTAAACCCCGAATTCTCGTTCTTCGAGCATGATTGACGTGTGACGTCACAAACCGACATCGCCGGTGCTTGTTTACAATATCTTGCATATATACGCGTGCAAACTAACTTGCAGTTATATACCACCTCGAAAACCACCTCTAAATCGAAGTATGCCGCAACGCTGTGTCTTTGCAGGTTGCAGCAACATCACAAAGGAGGGTGTAAGTCTACATTTATTCCTCAAAGACCCAAATATTAGAAGAAAATGGACCTCAAAAGTGAAACTAACTCGCGTCAATTGGAAGGGGCCGAGTGACCGCAGTGTCCGTGTGTTCCGAGCACATTTGTGCGGAGGACTTCCTCGATAGTACGGGGCTGCATGCGGCGTTTGGCATCAAGAAGAGGCCGTCCCTGAAGCAAGATGCCATCCCCAAAATCAAACTTGATCTACGGTATCTATTGATCATATATCTATTGATCAACTATCACTGTACCTACACTAACTTAGTCTACTGGTACTTATTATTCATAGCAGCACAATGAAAACATGCAAGGTAACAGGAGAGCTAAGGGTTTTCTGGATATCAATGTTAGAATTTACTAGAAACAAAACGCTACCACCCCATGCACCAGTAAAACCCTACCCAAGCCGCGCCCAGGCCAGGCAGGGTCAGCAGGCGAACGACCGAACGGCACGGCGTGTACACCTGCGCACGTCGAGCTCACTGCCTCGATCAGCTATCAGCTCAGCCTCATCAGGACTGGGGCATTTTGCAAGCGCAAACAAGATTCATAATTGGTGGATATGCGTAAATTAAAATTTAATCGGCAATCTAATTATCAAAAGGAATTACTAGTTATAATTCCCAAGTCTCCCGTCGATATCTTCTCCGTTATTGAAATCAGGGACGTCTCTGTCATATAATCAGAATCCGACATGTCTGGTTCAAACAAATACGGCCGTGCCCCTAATTCCTCTTTTATTTCTTCTGTCTGAAGAAGATGTTATCGTTCGTTGATACAGGATTAAAAAAAAACTAAAATGAAGGGCTGTAATGGCACGAAGTCGAAGCTAGGATCTACACGAAGTCGAAGCTAGGATCTACACGAAGTTCAATAGCCTACACACACACTTTCAGCTTGCGTGGAGTCAAGCATTCTGAGTGTGACGTCACATGACGTCATCGATCGCTGGACCGATTTTCCAAAATTTTTAGGGGCGTTCCCAATTAATTTTTTATTTTCAAGTTTACAGATTAATGAATGGAATTCAGGTAAAATGGTTGACAGATCTGGATTCACAGTAGAAAAGTCTACTAATTGAAGTTCCTTTGTAATTCCATAAAAGGGAACCTTTAAGGTATCATTTCATCTATTGTTTTTTTTTTGCCCATTCTATTTCTTAGATATGATGGATGATGAATAAAGTTGAATTGAATTGAAAATTGAACTGAAATTAGTCTTTGGGCACAAGTCAGGGAGGGGTCCTACATGTGCATTCTAATAAAAATCATCCTGGGATAACTTCAAGGGGCCGCTGAAAGGGATTATCACTTCAAGTCAACTCTTATCTTATCAGTCTTATTCAAACAAAATATATAATTCTCATTGATCTGTATGACTGATTGCCGGGTACTACATGTACATCAAAATAAGAAAAATAACCCAATGATCATGAACAATCAGAAATCTGATTTCTGACACACACTTTTTTTTTATCTTCTCAGCTTTTCAGCACTCACTATTTTCCATCTCTTGAGATCACTCTCTTCTAACCAAATTTGTTTAGGAAACAGGATATGAGGAGAGTCAAGTTTGACAACAATTCCAGGGTTCCACATTCTAAATTTATCCCAAGTAGGTGAGAAGGGCATCGAAGAATGGGAAAAAAAGGGTAAAAGAATTCAATTTTGGGCAGTGCCAGTCTTGTATCCGGCAGAGCCGATATTTTCTTTAAAAATTTCTTAATTCATTCTTTTAACAGACACCATGATTGGGGAAATGACAGGGGAAATTGAAAGACTTAACAGTCAGGTCCAACTATTGAGAAGTGTTATTGAATATCCAGTGAAAGTGTATTTTGTAAATAAATTAAATGAATGACAAGCAACTGAAGTATTATTTCTGGACTTTTACAAATATTCAAAGGGTACCAATCACCAAAGAATATTTTGCTCTGCATGTTGGAGGTTTCAAGTCATTATACTATATTCAAAATATGGGCTTCAAACATTACATTTACTTCTATACAGAGATATTGCAAGTTTAATTGCACTCTCTATAAGCATAAAAATGACTCATGAGTAGACAACTCGATGCACCCGCACATGCTCACCAAGATAAGGGCTCGCTTGGAACCCAACTCGGGAGTACGGTTCCGCGCACGCACCTTCATGTTATCCTTTATTTCCTTCACACTCCGAAACTGTTGACCTATAGAATGCCAGATAAAGTTCTTTGAGGTTAATTTTATACTTTCTAATAATAATACATGTAACTTATATAGCGCCAAATCCACTCTGTGGAGTGCTCAAGGCGCATGTAGAAATTAATTAAGAATTAAACAGAAATGTTTTTACATGATTTTTAAAAGAATCAGAAGTTATACACTTTTTGATGTCTTCAGGAAGGCTATTCCATAATTTAGGACATGCGTGGGCAAATGATCTTTCCCCCCAAGATTTTGCGACTTTAGGAATCACAAGAGAACTGGAAGTGGATGAGTGCAAACATCTCGCGGGGGTGTAATTTTGAATTAAAGAGGTATCGTATTGGGGAGCAGAGCCATGAATGCAGTGAAAAGTGAGCAACAAAATTTTGAAAATAATGCGATGTTTAACAGGGAGCCAGTGCAGAGACTGCAAAACAGGAGAGATATGGGTACGCTTGGTGGACAGAGTAACAATGCGAGCCGCAGCATTTCTGGAGCTTGGACAACAGATTTTGGGGTAGATTGAACAGAAGGGCATTGCCAAAGTCGAGACGGGAGGAAATTAAGGCATGAACTATCTTTTCAGTGGCAGACTTTGACAAATATTTCCGAATAAAACCGATATTACCTAATTGGTACCTGACTGATCTGCAGATATTTGAAATTTGATTAGACATTGTCATATGTGAGTCAAACATAACACCAAGATTGCGAGAAGTTTGTGACACATAAATTGTGTGGCCAGAAAATGAGATGCAAGTGGAATACAAATTACTTTTTCAGGTGGTTGGTCCACTTTAACTTGAGAAAGTTACTTTTTTGGCTGTAAAGTATTTTTAAAAATGCAATGAAACTATAAAACTCCTTACATGAAACTGCTACTGTACTTTTTTTTCATCTTGGGGATATTCAAATACTAACTAACAAAGCAAGATGGTAGTCAAGTAGCAGTACCTAGCCAACTTGTTTCCTGAAACTTACCTTACACAGAAACAATTAATGTACATTCTAATAATTTAAGATTCATACAAAACTCACAACAGTATTTAGTTTTTATCAGTAGGTATTTGGGGAAGAAGCCTAAATAAGGTCAAGTATAAAATGTGAATTGGAAAATAGGGCAAATATCAAAGAATAAACTAATATGCACAATGTAAATACCACCCATACCACGACAGGTGTACATGAAAGCTCCTGGTCCTAACAGAGATTCTCCTTCTTTCACGTCTATCTCTTTACAACAAGCTACTGTAGAAGCAAAGGAAATATCAATGACACTCAAGTTAATCAGTCTATCACCCTTGAAAATTTTTGATTCACAGTTTTTAAGATGGGCCTCCTACTCCTTGTATCTTGATTACAGAGTACCCAAGTATCTAAGGATGTGTTTATACTTACTTTGCAAGGGCAGAATGAGCTTTTGAAACGATCATCTAAAACCAGGATCTACATGTATGTTTTTGAGAAACAGCAATTCAAAACGCACCTTTTTGTGAGTTTTACATTGGAGTTTTAAATCAGCGATTATACGAAAATGACTGGCTGCAACCGTGTTTTAAAATAAACAAGTAACAAAAGGCTCATTCTGGCCTGAAAAATGGGAGTATAAACGCACCCTAAGTGATATTACCTACATGCAACACCTGTCAGAAGCTCTACTCTGGTGAAAGCGAAAAATATATCATAAAATGTCAAGAGGTTATATAGAGAAATATTAAAATACAAGCAAACATGTGCTTTAAAAACAAAATTGAGTATCTATCATTTCTTTTTGAAACGTACCAACCCTAAACGCAAACATGTATATTATTAAAGTATACATGTAAGTATTTAGCGTCACCTGTGCCTGGGAGGGAAAAGCAAACTGAATCACTGTAACCCTCAGGTCTCTTCCCCTCGATATAATTGATATATATGAAAAGATCTGACAACACCAAATTTGAGTCCTGAATTGAAAAATTTATGACAGAATTTTCATGTATTTTGTAATACATAGGAACAATGGAAAGTTTTTCCCTAATCCTGGCATAATTTACTCAAATATAATACAACAATTAACGTTCCACCACAATGCTGCCTCACTTGGATTCTAACTACATTCCTGTATTGTATTCACATTTTATGATTTAACATTAAAATGCATTATAAAATCTAGACGTATTTCATATTCCTAACACAAGGGTGACTTTCACTAATAAAGTTTAATAACGCGATCCAAAAAGAGCAATTGTAAAAAAATACAATGTTATGCTTATATCCACATAAATCAACAACTGCTGTGTACACGTACAGGGTGTATAACTATTTTCAGTGATGAATATAAAATGTACTCTTACAGTTGAGGCAATTTTAACAAGCACTGGCTCAGCCACTTCAATAAAGTCGCAACAACTGCCTTCACAATTAAGAACTCTGGCACGAGGCGACATGATCACAAAAAAGTGAAGGTGCTTCCACAAAAGAACAAAAAGAGAGCAAAACAAAACACAGAATCCAGCTCAACTTGACACGCACCAAAAACAAAAAGGCGACATTTACCCAAACGTGCAGTCGGCGCTGTCTGAGTGTCGCTTCCCGGTTATCAATCTTTTTAATCGGCGCAACTTGACGCTCTCTGCGGCGTTTCTCCTGCTCTATCCGCTTTTGCTCCAACTGATACATTATAGTGTATCGATACATACTGAATCCTTTCCGCTTTCTGCTCAACAACCAATCGCATAAATATATACAGCTAAAATCCCAATCTAAATCTCCTTTCACAGCTGCCCCTTTGATTGCACAGAGAAAAAGCCCTTCGATTAAAATATCAACTGCCAAGAGTTTCCCCTCTTGTTTTTGTCCCTATGACAGAGTTTGCTAAGAGTTAATGCAGAGTTAAGTCTGCTTTTAGGTCGTGTAAAATGACGAATCCTTGGCAAACGATCTGGATAGAAGGAAGGGGGTCAGTCAGTCAGTCAGTCAGGCAGCCACAGAGAGACAGAGAGAGAGAGCGTCTAGCAGGGGCTATCCTTGGCATTACGTAAAGCAAGCAATTGCTTATGCTCTGTATGACTCACATGTAGTAAAGTCTAAACAAGCATGTAGCAGGAGATAATATCCAGGGATAAAGATTCCTTAACATATAGCTAAACATTCTTTGCCAGGGGAATGAGCTACTATTTAATATTTATGATAAAATTGTTTAATCAACAATTTGAAGTTATTCAAAAAAAGTTTTCCCAATACCCCACTTTCTTTGGAGCTAGTGGACACATACAAGTATTGTGATGTTTTCATCCTTAAAGAGTAAAAATAATGTAAATATTGAAATAAAAATATTGCACCTATTTAGCTTCTCCTATGGATTTAAATCTCAAAGGTGGAGGTGTTAATTTGAGGATCAACAAAGGGTGTAGGATGGTTGCCTCCCCTGACCTTATGAGATTTGATCCTTAACTACATGTAGACTTACAGGCTTAATGATAAACTATTCTCCCACAAGCCAATAGTTGACCTTAACATGAATGTTATAGGAGTGTTAATGACCCTGTTCATACAAGTATTCACAAAGTATAAAAAATGTGAACTGCGATAATATCCTGTAATGTGTGAATAATGTTGTATTTTGTAGTATACTGTTTTGTGCTTTATTTTGTTTACAGAGAGCTTAGCAAGTTGCACAGAATAAGTGGTCAAGATTTGTAAGGATGACGCAACCTTGCCTAAGAAAGGGATGGTTCATTAGCATTTCTTAATATGTTCTTTACTTCTTTGTTATGCTTCCTTCACCAAATCTCTCAATGAGAGTAAAGACAAGACAGATTTGAACATGAATTTTTCACTTTCCTGCCCGACCACCATGTAGCTTACAACAGAGCAAAGAGTTTTCTTGTCACCGAATGGAACCGCACTGAAAGCCTGCAGCAAGTTGCTCAGGCTTTCCATCGTTACAAGTTATACATGTCATTGGAATGAAAAACAAAAGAACATATCAAGGAACAGCAGAAAGTTATAGAGCCTGAGAGCATGTGAAGAGATTGATAAAAAGGTGAGGCCAAAACGAAATTACATGAGAAAGATGGAATGAATTTAAGACAACTGAGTTTAATGATACAAAGAATGTGGTTGATTGAATAAGAAAATGGAATGAAGGACAGATGGAAAGAAGAGTATAAAGATTTTTAAAATGTGAAGAAAGAATAGGAAAGAAAGCTAGAAATAGAACCTAAAGTGAAAACGAATGTGCTGTATGAAATTCAGAGAATGAGTAAAAATGGAAATGGAAAGAAAAGAAATAAAATGAATGAAAAGATGAAAAAAAATGAACCAAAGACAGAAACAAAAAAGACAAAAGAGAAAGAACAAAACATGAATAAATATATGAGATGAATAAAAACAAATTTGTAGAATCTGCTTGAAAAAGTTCATCATTATTCTGCGCAAATCGTTTCTGACAAGCAGCAGTTGTGACTGTTTGTAATCTGTCTTGCATGAACAATTCACTGTGTATTTGGTATCAAATAAAAGAAGAAATTTTACTGTTACTATTCTCTATTATTGTCAATGTATCAATCAAATCGTATTTGATGACTATGGTATTTATCTCCAAAAACGGGTTTTCCGTTTTTCTGGGACGCACTGTATAATACATTTGTGTACTTTATACAATAGACTGTAAAAATCATTCATTTGCCATTTCAATTGTACATGGCAATAAATAAACAAATTCAATTCAATTCAATTCAGTTCCATTCATATTGCAACAGCATATGCAGGTTCTCGACGTAAATTAATTAATTTTTGATGATGACTGATTGTAGCATACAGGTAATTTGGTTCAATGCTCCAGGCCTTAACCCTTTTACAATTGAATAACAACAATTCTAAATTTTCATGTTAAAATGTTCTAACAATGCTATGACTGAAACAAATGTGTTTATACTTAATATACATTACATGTAGAGAGTAAAAGGCATCTACTGCATATGAATGCTTGTAATAATAGCCGGAGTCCCTAGCCTTGCTGTCATACTGATGGATATAAATGAGATTATTTATTGTGAATGACCTTCATGTGTAAACTGCACAATGTACATGTACATGTACACTAAATGAAATGTAAATGTAGGGGGATATCGCTGAATTTCTGCAAATACACACATTTCTTTGAAATAATAAATGCATTTTGGGAACGGTTCTGATATACTTGCTGTGATGAATGTGGTAATAATAATAATGACATATTAGGCCAAGTAAAACTGATTCCCAATTTTTTATTCTCGTCCGGATTTTTCGAAAATGAGGAGGAGAGGGTACCATGTTATTTGATATGTGAGATTTTTCAAAGATACAATATATTCTGACTACTGCCCTGAGGGAAAAGGCACTTACATGTAGGAGAAAACCACAAATTAACAATATTTTAGTGTATGGCAAACAGGAGAGGACCACCAATTCATGTATGTCATAACTAACTCATCAAATTGCAAATTTAAGATTTGCATAGATCATAGATGTAGTGATCTCAGTTTTCAAACATCCATAACTTTCTTATTCCTTCAAGCTTTCACCAACCTGAAATTTCTTATTTTTCTGCTTTCACACAAATCAGCATGTACCAAGGTTGGATTGTCCTTTGGCTTTAATTCAATTTAATTCAATTCATTAAAAACTTTAAGCCAATGATTACAAATAACATATACTTAACTTATACAGGCATCTTGTAAATTTACATTTGTACATTGTACATGGGAATAACCACTCACACAATGCAAGGTTATTGTATATACATGTAACCTCGCACTCCATACCTTTGTAACACAAAGAATTGCCTCCCATATAGCAAGTGTATGATCTCTACTCTCTGGCACAATGTGTGCTGGAAAGGAGCAAGATTGCCACCCAAAAACAGCCTGAAAATTTAACTCGATCAAGATGATAAAAATCAGATATTCTATTATCCTAAAATTTAGCAAAAAGTATTTTCTTAAAACACTCCATTTTTACATGGTTACTAATAACAATACTAGGCTACAAAACTAGAAATTTGACACAATCCCTATATTTTTAGTTTTTATGCAAATACCAGAAACTTTCGCGACATAAAGCACTTTCGAATTGTTTATGACAGCCAATTTTGCTGCAAGAAACTTTTGCGAATGCAATCATTTTATGTTGTTTCAATTGTGATCTGATTATTTTGTGGCATCAAACTTTTGCAAATCTCTACCACTCGCAAAAGTGTCATTACGGTAATCATTAAAAATGAGGTACTTGAATGGGGTGAAGTGGGACACCATGGAGGTGAACTGGGACAGTAATAGGGGTGAAGTGGGACAGTCGAGGAAAAGTGGGACAAAACTTTTGAAAGTGCTAAAATCACCTATTTTTTTTGGTAGTTGTCTAAAATAAAGTGCTGGGAATGTTAAAGATAATAATTCAGGACAGGAATTATTTAAGGGGTAATTTGATCACATTTTGTTCTTCAAATTGGCAACAATAATATTTTTCTTTTAGTGCTACAAGATTGTAATAAGTGGTAATGTCTTTGAAAACAATATACATGGTTAAAAGAATTGTCGAAAAGTTGAAAAAGTTGCCAATTTCGATGAAAAACCATGATTTTGAACCTCTCAATGTGTTGCCAATTTAAGGATTTTAAAACTTATCCTCCTTTTTAAAATTCCTGGGATCAATTGCAGTATGGTCATTTAACAAAAATGGACATAGTGTGTGCAGAAATTTTTGCTCTTTCTACTCATGTATCTGGTATATTTTTCAGGGCTCTGGATCAAAAGTTATTGAGCCAAACCACAAAATGTGGTCAATTGTCTCAAAAGGGTTAAAAAAAATTGCTTAAGAGTCACTTGTAAATTTGACTTAAAGATTAATGCCCATTTTAAAGATATTGGATGAAATGATGAGTGTTTAATAAGTTTTAATCTATATCACATCAATATTTTAAAAAAAGTTTTAATCTATATTTCGACGGTTTTGGCATACATAAATAATTGTTCATAATATTATTTTATAGTTTTTTTGTTACACACAACTTTGTATGAAGTAGTATTAATGATCTGTAAAAAGGGATCGACCGATATGACTTTTTGCTATTTTTGATGTACATGTAAATTTTTAATAAAGATATTTTCATGCTATATGTCTATGGCTTTTGACTGATAAAAGCTCATTTTCCTTAAAATGTATACACAGAAGGTAACCGGTGTGAAGTGGGAAAAGGTGTCCCAGTTCACCCAGATATTAAAAAAAAAACAAGTGCCTGCAAAATAGATATCTTGCCCATGTGTGCAGGAGGGGAGCAAGATCACCGACCAAAAACAGCCTGAAAATTTCACTTGATCAAGATGATAAAGATCCTGTCAAAGGATCTGGCATGAAATTAGTTATTCTATCATTCTAAAATGTAGAAGGAAGTATTTTCTCAAAATTTTGCTGATTATAATGGTGTTTTTACCTCTTCAACTTAGAGGTCGTGACAGGCCGAAATTGACACAGCCCCATATAGTGATGGTCCCGTGAGTGGCCAAGTGGTATACTTGTATTTACATTTGACAGTGAAATAGTGAATGATGAAAAATAGAAAAAAAGTGGTCAAAAAAAGAATTGAAAATTAAACCTACAAGCAAAATCGCAGTGTAGCATCTGTAGCTATGAATGTACAGGTAACTCTGCCTAAGTCGAATCTCTTGGGACCACAGAAAATCTGTTCGACTTAGAAAAGGTAAAAAACACGTTTTGCTCATTCTGTTCTGAAAAATTGCTTCGACTAAGGCGATTATTCGACTTATGGAAGGTCGACTTATGCAGAGTTAACTGTATTTGTGAACACTGATAGTTAAGACATTTTGTATGATTCAAACATAATTATATATAGTTAATTATTTTTTTAGTTAGAGGTGGTGTCCCAGTTCTCCCGCGTCAGACAGACAGTTCACCGGGCTCACCCCCATCTTCTACAGTATGGCTTGGATAAGTTATCGTGCCATTATTTCTCCCTTTATGTGCAAATCAAATGTGCAATATCAAAAGGGCAAACCCAGCGTGTGCTGTATTCAATACTGTGTGTGACAATACGGTTTATTCCGTCAAGAAACGCGTGTCTGGCGTATTGTTACACACAGTATTGAATACAGCACGCGCGTCTGGTCCCCTATTCTCCGGGTTTGCCACCATAAGCATACTGCACAGTCTAGATTTAGGCTTTAATCCATATCGGCAACATAAATCATATTCATGAAATTGCCCTGGCTGTAACGTTACTACTGTACCACTCACGTTTATGCGAGGTTATTGTACTAGTAAGATAACTCTACTCGCGCACAGCTGGTATAGCGGCGCCACGCTCATGCATCATTACACACTGCATGTATACCATACATCACGAGAATGGACCTTGGACTACCGTTCGATCACATGAGCTGTGAAAAAATAAACACTCGAGGTTAAGCTACGCACATGACCTAAACGCCAATTTTCAGCTGAGGGATTTGACTATGACATATTAGATCTAAGAATTCACTTACCTTAAGCGCAAATTTATCCACTAAACCCATGGTGAGAAACTCAGAAGGAGACTGCCTTGGGTTCTGGTTTTCTGCGGCCTCTGGTTGCATAGTACTGAGCTTGAAGAGGGATTGTGTCAATGGATATATTATGATGATTAGGCACAGCGCACTCAGGTCAGGTCGCACGTACCACTAAGCGGCGATGGAAGCTGACGTTTTCACCAATTCGATACCAATGACGTCATCAAGTGGTGTCTCTGGATACCAATCTGAAGGAGCAGGGAGAAAACACCATTTTTTTTTCTCAAATAAACCCAACAACCGCTGTTGTCAATTAATGATTTTGGTTGGTATTATCACAGGCAATAATCTTGACTATTATCACCAGCAAAAAAACATCATATGATTAGATTTCTTTTGAATAATGAGATAGGAGATGAAAGTCTAGTTAACATTATACATGGTTGGGAGTGCGTTAGTGCGATCTGGCAACACAAAGGTTTTTATCGTGGTGTATACTAACACACGAGGCGTAGCCGAGTGTGTTAGACACCACGATAAAAACCTGCGTGTTGCTGGATCGCACTAACGCACGAACTCACAACCATGTATTAATAGTTTTATAAAACGGGTCTACAATTTTAGTGCTTTCTTACAATCTTAGTGTTTGATCCGGATTAGCCGTGCGTTAGTCCCCTCGCCGTGCGTTATCACTTTTTTTTTGCACGGTCACGTGATGTTATTTGACCAATCAGGATGGCTACATTCTTGAACCCGTTTAATAAGAGTTTTTGTCACACACCATGGTGTCACACTTTCATATTTTTGTAATATTCCTATTGGAAATCAAAGAAGTAACATAAATTACATCAAACAGTAACAAAAACATCTTTATGTAAAAGGAAAGAGAGAGAGAGACGGGAAAAAAAAGAAGAAGAAAAAAAAACCCCGCTACCACCAGACCACCACCACCACGGGGACACCACCACTATACCACCACCACCAGCAACACCAAACCAAACCAAACCAACCAAAAATAACAAGCAAAACCATTTATTTACAACTCATTCATTGAAAGGGGCTTATCCCCTCTTATGTTTTATATCAGACGAATGAGGGGGTCTACAAAAAAGAAGGGGAAAAAACAAACTAACAACAAAAAACAAAAAAACAAAACAAAAAAAAAAACACAAAAAAACACGATGTTATCATCTTCCAAAACAAAACGAACGACTGAATAAACAGGCTAATTTTCCACCAGTCAAAAATTATATATAGATCCAGTAGTAAAGAATTGATTAATGAAAGTATATAGGCCTACTGTATTAAACAAGCTAACATTGTTTTTGTTCTGAGATGTATGAATTTTCAACCGTACTGGCCAGGGAAGCGAGCGTTGTTGTGTTGGCAGTCATCAGATAGCATAGAATTATTTCAATTTCTCAAATTAGAGGAAATGAGTTAGTCTTCTTACCTTTTTCAAAGTAATTCTCCATCCGTTATCCTAAAGAGGAGAGAGTAGGGAGATGATGCGTGAGAGAGGGGGAGAATGAGGGGGAAGGAGAGAGAATGAGAGAGAGAGAGAGAGAGAGAGAGAGAGAGGGGGGGGGGGGGGGGAGGGGGGACGAAGGGGGTTAATGGATTAAAAATGTATTAATGACAAGCTTTACGGGGCGTCGCAACACCATTTTGCCATGTTGCATGGTGTTGTTGACTGAATTCGGTGAAATTATTGAGCAAAAATACTAGTAGAAGAAGAATGGACAGAGATCTATCAGATCAAAGATGCAGAACAAGCATAATGCTTTAACCGCAAATTCTTATCTTGCTTTAACAACGACATACTGTTAACCAACAATAAACCATTCCAGAAAAACGTTGAAAAACCGTGGATTACTCATGACATCTATTAAGAAAAGAAATCAACTCTATACTATTTGCAGTCCGTCGGCTCGAAACATAAATGATTATACAAAAATAACGTAATGCGTTGACTAACATAATAAGGACTTCAAAATAAAAACATTATTCACAACAATTAGAAAACTGTTAAAGGCAATATGAAATTAACATGGAATATAATGAGTAAAAATATTGGGTAAAAAAGCAATCACTCACACACCAAAAACTTGTTGAAAATGGCCATGAAATCTCGGACCCGTACTAAAGCGGCAAATTTATTTAATTCATACTTTATTAATGTTGGTCCAAGCTTATCTTCAAAATTGATAGCAACAACACACAACTTAAGCGATTTCTCTCTAATCCATTTGAAAAGAGCATTTTTTTTTCTTCAAACCAACTGATACTACTGAAGTTTAGTAACTCACCCGGTTATGACGAAATTAGTGCGAATCTTCTTAAGAAAATTATTGACTTTATAAGTACTCCTCTCGCATATATTCTATCTATAGCCTCTGGAATTTACCCAGATTCGCTCAAAATTGCAAAGGCTATCCCTATTTTTTAAAAAGATGATCCCACCTTAGTAAACAATTACGGTTCAATATTAGTATTGCCAAGCATTTCAAAAATTGGAAAGATTGATATACATGTACAATCGACTATACGTATTTCTAACTAAACACAACCTTCTAAGTCCTATAACCAGTATGGCTTTAGAAAAAAACCACTCCACTGATCTTGCCCTAGCCCCATTACATGATGAAATTACTAATACTTTGATTTAAAAATGAACATATCATTGCTGTATTTGTGGACCTGAGTAAGGAAGTGCGCCCTCATGGGTTCAGAATTACTAGACAACAGTGTGTAGTATACACACTAAGAAAAAAAAGGTACAATTTTGCACCCTTCAAATGCAACACTGGCAGCACCTTTTTGGGTGCAACTTTGCACCCTAAGAAGCTTTTTGCACCTTTAAGGGTGCAGTTAGCTGCAATTTGGGTGCAGAGTTGTACCCTTTAGAAAAGGTACAAATTTGCACCCTTTTGGATGCAAACGTTTCTGAACCCTTAAAGGTGCAAAGTTGCACCTTTTAGGGTGCAAACGGGCATTAAAGGGTGCAAACAAGAACAAAAAGGTGCATTGTTGCACCCTTTTCATGTAGGGTGCAAGATTGCACCCAAAAAGGTGCTGCCAGTGTTGCATTTAGGGTGCAAACTTGAACCTTTTTTTCTTAGTGTGTACAATTCTAAATCCTCACATGCACTATAAAAAATAACTGCGGCGTACCCCAAGGATCCATCCTGGGCCCGCTTCTATTTCTCATATACATTAATGATATCCCAAATTCATTCACTCATATAACATACATGGTATTCGCCGATGACACTACTCTTTTTTGTTCTCATACTGAACTTGACTCATTAGTAAATAAAATTTATAATGAACTCGAAAAAGTTTTACTTCGGTTTAAAAGCAATAAATTATCCTTAAACATCAAAAAGACAAATTTCATACATTTTAATACATGACATGCACGAATCGATTTATAAAACAACATTTTTATCGATGGTCTACCTCTTTCTATAGAAACAAAATTTAAGTTTCTCTGAGTTACTATGGACGAAAACCTAAGTTGAAAACAACAATATCAATACCACCATATCACGAGCTGTCGGCATTCTCTTCAAACAATATACATTCTACCAAAACAATATACTTTTTATGCTGTGTAATACATTAATCCTCCCCCACATCATTATCATATTGCAACATGATTTGGGCAAATTCTGCAAAATATAAGATTAATTCAATTCTGTTAATGCAGAAGAAAGAACTACGGTACGTATTTGCACGGGCTCACAAGCTCTGGTGATGTGACAATCTTTCTTTATGATTCATTTACTACATAATAATTACTTTACTTTGATAATGTATTAACATTTTTTACGGTTGCAATCAGTTTGTAAAGTATGTTTGAAAAAAAATCATAAAGTGAAATAAATGAATAAATAAAAAATCAAACAAAAAAAATAAAAAACCATATAAATAAAAAATAAGTGAATAAAATATGAATATGAAAAAGAAAGTAAAAGAAAAAAAAAAGAATAAAGAAAGAAAAAGAAGGTTTTACAAAGGTAAAATACAACAGCTTGCAAAGCATGGCTCCCTCGAGGCGTCATTTGCTTACCTTGGGACCACGTCAGTGACTTGTACGGTCTTTTGCGTGTCATGAAAGAGTGATATCGTTTTAAAAATGATTGCAAAATGAGCAGTAAAAACAATACTTTTATTAACTGGCATTGTAAATTTGTCCACTGATGTTAAAAAAAAAAAGAAGCAAAAAATTGACCACCCTTCGTAATGCCCCTTGCACTCAAGGAGTCATTTTGATTTGATTTGATTGATAGTAATACGCTTATGAAGCCTATGACGGCAATTAGCGCATGCGCCAATAATTCAACGAAATGTTTGCACTGTTCACTTTAAATTCACTTTGTGTACGATGTCACTCCCAATGCTGGGCGAGGCGTCAGTCAAAGACCGCTCCAACCGCTGACGCTATCCAACGTCAGTAAATGAAGCATCACCTACTACGAGCATAAATCAAACTTAACCCGGGTTTACCTGGCATGATATCAGTACCCTTCATTGGCGTAGGCAGGTCATCATTACTGGGGGGGGGGGGGGGGGGGGAAGGGTGATTCTCCCAAAGGAATGGGTGTGCGTGTGGGTGTGTGTGTGTATGTGAGGGTACGTGCATATGTGTGTGCGTGTGTGTGTGCGTGTGTATGCGCGTGTGTGTGTGTGTGTGTGTATATATATATATATATATATATATATATATATATATACACTGTATATATAATGAAAGAAATGTCACTATGAGACGGTCGCAGCTTTTATTGTCCTCCTTTATTTGTCAAGCTTTCGATCAATGATCTTCATCAGGACCACAACAAGCCTAGCTTTTTTTTAGGCCCCTCCACCATATATACATGAACGTAAATCTTTGAATTGCATGTACTCTCTATATATTTTCAGATTCTTTCATTTTTGTGACATATCTGTTCTTGAATTATGAAATCTATTTTCATTATTCCAGAATGTATTTAAAAATGTATAATTTGTATTTGATTGATTTGTGTGGAAAATAAACTAAACTGAAACTGAAACTGAAACTGAAGGACTGTATAAAAACACAAAATGATGGCTGACATTTACATCGGAATATACATTTCAATTTCTTACAGTGCACTGGTTAAGTACTAATCAATATAATTATAATAATATTAATTATATTGATTATTATTATAATGATTATTATTATTATCATTATAATTATAATTGATGATAATAATAATAATCATTATTATAATAATCAATATAGTCAGTATTATAATTATATTGATTAGTACTTGACCATTGTAAGAAATTGAAATGTATATTCCGATGTAAATGTCAGCCATCATTTTGTGTTTTTATACAGTCCTGATGAAGATCATTGATCGAAAGCTTGACAAATAAAGGAGGACAATAAAAGCTACGACCGTCTTATAGTGACATTTCTTTCATTATACCTTCCACTAAAACAACTATGAGTGACCACCAGCGTATATATATATATATATTGTGAGAAATGTTCCTCGAACGCAACGCTGGTGGTCACTCATAGTTAGCCATCATTTTGTGTTTTTATACAGTCCTGATGAAGATCATATAGATCGAAAGCTTGACGACATATAAAGGAGGATAAAAGCTACGACCGTCTCATAGTCCATATCTTCCACTATATATATATGTATATATATATTATATTAATTATATCAATTAATTCTATATACCAAAGAAAATGCATTCATTAATATGAAAACGACGACAGAATTGTACTTGGATATAATTTTTCCTCATTTTTTCCCTTGAAAGCTGGGGGGGGGGGGGAGATTGTACACACCACCCCCACTTCAAAAAGCGGGGGGATGCATCCCCCATCCCCTGCTATCTACGCCCCTGGTACCCTTTCATGAATAGCGACCTTGAAGATTGTTTCAATGATCAATATGAATTAATCGAGGAGCAATCGCTGGGGGCGTTCGTTATGTACATGTCAAAAAGCATCGATACATTTTGCAATTGTAATTTTCCATCAGTATTCGGAAATCGACAACAGTAGACTTATTACTTTTTCATACATCTTCGTGTGCTTTTAAGAGGAGAAACAGAGATCATCTTAATTTCATAAGATCATCCCATATTATGTCCTGAATATGGAATGTTCTGCAAGGCAATAACCAAAGCGTGAAATCGGCAAAAGAAACATTACACATCGAGTCGCAATGTGGTGGTAAGTACGTTCGTTATGAAAAAAGGATTGTCAAATAGTATCTTTCACAAATTTTGGCACAATGAATACAACTGGTAAATATTCATGTACAAATATATATTTGATAAGTATGATTAATTTCCAGTGTACACTCTTCATATCAGGAGTGCTCTTGTACGCTAAGCCATTAGCAACATGTTAAAAATAAATGACAACTGAACGTTAATTTTTTGACATCTAACAGTCTATACAGGAAGTCACCTAGGAGATCTGAGCCCTCGAATCGGAATTTATTTATCCACATTATGTTTATTTAGATCAGAAAATATCAATATCACATCATGTTCATAGAGTGTGCCACATATTAAACTTCCATACGAGAAACATACATGTTATATATCATATGTCTAGCCGGAATATGGCGTCACCAGGCCACTGCACCCCAGACAAAAAGAAGAGGCGGGTAATGCATTATATATGTATCGGCGTAAATCCGTTTCGAGGAGTTGGGGGGGGGGGGGGGGAATGATCGCAATCTTTTGCCGAAATTTTCGAGCGCGATTACGCACACGAGCACCCTCTCCCCAACCCCCATTGATATATATATATATATATATATATATGTATTATATTAATTATATCAATTAATTCTATATACCAAAGAAAATGCATTCATAAATATGAAAACGACGACAGAATTGTACATGAATATAATTTTTCCTCATTTTTTCCCTTGAAAGCTGGGGGGGGGGGGGGGGGGGAGGGAAGATTGTACACTCTAAAAAATCCCGGGTCAGATTTGACCCGGAAATCAGTCCGTTGGGGTTTCATATTAATGAATGCATTTTCTTTGGTATATAGAATTAATTGATATAATTAATATAATACATACATATATGACACAAAGCCTCGATACATTTTGCAATTGTAATTTTCCATCAGTATTCGGAAATCGACAACGGTAGACTTATTACTTTTTCATACATCTTCGTGTGCTTTTAAGAGGAGAAACAGAGATCATCTTAACTCTTTCAGTGCCGATGTCACATATATGTCTCAGACAGACTTGTCATTTTCATTCACCAATTGCTCGACCACAGGAAAGATATATGGTGGCTAATGTATATCAAAATTTTGAGCATAAATTAAGCATTCGAAATATATGATTGTAATTACATGTTACCATAAAAACTTTCAGAGAAAATTGTAGATTTTTAAAAAGATGTTATCTTATTTCAACATTAACAATAGTGAACAATTGAGAAACCCCAAATCATGGACAAAAATAAACTCAAATGTAATTTTCAATAATTATTATGCATAAATTTGGATAAAGTAATAATGTTTGGTATCATAAGAAATGGCTATAAATTTCCTACAAGTTTTGTACACAATATTTTGTGAAATAATACATGGTTAATGAAGTGCAAACATTTAAAAGTAAGCACTGATCACATTTGGTTAAAATTTTGAAGAGAGCTAGACCACTTGGCACAGTAAGAGTTAATTTCATAAGATCATCCATATGATATGGAATGTTCTGCAAGGCAATAACCAAAGCGTGAAATCGGCAAAAGAAACATTACACATCGAGTCGCAATGTGGTGGTAAGTACGTTCGTTATGAAAAAAAGATTGTCAAGTAGTATCTTTCACAAATTTTGGCACAATGAATACAACTGGTAAATATTCATGTACAAATATATATTTGATAAGTATGATTAATTTCCAGTGTACACTCTTCATATCAGGAGTGCTTTTGTAAGCTAAGCCATTAGCAACATGTTAAAAATAAATGACAACTGAACGTTAATTTTGTTTACATCTATCAGTCTATACAGGAAGTCACCTAGGAGATCTGAGCCCTCTAATCGGAATTTATTTATCCACATTATGTTTATTTAGATCAGAAAATATCAATATCAGATCATGTTCATAGAGTGTGCCACATATTAAACTTCCATACGAGAAACATACATGCTATATATCATATGTCTAGCCGGAATATGGCGTCACCAGGCCACTGCACCCCAGACAAAAAGAAGAGGCGGGTAATGCATTATTATTATTATTATTATTTTTTTTTTAATGTTTTTATTTTTAAAAAAAAACGCATTTACAGTAGAACATGATGACATTATTTGCAATAGACTGTTGACAGCAAATAAGAATGAAATAATTCTCAACGGAGCGTAATGGACGAAAAACAACAACAAAAACAAACGAGGACAACACAGCACATCGTTACAGTGCAACACAATACAACACAACAAAATTATCTCTGCAAACTAGTCCAGCAGAGACCCACCATAACAGGAACCATGAATGTAACTTTGTATTCCTTCAAATAAAAAAGCAAATAAAGCATACAAATTAAAAACTACGGCACGGTGCCATCCGAACAGAGGAAAAGAAAGAAAGAAAGAAAGAAAGAAGAAGAAGAAGAAGAAGAAGAAGAAGAAGAAGAAGAAGAAGAAGAAGAAGAAGAAGAAGAAGAAGAAGAAGAAGAAGAAGAAGAAGAAGAAGAAGAAGAAGAAGAAGAAGAAGAAGAAGAAGAAGAAGAAGAAGAAGAAGAAGAAGAAGAAGAAGAAGAAGAAGAAGAAGAAGAAGAAGAAGAAGAAAAATCAACTAAGCGAAGCATGGTCAACACAGGCTCCATCCACGATATCAGAACGGTCACGATCTTTAAACACACACAGTATGTACTCCTGCACACAGCACAGCACACCTCCTCTACTTACATGCACTAAAAGGTTTACCACCAGGTAAATGTAACTACATGTAGTTACATTTCCCTGGTTACCACCATCTCAGTACAGGTTATCACTGTTCAGTATCAGCTATGCAGAACACAGTCATTCCAAACCCTTACTGTATATTGGAACCTGTCCTGACCACAGCTATCCCCGACCCTGGGAGAGTTCCCTTCCATCCCAGATACTAGTAGTGGCACCGTACCGCAGGCGAATAAATTCGCTCAAGCTTCACCATAATTTAAAAAAAAAAGAAAGATTTAATCCAAAATACTAAAATGGTTCTGTCTAGGCAGGGCTCTGCTGTATTACAAATATATACATGTACCAACAAAATAACTGAACTGAATTTAACATATTGACATTTCACTGACTAATCACCATGGTAAGTGGGAGGAAGAAGAGTCAAAGCTCTAAATAAATGAAAATGTCCATTTTCTAAAATGCGAGCTTAATTTCCCCTTTTCTCTGATATTTTATATTCGATTTTTTGTTTCATTTTAACAAAATGAATAAACGATTGAAAATCAAAGTCTACCTGTTGAAATTTGCATCGAATGATATAAAATTTTAAACATAAGAAATTTTAAACATAAGAATGAATAAACGATTGAAAATCAAAGTCTACCTGTTGAAATTTGCATCGAATGATATAAAATTTTAAACATAAGAATAGAAAAGTCACCTATCATGCTTACTCCCAATATCAACACCAAATATATAGCTAAAATCAGGGAATATTGTAGTCTCATTGATCTTGTCATCAATACAATCAGAAAGCTTCTTCCAAATAGGGCGGGTAATGCATTATATATGCATCGGTGTAAATCCGTTTCGAGGAGTTGGGGGGGGGGGGGTGGGAGGGGGAATGATCGAAATCTTTTGCAGAAATTTTGGAGCGCGATTACACACACGAGCACCCCCTCCCCCACCCCTATTGATAAATAAAATTGGAATTATTGTGACCTTCCAATCCTATCTTCAGTTTTTAATAGCATTTCAAACAGAAATTTTACTACTATAACCGTCGGGTATGATAGATTTGTAAAAAAATTTAACAACTGATTTATGAAAAATATTAGTTCTTCTTTGAAAAGTGGGGGCTATATTCACACAGGTCATCCCCCTCCCTTAAAAGTGGGGGGATATATACCCCATCCCCCGGGATTTACGCCAGGGATTATATGATTATACGATTTTCCCACGGCATCTTCTTTTTCAGCTAATAATTAAGAACTGTTCAATAGCCTGACATATTCAGCTAAAATATGATGTTGTGAGTGACATATTCATTATTTTCATTCGTCAATTTGCACTAATATAGTAGAAGTATACCAATATATTCAGTTGAATGAAAACCAAAACATAACAATCCATTTGTCTTTAGGCATTACAGAAACCTATAGTTAAAAGTATATCTGGTTTCATGTAGGCTTGGTCATGGGCATTTTTTACTGGCAAATATAAACGCTAGAGATTTAGAAAGACTCCAGAAAATCCGAAATCTATTGGATCGCCTGGTGCTTGGATCAAAGAAAAGGGAACTCAGACCTCCTCTTTTGAAACAACTATGGCTTCCCATTAAATAACGTATTAAATACAAGTATCAATTTAATTGGGTTTATTAATGCCTGCTAACTCGAACCCTATGATGTAGAGTTTTCACATATCGTGTTCGTTCACTATTGTTCACATGTACATATTAACGATTCTTATCATGAAGGTCCAGAAGTCAACTTAAATAACATTTACATTCATCTTTTTTATCTCTCTTCAGCGTGTTTCAGATTATAGAAAAATGGGTGCACTTGGGGCGGCCTTGGGCATCCAAGGTAAGTTTCTCCCCTCGTTTAACAATCAGTTCCTTTATACGCCACTGCCATTCATTTTCAGTTTAAATCTGGTTTGAACAAATTACACACACACACACACACATATATATATATATATATATATATATATATATATATATATATATATAAAAGAATTAAAAAAAATTATCTGTCAACCAATCAATGTATTTCTTCTACCATGTTCCTTTACTAAAATGTAATTTGGAAGACCAACTACCACACACATCCTTAATTTCTTATTGCTATGAACAACCTCATTTTTTTTTCTTCATGGTGAATATTTATATTCCCAATATTTATGTGGCTATGTATTTATAGGGTTGTAATGTTATTAGACTCTGCTCATTTCCAAACCCTCCTCTTTCATGTAATCTGATTATTTGCCTTTGATATCACAACAGTCTTTCAGAGCCAACTTTATACTTTTATCATGTACAAACTTTGTAATAATGTATTGTCAGGTAATTTGAAAATTGTCATGTACATGTAGTAATGTAAAAAGAAAAGGAGCATTAAACAAGAAACGATAAATGACATAAATCAGAATAAATAACATCTATCAAAACTTTTATTTGATTTGTCAATTTCATTTAAAATGGGATCACATCAGTGAGGATTGTTCTGGTAATTACATTCTCATAAATTCAAGTCTGGTGACAAATGTCTCCTCGTAAACTATGCACAGGGGCGGCGCCAGGGTATTTGATAGGAGGGGCAAGACGACCTAAAGATGACGTCATATTTTTTCTCCATTAAATAACAGGGGTAATATAGAGTTATATGTCTAAGACCTCTCTTTTTAATACTCCTCTTTCTTCTTTCTTCTCTTTTCTTCCCTTTTCTTCCTCCTTTTCTTCTTTTTTTTTCTTTTTTCACTACTTGAAAAATCATAGGGGGGGGGGGCGGTCGCCCCCTCTGCCCCCCCCCCCTGTAGCGCCGCCCCTGACTATGCATCTGTATTTACAATGATGTTCAGTGTTGTATGTCTCGAGACAAGTCTCGAGACGTCAATATGCTTCTCGCGTCTCGTCTCGTACCTCGGACGTGAAATGTCTCGTCTCGGTCTCGGGCTTGATCTCGGTCCTGGAGCCGATGTCTCGATGTCTCGGCCCGAGACATGGGCGAGACATCGGAAATATGAATGAACAATGAACACACAAACAAACAAACCACTGGCGTAGCCAGGGGGGGGGCACAAGGGGGCCATGGCCCCCCCTGTTGATCGGAGAGCAAAAAAAAAAAAAAAAAAAACTAATTTCCTTTTCACATGCTGGTCTTACTAGGACTTACCCTACCCCTACCTTACAATCGAAATAAGGAAAAATAAAATGGAAATATTACCAAAAAAGTAAACAAAATAAACACTGCTTTCATTTCCAGCAAAAACTGTTCCTTTCCAAATCATAACCCCGAAACTTTGTTAACAACATTGACTAAGTAGATTGGTAACAGAACATTTATATTTCTTTTAGTTTGTCGAGAGTTGAAAGAAATTGTACTCAGAATGATGAAGAGGCGTATCAGTTATTCTTGCCGAATATAAACCTCTCTTTGTGAATGAGTATATGTCCGATGGAGGCAATAACCATTTTCTTCGTTTTGTAAATCTTGAGTTTTTTTAAGAGTTATCATTGTGGTAGCCAACATTGCTTTTATACGAAAACAATGTCACCGTTATATCATTTTTATGGTCTTCATCCGAGGAGAAGCAAAACACTGTTTTTCAAGGTAGAGTTCGATTTTATAGAGGAATATTCAAAAAAGATACAATTTCATTCTTTGTTCAAGTCGTATTTTATATACTAGTAAGTCATCGGACGAGATGCTTTCTGCTTTGATGTTTACAGTTTTGAGTCAAATCTATTATCACTAAATTGAATGACAAAAACGGCCTTCACATGTGGCAAATCATGTGCGCTTGACTTGGTTGTATGAAGACTTTGTTTAGCCCGTTCTCTATGTGTAATTACATTATTTCCATATGTTTTTATTACAAATTGTGATCTCTATACTCTTTACACGATGTAATTCTAATATTTTTCCGTGCTAAATACTCACATTGATGTTCATTTTGGTTACAAAAATTAATCAAACTATATAATTCCTCAGTACTTAAATGAAGGAGTACGTAGCTGGATTCGTGTAGTATATACGAATTAGGCAACTAATGAACAACCTCTAACCGAGAAAATGAGATAAAGAGCTAAACAAGGCAGCTAAATAAATTGCTAAAGTCTTTTACATACACCTAATAAAGATGTTGCATGTGTTTTCAAATGAGACTACCGCTTGAGATGAGATATAAATTCCACTCCATGAGAAAGGGCGTCCTCTTAGTCATATGTTAGTCAATAGTCAGTGTGTCTGTGTGTGGGTTTTGGGTTGTTAGTCTGTATATTTTCCTATCCGAAAACACGGGTTTCAACGTTTCGTATGTACACTGGTACAGCTATTTATACACACCAACTACATGTAATTTTGCGTATTGCTTGGAATTCTGGAGCCCCAAGGAGTGGTAATCCTTCCACTACAATTCATTCCAGCGGAGTAGAGAAAAAAAAAATCCTATTTCATCTGTCACTTCTCAAGTAGGTTACACCAGAATAGAATTTTAGGGTGCAGAAAATGCCATTTTCATGACCTGGTTTTAAAAAATTTTCCTACCGTGGGAGGGGGATACCCCCTCCCACACCCTCCCCCGCTCGGTCGCTTCGCTCCCTCGCCTTGGCCCCCCCTCTTGAAAAATCCTGGCTACGCCAGTGAAACAAACACGGACAAATACTCTCAATCACACACGCAAAAGACAAACAAAATGAGGGCAAAAACAGGATATTGATGGCATTTAAAAAAAAAAGAAGAAGAAGAAACTGTTTAACACCTGGTGTAGGCTAACCGCCAAATGCGCTGGCAGCAGCCTGACACCTACTCCTCATACTGTTCATCAGTGTGGCATCCCACTCCTTAACCAGGCCAGGAGCTCGCGGAGATCGGCTATAGTGTGGTCTCATCAGTGACACGCCTTCGCACAGCTCGGCCGAGTTCATCCCAATTAATGAAATACAGCAAGGATTTTTTTTACAGTGAGAATTTCCTTGGAGACCCCACTAATCCAATCATTAACACAATAAAGCTATGAACAACCTCATTTTTTTTTCATGGTGAATATTTATATTCCCAATATCTTTTATATACCCAATATATTTTTGGGGCTATGTATTTATAGGGTTTAATGCTAATAGACATAAATCAGAATAATAAAATCTATCAAAACTTTTATTTGATTTGTCAATTTTATTTAAAATGGGATCACATCAGTGTTGATTGTTCTAGTAATCCATTCTCATAAATTCAAGTCTGGTGACAAATGTCTCCTCGTAAACTATGCATCTGTATTTACAATGATGTTCAGTGTTGTATGTCTCGAGACATGTCTCGGTCTCGAGACACGTCTCGAGACGTCAATATGCTTCTCGTGTCTCGTCTCGTAACTCGGACGTGAAATGTCTCGTCTCGGTCTCGGGCTTGGTCTCGGTCCTGCAGCCGATGTCTCGATGTCTCGGCCCGAGACATGGGCGAGACATCGGAAATATGAATGAACAATGAACAGCGCTAATCCAGTTTTGTTCCCAACTTCCCACAGAGATCGGCTTCGAACTTTGATGCAGTTGTTCGTTATAGTGACTGAACTGCACTGCGGTGCAGTGTTGGTGATTGAGTGAGTGACGTGAGTGACGTGAGTGAGAGCAAGGAGGTACTAGTATCTCCTTGGTGAGAGCTAGTATATCATGTATATAGTATTAGTAGCAGTGTTGTATGTGTCGAACGTGTCTCGGTCTCGAGACACGTCTCGAGACACTTCTCGAGAAGTCAATATCCTTCTCGTGTCTCGTCTCGTCTCTCGGACGTGAAATCTCTCGTCTCGGTCTCAGAAGCTCGGGCAGTGATGTTTCGGTCCTCGGTCTCGGTCTCGGATACAACACTTATATACCCAGTACAAAAAGTAAGGAAACTCGACTTTGATCGATTATATTTCTGTAGTATTAGAATAATATTCGTCATGTTTGGTATTATCTTAAAGCTTGAACAATTCTTTATCCAACCTTACCATATCTGATATGATTTTTCAAAAGGGGCATGTGCAGGTCGAGTAAATGGGGGGGGGGGGGGTGGAGGGTCGGAGGAGAAAAGTTGCAAAATTGATTTGATTGTTGAAAAAAAAAATGTAGTGGTTTATTCTGCCTCGTTTATCTGAGTAAATGACATCCAGTCAAGCGAACCACAAGTGCAGAATCACGCCACCATGACAGCGAACAAACAACAAATACAAAACGCACAATCTGACTGCAGACACAAACAGCAAACAAACACGGACAAATACTCTCAATCACACACGTAAAAGACAAACAAAATGAGGGCAAAAACAGGATATTGATGGCATTAAAGAAAGAAAAAAAAACTGTTTAATACCTGGTGTAACCGCCAAATGCGTTGGCAGCAGCCTGACACCTACTCCTCATACTGTTCATCAGTGTGGCATCCCACTCCTTAACCAGGCCAGGAGCTCGCGGAGATCGGCTATAGTGTGGTCTCATCAGTGACACGCCTTCGCACAGCTCGGCCGAGTTCATCCCAATTAATGAAATACAGCAAGGATTTTTTTTTTACAGTGAGAATTTCCTTGGAGACCCCACTAATCCAATCATTAACACAATAAAGAAAAGTGTTCCCGTTGTATTACTGTGTTCAGATGACTCTGAATGTTGGATATCCCCCTCCATCCAACAATTAACAAAAGAATGAAAATAACACCTTCTGTGTTTGCGATGTTCAGATGTCTTTTGAAATTAAAGTTTACTTAGCGAATGATTATGAATTCAAACCCTCAAACAATTTGTACGAGCATCATCAATACCCAAAGCAAAATATAGCTCATTTTCCAACATTTCCTTTTTGACCCTTCCCCTCATTTACACCGCCTGCACAAGCCCCTTCCCTGTAATTTTGCAAGTTCTTGATTGTACTGATACTACTTTATATGTTGAATGTTGTCAAAATCAATGGAAGAAAATAATTGTTAATTTGAATTGAATTGAATTGAACATGACCTATATTGTTCTCATTTTAAAGAAATATAATCGATCAAAGTTGATTTCTTTACTTTTTGTGCTGGATATAGTTGATCTGAAGATTGTATCAATATTTTACTGTAAATACTCATGTGAAAATGTACACGGTTAATAATGGACAAAAACAGTAAACACCAACGTATCTACAGGTTGAGTAATTTTTTTTCCCCCCCGTTTGATAAATAGCCTATAACTAGAATATAAACATGTAGTCATAAAGTCCGCTTTCCTTTATCTACATAAAAGAACATTGTATGCACATGGCTTCTGTCGTTATATGGCTGTGTTCACATAAACCAGTTCTTATTAGATTTCATTTTAAAGGAATCAAGGTACATTGATTGAGATAATTCGTTTTTCCATTCCAAAACGGAAAAAAGGAAAAACAAAAGTAAAGTCCAACCTGATATCAAGTTGGTTTTAAAAGAAGAAGAAAATTAAAGAAAAAACAATTAAAGAAATAAGAAATTTGTGAATTTTTGAAGCTGTAATCAATCAACACAAATTGGCAACATCATGACGTATCTTCAATGGCGTAGCAAGAATTTTTCAATGGGGGGGGGGGCAGACGTGAAGGATCCAACCGCGTAGCTATGATAGCAAGGATTTCATGGGGGGGGGGGGCTGTTGTGAGCACGCAAAGCGTGCTCCCCCGCGGGGTGGATGCAGGGTGGGGAGAGTTTCCCCCTCCCGCGCGAAGCGCGAAAGCTCTGACGTTTTATAGCAAATTTGAGAGAGAGATAACCGTGCTCGTAGCAAACAATTTTTAGGCGGAAAATTATAGTTCGACGCCCTGACTGCTTTTCAATTATTTTGACGCAATATTGCACTGTATGAAACAAAGGTGGGTGCAGGGAAGGGGGGGGGGGGGAGTCATTTCCCCCTTCCCGTGCCAAGTGCAAAAACTTTGACGTTTCAGCAAATTTGGAGAGAAAGATAACGGCTCGTAGCTCCTTTTTAGGCTTTTTTCTCTCACTTCCCCGCTTTTTCGCTCTCGCTTAAAAAAAAAAAAAAAGAAAAAAAAAGGGGCTGAATGGGGGAGGGGGGGATGGCCCCCTTGTGCCCCCCTTGTCTACGCCAGTGCCTATCATGCGATCTCCTCTCCCATTTGCCATGTACCCCAAAAATCATTAATTGCCATTTTTCTCTAAAGAAAATATTTAATCACATGCACCTTAGAGACAATAATTGCTCTTATGTTTTTACACAAAACCTGTATGAATAAAATCTATTCCTTCATCAAAGAAAATGAAAATTCATAAGACTTTCTATACTGAGGAAACGGGAGAGGAGCTAGCAAGATACGTCACGGAGTTACCAATTTGTGTTCGATTGAATACAACTTCAAAAATTCATAACTTTCTTATTTCTTATAGGATTTTGCTCAAACTCTCACCGATCTGTTTTTTGTCATTTCTTTCAAGTTCTTTTATTCAAATCAACTTAATACCAGAGTGGACTTTACCTTTAAATAATGGCGTACCGGTGGGGGGTGGGGGCTTGGGCTTGGGCTGCAGCCCCTAAAAAGTTCCAAGACCAAAAAAAGAAAAAAAAAGAAAGAAAACGGAAAAAAGAAAAGAAAGGAGAAAGAAAGAAAGAAAAAGAATGAGGAAAAAGAAAGAAATAAATAAAGAAAGAAAGAAAGAAGAAAGAAAGATAAAAAGAAAGACGTCCACTTTATATGATATATGTAATCTTACCTTTTGATATTTTTTTTGTTTTTCATAATTTTCCGTTCATATTCTAATGACACCTCTTTCGTTTTCTATCACTCCAGAAATCTATGTGGGCAATGATGCTGGTGCTATCAATTTTCGTCATACTCATTAATATGGATTTGGAGCTTGGGACTTCAATGAGAGTCTCACCAGAGCAAGACAGTGATTGGAAAACAACATTGCGTCGCAAGTATTACCAACATGACCAATGTGGGATCATGTGTTTTTTATTCGATTCTTCTACGAAATGGAAACAGCCAGCTCCAGCGATAAAGCTTTGTCAACCATCAACTTCTCTGGTTTTTGTGAAAACGCATAAAACAGGGAGTACAACGTTAACAAGAATTATTAACTCCTACGGATTTGCGCGCAATTTGTCCTTTATGGTTTATGCGAAAGACCCCCAACGCGGACACTTTCGTCAAGAATCTCCTTCCGTGCCGTCAGATATACTTCCTCCAATTGGAGTCCAAGTTGGAGACTTCGATCGCTATGCGAACTACGACATGATGACGGTTCACATGCGACTGTTCCCAAATCTTGAATTCTTGACTCGTTTCATGAATCCACAGGCTAAATATATAACTATACTGCGTGACCCTGTTGCTCAATGGGACTCCGCATTTTTCTTTTTCGTATGTCATGATGCAATGAAACTTGAAGGGCATGACAATGAGCAGAAGATAACAAATTTTTTCAAGAAGCCATCAACCTTCTGGAAAAAAGCACACGGTCAGTGCAAGCTTTACTCGAAGAACGGCATGGCATTTGACCTACTCTTGAACGATACCACGCAAAACACGAACGAAAGATTTGTTAGAAATGCGATTGAGATACTCGATGAAAAGTTAGATCTTGTTTTAATCACGGAGTATTTTGATGAATCACTTATACTACTCAAACATCTAATGTGCTGGGATTTCAAAGATATATTATACGTCAGCGCAAATCGACGCGCATCTGAATACGTTATCAAAGAGACCCTGACAGACAGGATAAGGAAATGGAATTCGGTGGATGTTATCCTTTATGAACATTTCAACCAAACCTTATGGAGAAAGATCGAAGCATTTGGGTCCCGCTTCTGGGAGGAGCTAGACCACTTTCACAAAATGAAGGAGGAATATTATGCTATGTGTGGTTTTGAGGCATCAGTCATAGCAGGGCTTGATAAACTTCGTATGAAAGCGAAGAATTCATCCGTCGCTTGCACATCAATACTGAAAGCAGAAATCAGAAAGCTCATAAGTCGTCAGAATAATAGTCAAATCTCAAGTCCATAGATTGGGGTCCGCTCGCTATTCATAAGGACCGCTATTCTGGAGAAATGGAGAAAAAGCTCATTATTCATAAGGCTGATTATTCATAAGGGTCATTCTTCACAAGGACTGCTATTCATAATCGGAGAAGAGGGTCGCTATTCATAATACGAAATGAGGGTCGCTATTCATAATACGGATTGAGGGTCGCTATTCATAATAGGAGCAGAGGGTCGCTATTCATAATACGAAATGAGAGTAGCTATATCCTCACACCGTATCATGAATAGCGACCCTCTTCTGCTATGAATAGGGACCCTCTTCTATTATGAATAGCGACCCTCAATCTGTATTATGAATAGCGACCCTCTTTCCGTATTAGGAATAGCGACCCTCATCTCACATTATGAGTAGCGGTCCTTATGACTTTATGAATAGTGACCCCCTTTCCGTTTTATGAATAGCGATCGACCTTCAGGTAAAGGAACTTACACGTTATGAATAGCTGTCCTTATGAATAGCGGTCATTATGACTAGCTGTCCTTAAGACTAGCGAGGTTGCCCCATAGATTTTAATGGGGCAAGTCCATGCGCATACCGAGGGGGGTGTTTTGGGTTTTCAAACACCTCCCTTTTGGTGTTATTTGATGCTAAAACACCTCCTTTAGCATTGCTGATAACCCTTTTTTCTTCTTCTTCTTCTTTTTTTTTTTTTTTTGCTTGTCAGAGAATTTTGGAGTAAAAAAACAACCCCCTTTAAAAGATCCTGGGTACGCCACTGGGCAATTCCAGGCCTTTTCATGATATTACGTAACATTGTATACGTCCTCGGGACAGTAATGCCAGCGGGATCTTAAAATGAGATGTATGCTGCCTATATTATAGTACTAGTATTACATATATAGTAAACGCTGTAATTTGTAATTAGTGTTTGGTGGTGTCATCTTAAGGGGGTTTCACACGGGGCCTCGGTAGAGTTGCGTAGTGCTGCGTACCGACTTCGCCGAGCTTACCCTACCCTACGCTGTGCCTACGCTGGCCTACGTGGCAATACGCCGAGGGACGCAAAGGGGTACGCGAGATGGACGCAAAAAATTAAACATGTTTAATTTTTTTAGCGTACTTTCGGCATAGAGCACCGGACGCAGAAAGTACGCAGTTTTTACACAAGTCTACGCAACACTACGCTACTGTACGCCATGCCTACGCAATAGTACGCTACCCTACGCCGGTCCTACGTAAAATCCTTTGAGGCTGGCGTAGTGTCACGTATGGAAAGGAGTAGTGTTGCATACCTTTGCTTAGTGTGGGTTCAGCATAAGCAAACCTACGTACCCTTTACACCAGACCTACGTATACGTACGCAACCCTATGCCTGTTATACGCAATCCTACGCATAGGTACGCCAATTGCATATGCCGTAGGTACGCGGTAGGTACACAACCATACGCCATCGTTTGCCAGCCTATCCATAACCTACGCAGGGACTACGCCGATCCTGCACATAATTTCGGCGTACTCGGTAGGCCGCACAACACAACTCTATGCAGGCCCGGTGTGAAAGCCCCTTTAAGTGGCTTACACACCGGGTCTGCGTAGAGTTGTGTAGGGCTTACACACCGGGTCTGCGTAGAGTTGTGTAGTGCGGCGTACCGACTATGCCGAGCTTACGCTGCCCTACGCTGGCCTACGTGGCAATACGCCGAGGGACGCAAAAGGGTAGGCGAGATGGACGCAACACTACGCAACACTACGCTACTTTACGCCATTCCTACCCAATAGTACGCTACCCTACGCCGACGAAAAATCCCTTGAGGCTGGCGTAGTGTTACGTATGTGTTACGTTACCACACGCCGTGATACTCCAGACTATGCATAACCTACGCAGGGACTACGCCGATCCTGCTCGTAATTTCGGCGTACTCGGTACGCCGCACAACGCAACCCACGCAGGCCCGGTGTGAAAAGGGCTTTAGACTCGTGACACCTCGTAGTAAAGAAGGTTCAAAATAATGTACTGCAATCTACACTCATCAAAACAGAAAGTTAAATCTATTATTTTATTCTATAGTTAAGATTTTCAAATAAATATTCAATATAAATTTATCTTTCATATACAAAATAAACATAAATTAATACTAATATGCAACTGGAATCAATCCATTCGTGCATGAGTGAGCATAGCTATTTAACAATAAATGAGTCTCTAAAACATGTAAAAGAAATTGCAAAAATGGGGCATCTGGCCATTCAAATTTTGATGAGCATATCCATCTTGTAGAGTCAAATTAAAACAACGAAGAAACAAATAAATCACCCATCTTGACCGTGCTTGTGAAAACCAAGCAGTCTTGAGACTACCGTTGACATCCAGAGCTCAATCCTCATTGTTTCTCATTCTTTATTTTCATCGTTGAACAAGAATGTCTTACAGATGCACATGCACATGGCTTCTTGCTCTATTTTTGCAAGTTTCTTAATCAGACCTTCTAACGGTTAAACAAATGTGCCCATCCAAGCGTGAAAGTTTAAAACTTGATCTTAATCGATGTTCGAAGAGTACATGTATTCATTTTGCTTTAATTTCATATATATATATATATATATATATATATATATATATATATATAATGTGTGAGAAATTTGTTCTAATACTATAGCATCGGCAACTCTTGTGGGTAAATTTACATAATGTGAGAAATCAATTGAATTGAATGAGAGAAATAATCTGCATAGCTAAATTCATTGTTCCTCCTTACTGACTTCCTTTTTGTGGAAATAACTGCAGGGTTTGCAAAAACTGTCTCCGCCGGGAGTCGAACCCGGGTCTTTGGCACTGTACGCCAAACGCCTTAACCACTAGACCACGGAGGCGGGTTGAGTGGTATTCGGCTACACCAGGTACAAACACCGACAGGCAGCCCTTGCAACCCTTCGCAGTTAATTTATTCCTTTTCTTTGAGGGACAGGGGAGTATTGAGCAATGAAAAGCCGCATGCCTAGCTAGATCCATGGCGGATTCATGTATTAGAATTAATTCATTATTTACAATGTGTGAGAAATTTGTTCTAATACTATAGCATCGGCAACTCTTGTGGGTAAATTTACATAATGTGAGAAATCAATTGAATTGAATGAGAGAAATAATTTGCATAGCTAAATTCATTGTTCCTCCTTACTGACTTCCTTTTTGTGGAAATAACTGCAGGGTTTGCAAAAACTGTCTCCGCCGGGAGTCGAACCCGGGTCTTTGGCACTGTACGCCAAACGCCTTAACCACTAGACCACGGAGGCGGGTTGAGTGGTATTCGGCTACACCAGGTACAAACACCGACAGGCAGCCCTTGCAACCCTTCGCAGTTAATTTATTCCTTTTCTTTGAGGGACAGGGGAGTATTGAACAATGAAAAGCCGCATGCCTAGCTAGATCCATGACGGATTCATGTAATGTAAATTTACCCACAAGAGTTGCCGATGCTATAGTATTAGAACAAATTTCTCACACATTGTAAATAATGAATTAATTCTAATACATGAATCCGCCATGGATCTAGCTAGGCATGCGGCTTTTCATTGCTCAATACTCCCCTGTCCCTCAAAGAAAAGGAATAAATTAACTGCGAAGGGTTGCAAGGGCTGCCTGTCGGTGTTTGTACCTGGTGTAGCCGAATACCACTCAACCCGCCTCCGTGGTCTAGTGGTTAAGGCGTTTGGCGTACAGTGCCAAAGACCCGGGTTCGACTCCCGGCGGAGACAGTTTTGCAAACCCTGCAGTTATTTCCACAAAAAGGAAGTCAGTAAGGAGGAACAATGAATTTAGCTATGCAAATTATTTCTCTCATTCAATTCAATTGATTTCTCACATTATGTAAATTTACCCACAAGAGTTGCCGATGCTATAGTATTAGAACAAATTTCTCACACATTGTAAATAATGAATTAATTCTAATACATGAATCCGCCATGGATCTAGCTAGGCATGCGGCTTTTCATTGCTCAATACTCCCCTGTCCCTCAAAGAAAAGGAATAAATTAACTGCGAAGGGTTGCAAGGGCTGCTTGTCGGTGTTTGTACCTGGTGTAGCCGAATACCACTCAACCCGCCTCCGTGGTCTAGTGGTTAAGGCGTTTGGCGTACAGTGCCAAAGACCCGGGTTCGACTCCCGGCGGAGACAGTTTTTGCAAACCCTGCAGTTATTTCCACAAAAAGGAAGTCAGTAAGGAGGAACAATGAATTTAGCTATGCAAATTATTTCTCTCATTCAATTCAATTGATTTCTCACATTATATATATATATATATATATATATGTATATTATATTTTATTGACGGTTTATATGAAAATTTTGAACAATAAAGAGTGTCCACATTTTTGCTGAGTGTATTTACCTTGTAATTCAAATGAACCTATCCTAACTTTCTTCTCGATTTTTCCCATCTACTGTATCTTCCTACTTTCAATTTCCTTGGTTCAATGCTAGATGCAAAGAAACGTATTCATATAATGATGTTCCTGTAACGTAACTTGTCTTTACTTGTTCTTGGTGATCCCAACACAAGCTTTTCTTTCCGGGTATCTCCCCCTTCTATCTTTGAAACATACTGTACTCATTACTAGATTTACCATATTGTACCGATCATAAGAACGAAATAAATGAGAATTTTAATTTCATTTCAAAGTCCAGATCTTTCCAGTATTCTGTTATTACATTACCATGGGCATAAACTCGCCTTTTCCAGATCAAATTGTATAGCTGGCGGGTTTTCCCGGCCAATTTCGTAAAATTATCATCCATTTTCGTTTGATGTGAATTTAAAATTCGTGTGTTTGAAGCGATTGAGTGACTTTGGTCAATCGATTTCATGTTTAGTGCTTTCAAATTCGCTTTTAGGCATCCAAATTAATGGTTACAAAGTTCAATTCGGATATAAGCATTCAATTTCGTGTTTGGGCATGAATTTCAACATTCGTGCATTCAAATTAGTGCGATGGGCGGGGTAAGCACTCTAAAGCACTTTTAATTTCGTTTTCGAGCTATCGATTTCCACAATTTTAGCATTCAATTTCGTAATACACATACATATATGCAAGTACTAAGGGCACCCTCTCCCCAAGCTTTTACTTTTAGAGGTGTGTCCTCCAACTATGTATGTATCACATTAGTGTATATTTTGTCATATTTTTTGTTCAAAATATATGTACATTATTTTGCTCATTTATTAATTTGTATATTGAAAAGTTGGAAATAAATGTCTTTAAATTGAAATTGAATTGAATTCTTTTCATCATGATCATATTGTTTTTTTAACTCTTCATTTTACATCTTTATTTTCATCATTATCATATTGTTTTTGAGATCTTAATTTTAAATCTTTATTTTCATCATGATCATAATTTTTTTTTTAAAATCTTCCTTTTACATCTTGATATTCATCATCATGTGTGATCCATATATAGTTCTGAAGTTGATATTCAGCCATCTATGGGTTGGCGTGCCAAGCACCTAGCCATGTAGGCCTAGGTATGACGGTACCATTGGTCACATTTCTCTTGGGTGATGGCATCGATGTTGTTGTGTCCAGGGGCGGATCCAGGATTTCGTATAAGGGGGGGGGGCACACAAATGCAGGATTGTCAACTTTGGGAAACTGCTTGGAGGGAGACCCATATTTTTTGATCTCTCGCCAGCCCTCCAAAAGCCGCTCAGTGGGGGGGGGGGGGGGGGGGGGGGGGGGGGGGGGGGGGGGGGGGGGGTGGAGAGCAACAAAAAAAAAAAATTCGCCAGCCCTCCAAAAGTCGCTCAGTGGGGGGGGGGGGGGGTTATGGGGTCCAGTTCCCTCCATAATCCTCTGACAAGCAAAAAAAAAAAAAAAAAAAAAAAGTTTTCTGCACGAAAAGGGGGGGGGGCACAATCGCAAATAAGGGGGGGGGGCACATTGCATTGTTTTCCCTCAAAAGGGGGGGGGCACGGGCCGGGATTGCCCCCCCCCACCCCCCCCCCCCCCTGGATCCGCCACTGGTTGTGTCTAACATGCTGTATGAGGTTGGATCGCCATTGTTGCATATTCATCTCGGCCCGGCGTGCTGCTTCACGGTCGCCAAACCTCCGCTGCCGAGAAAACCTATAATAATTGTGCTACTCGTTTGAAAAAAAATCAAAGGACTTAAATATGATCATATTAACTGCAGGAACTTATTTCCCAAACTTGAAGAAATACGATTCCTTGTTTTGAAATCAAATTTGGACGTTCTTTGTATTTTTGAGTCCTGGCCTTTTAAAAAATATTGCAGGTAATGAAATTCTAATTCAGGAATATACTGTTTTTAGACGTGACGGGCTTACCAAACGCGGAGGTGGTGTTTGTATTTTCGTTAACAGAGATGATATTGCTTTAAAATTTGAAATTGAAGCTGTATTATAGAAACTGACTGTAAAGAAATGTAAGTTATTCATTTGTTGTATTTACAGACCTCCTGACACTACCGTTGATTTTTATTCGAACCTTTCTGACCTTTTTACAAATACGGTATAGGAAGACAACGAAATAATTGTTTTGGGAGATTTTAACATTGATTAAAAGTTTAATGATGCATTTATTGATAATCCGTTACTCAAAGTGTTACGAAACCTGCACGAACTACTTATAACTCTATAGCTATTGGAACTGACTGTAAGTTATGGAAAGTTATGGAAATGTAAGTTATTCATTTGTTGTATTACAGACCTCCTGACACTACCGTTGATTTTTATTCGAACCTTTCTGACCTTTTTGCAAATATGGTATTGGAAGACAACGAAATAATTGTTTTGGGAGATTTTAACATTGGTTAAAAGTTTAATGATGCATTTATTGATAATCCGTTACTCAAAGTGTTACGAAACCTGCACGAACTACTTATAACTCTATAGCTATTGGAACTGACTGTAAGTTATGGAAAGTTATGGAAATGTAAGTTATTCATTTGTTGTATTACAGACCTCCTGACACTACCGTTGATTTTTATTCGAACCTTTCTGACCTTTTTGCAAATACGGTATTGGAAGACAACGAAATAATTGTTTGGGAGATTTTAACACTGATTATAAGTTTAAAGATTAATTCATTGATAATCCGTTACTCAAATTGTTACGAAACCCACGCGAACTACTTATAACTCTGCAAAATATATAGACTTAATTTTCACTACAGTACCTGAGCAACACGTGCTTTGTGATGTTGCCAAAATTGGCTTGAGTGATCATTATTTAATATATACTCGTATTAACTTCAGTACTGACGAGCCTTGTCATAAAATCGCTAGATTTAGAGATTTTAAAACTGCAATGAGTCTGACTTTCTCAATGATGTTCGTGATTGTGAGATTCTATATAATTGTATTGACAATGATTATGATAATTGATATTGATACTGATGACAATATATGGTTCAGATGGAAACAAACCTTTTTATCTATTTGCAGGGGCGACACCAGGGTATTTTGATAGGAGGGGCAAGACGACCTAAAGATGACGTCATATTTTTTCTCCATTAAATAACAGGGGTAATATAGAGTTATATGTTTAAGACCTCTCTTTTTAATACTCCTCTTTCTTCTTTCTTCCCTTTTCTTCCCTTTTCTTCCTCCTTTTCTTCTTTTTTTCTTCTTTTTTTTCTTTTTTCACTACTTGAAAAATCATAGGTGGGGGGGGGGGGGGGGGGGCGGTCGCCCCCTCTGCCCCCCCCCCTGTAGCGCCGCCCCTGTCTATTTGTAAGAAGCATGCTCTATTTAAAAGGTAAAAAAAGAAAAAACCCGATATAACTCTTGGATGAATAGTGATATTCTAGAACTCATGTATCAACGTGATTATTTGATAGACAAGTCTGATGATAATGAGGAATTAAAAGATGATTATCGGACTGTTAGAAATATGGTTTTAACTTACATCCGTGAAGCAAAAAAGAAATATTTTAATGACGTTTCTTCGAAGTTTAAGTTTAAAAACGAACCAAATAACAACTTTGGAAAGATTTGAATAAGGCGACTGGTAATATAAACTTTAATAACTCGGTTTATAATGACTTAAGTCCAGAAATACTGAATAACTACTTTTCAAACGAAGGACGCACTATTTCTAATTCTTTTGAGTCTAAGCTCCCTACATGAAAAAATCCAGAATGTGTTTATTCAAATGAAAGTTATTTCAGAGAGTGAGGTTTTTAAACTTTTATCCAGTCTTACTTGCGATAGCAACTTAGATATTCTAGATTTTGACACGAAATTACTTAGGTTAGCAGCACCTCTTATACGAAAATCGTTGACTCTTATATTTAATTATTCTATAAATTATGGGATAGTATTTAATGATTGGACATATTCCAGAGTTACACCCATATATAAAGGCAAAGGCTCAAAAGATTCATACTCGAACTATAGACCAGTATTGGTTGTGTGCCATATTGCTAAAATCATGGAAAAAATGATTCAGGCAAAGTTGCATCCAATGATCTTATAAATGTTGATCAATCTGCCTTCTTAAAACATCACTCTACAGTTACTTGCCTTCATCGCGTTGTTGGTGATTGGTATGAGGCCCTTAATAATCATGAAATGGTAGGTGCATGCTTTTTAGATATATCGAAATGTTTTGATACTATTAATCATTAATTATTGTTATACAAATTAGATAAATGTGGGATTTCTGAAAATGAACTTCGTTGGTTCAAAAGTTATTTAACAAACAGAAAACAGTCAGTTCGTTGTCATGGGAAACAATCCAAACCAGTCGAAATAACAGTCGGAATTCCACCTGGGGAGTTTTAGGTCCCGCATTTATTTTTAATTTTTATAAATGGTATCATTCAAAAAATTTCTATTGGAATTTGTGATATTTTTCCAGACGATGTTATTGTGTATATCTCTGACTCTCATTTGAGTAATATCAAGACCATGTTACAAGTATGTATAAATGATATAAACAACTGTTATAATAATGATAATTGTCTTAAGATCATCTTTTCCTTCATTTCGTTCTCTTCATTTCCAAATTCAATCTCTTTATCTTCTCTTTTTCCTATCTCTGTGCTTTCTTTTGTAACTTGCATTTATATTTCATATTTTGTATTTTGTTGTATGTTTTTATTGTTGTTTGTCCTTTAATCAGGACCATGATGTAAAAAAGCTTTTGCTGATCATGTTTTATCCTGAATGAATAATGTTTCAATAAATGAATAAATAAAAAAATAAATAAATCATATATATATATATATATATATATAAATACACACATACACGCATACACACACGCACACACACACACACCTACACTTTTAAATATTTGAAACATTCAACTAATCTTCCAGTAGTTAATCATTAAGGTGATTGAATCAGATTGATAGATTGATTTAATCAAGTATAAAAAAGAACGATAATAATGTATATATTGATTTTTGTTTCATAAATATTTTAGCAGCTGTATATAAGATGTTGGTATATTAGCTCTTTATTTGTGGTGTGTTTTGTAATGTGTTTCACATGCGTTCTTATTTATCACTACTTTTAAATGATGATAAATTGAACTATATCCCCCCCCCCCCCCCCCCCCATCTGCCTCTTTCTCTTTCCCACCTTAACCTTTCATCTTTCTCTCTCTCTCTCTCTCTCTCTTACTATCTCTCTCACTTAACCCTTTTTTTGTCAGTGTGTTTGTCTCTCTTGCTCCTTTCCTTCTAGGTCACATTTCTCTGTCTCTCTTCCTGTCTCTAACTCTATCTTCTCTGTCTCATCTCTCAATTTCACACTCTTTCTCTCCATCATTCTCTTTCCCATCTTGCTCCCATAATCCCTCTCCCTCTCCCCTTCTTCGTTCTTCAACCTTCTCTGTGTCCCTGATTATATATCTCCACTCTATCTCCCCCCCCCCCTCTCTCTCTCATTTTGTTCCCATTTTCCTATTACAATCCCTCTCCCTCTCCCTCTTCTTCGTTCTTCAACCCCTCTGTGTCTCTGATAATATATATGACGACTCTATCTTTCTCTTCTCTCTCTCTCTCTCTCTCTCTCTCTCTCTCTCTCTCTCATCTTGTTCCCATTTTCCTATTACAATCCCTCTTCCTCTCCCTATTCTTCGTTCTTCAACCCCTCTGTGTCTCTGATAATATATCACGACTCTATTTTTCTATTCCTCTCTCTCTCTCTCTCTCTTTGTCATCTTGTTTCCATTATCCTATTACAATCCCTCTCCCTCTCCCTCTTCTCCGTTCTTCAACCTCCTCTGTGTCTGATAATATATCTCCACTCTATCTTTCTCTTCCTCTCTCTCTCTCTCTCTCATTTTGTTCCCATTTTCCTATTACAATCCCTCTCCCTCTCCCTCTTCTTCGTTCTTCAATCTCCTCTGTGTCTCTGATAATATATCACGTCTCTCTCTTTCTCTTCCTCTCTCTCTCTCTCTCTCTCTCATCTTGTTTCCATTATCCTATTACAATACCTCTCCCTCTCCCTCTTCTTCAATCTCCTCTGTGTCTCTGATAATACATCACGACTTTATCTTTCTCTTCCTCTCTCTCTCTTCCTCTCTCTCTCTCTCTCTCTCATCTTGTTTCCATTATCCTATTACAATCCCTCTCCCTCTCCCTCTTCTTCAATCTCCTCTGTGTCTCTGATAATATATCACGACTCTCTCTTTCTCTTCCTCTCTCTCTCTCTCTCTCTTTGTCATCTTGCTCCCATTTTCCTATTACAATCCCTCTCCCTCTCCCTCTTCTCCGTTCTTCAACCTCCTCTGTGTCTCTGATAATATATCACGACTCTGTCTTTCTCTTCCCCCCCCCCTCTCTCTCTCTCATCTTGTTTCCATTATCCTATTACAATCCCTCTCCCACTTCTTCGTTCTTCAACCCCTCTGTGTCTCTGATAATATATCACGACTCTATCTTTCTCTTCCTCTCTCTCTCTCTCTCTCTCTCTCATCTTGTTTCCATTATCCTATTACAATACCTCTCCCTCTCCCTCTTCTTCAATCTCCTCTGTGTCTCTGATAATACATCACGACTCTCTCTTTCTCTTCCTCTCTCTCTCTCTCTCTCTTTGTCATCTTGCTCCCATTTTTCTATCACTATCCCCCTCCCTGTTATTAGTTCTTTATCCTCCTTTGTGTCGCTGAATTTATATCACGACTCTAAATTTCTCTTTCTCCTTCCCTATCTCTTTTCCAGCTTACTCCCATTTTCTAATACTATCTATTTCTCTGTCAGTCTGCCTTGGTGCCCTGGGAGTCATAAAAGGCTATTCATAAAATGAAGTTTCCGATTATCCTGATATGTATTGTGATAACATGAAATTTAGATACATTTGACGATGCACTGCGATAAATCGGTCTTCATTTCAATTCAACTTTTTTGGTCGTGCACAAAAATAAAGATACATTTGGCATGAAAATCATTAATTTTAGCCCTTTCTAACTTCAAGGCAATGAATATAGAATCATGTATACAAAGAATTTACATGTTTGCGTTTTTGGTTTAAATCAAATATACAAATAATAATATAATCGAAATTACCAGGTTCACTATCAAAGAAGTAAGAGCGACTATTTTGCAGTCATCGGCGTATAGGTGCTTTTTCAACGGGGGAGGGGGGGGGGGGCGTATCTTGCCAGAATATCAACAGTCCAATTCGTAAATTCAATTCGAATTTCTTTTTATATATTTCAAGTTTAAATCAAATACACAAATTATAAAATCGAAACCAAATTAAAAAATATATGAAACTACTTATAGACCACCTTGCTGTCCGAGTATGACGTGAAAGTTGCCAAATTATTGGCAATTTCAAAATTCTCGAAAGGCCCCCAGGCTTATGACTGATGACTGCAGTATTTCGAGAAAAAATATGAAAGTTTTACTGCTTTGATTTGTGATTTATGGAGTGTGGAGTTACTGTCACTTTTTTAAATTTGGGAATTCGGGTTTAATGAGAGGGGGGGGGGGGGAGGTTTTGGGGGTATTTGTCTCTTTGAATTTGAAAAAAAAAAACAAAAAGCAAAAAAAAACAAAAAGTAAAAAAAAAACAAATATGTATACAACCCGATGTGCAATAGGCATTCCTGATGTTTACCGTTTACAATGTTATAGAGATATTTTTATTAATTACGAAACAACACAAAGCGGATCTTTGCCATCTCCTACTTTTTGTAGAAAGAGGAAAATATATGGTTAAATGAATGTTGCAATATAAGAAATAATACATGTATATAACCTTAAACTATAATTCTTGAAAATTACCGATCAATACCAAAAACGTTTTTGAAAGTAACTCGATAGCTTTCCGTTTTCATGCCTTTTACATATTGATTATTTAGTACGACATGTAGTATGTATCATGCTGTTCAGTTTAATCTTCAGCTCCTCCCTTAAACTGTGCAGTATATAGAATGTCTTTATATATATATATATATATATATTTTGATCAGTCTCAGTGTTTTACGTTTGCGGTTCTCCGTCATATTATATGTGTGATCCAAAAAAGTGGTTTACGGAGAGGGCCGTTGCAAGACTATATATACCACAATATATACCACAATATAATTGTGAGAAATGAAAATGAGAGAATAATGGTTGCGTAGCCTAAATCAAAGTTCCCCAGAGTTGTCCTCCCTTTTTTGAATTTTTGCAAAGGTTGAAAAAATGTCTCCGCCGGGAATCGAACCCGGGTCGTTGGCTTAGAACGCCAATGCCTTAACCACTAGACCACTGAGACGGGCCAGTGATTTCGGCGACACCAGATTCAACTGACCGACAGATTGACAAATCTTCAACCTTGTTAATTAATTCCTTTGTCGGGGGTAGGTGAGTTTGAACAAAGACAAGCCGCATGCCTCAGCTGGATCAAAGCGAATGCTTTGAGATACATATATACATTAGAATAATAATCATTATAAACAATTGTACGGAAATAACATATACAACAGCTTTGGCAACTGGCCCGTCTCCGTGGTCTAGTGGTTAAGGCATTGGCGTTCTAAGCCAACGACCCGGGTTCGATTCCCGGCGGAGACATTTTTTCAACCTTTGCAAAAATTCAAAAAAGGGAGGACAGCTCGAGGGAACTTTGATTTAAGCTACGCAACCATTATTCTCTCATTTTCATTTCTCACAATTATAATTATTTCCACGAGAGTTGCCAAAGCTGTTGTATATGTTATTTCCTTACAATTATATATATATATATATATATATATATATATATATATTGATAAATGTGTGTGACCGAAACGTCAGTAAATTTTACGTCTTGCTGTGTTTTTATTTCAACATAATTGTTTGCTATCTATTTCAACACACCGACGCAGAACCTTCTTGATTTGTTTACGACATATATATATATATATATATATATATATATATATATATATATATATATATATATATATATATATATATACAGTGCGTCCCAGAAAAAACGAAACCCTAAGACAAAGGGTTATTGTGACCACACTCTGTGCTGTATGACAATGATTATTCATTTTCCATAAACTAAAAGTATTATGCTTTTAAATGATACCTTGATAGTATCCATCCGTACATTCTTTACCGAGCAGCGGTATTTTGAAAATGACATGTAAAAACTCAGTTGTGCCAGATTTGGGTAAAACCATGAAAACGTTAGTATTACATGCGAACATATCCCAAATGTAACATGACTTTTAAAATCCTGCGAGAAGACTGTTTTCATTTGTTTCTTTCAACAATGATGGTAAGGCTAATGCCCTCATCATGAAATAAAGGATGGTCAAATGTTTTGTTGATGCTGGGGGTAAAGAAAGGGCATGTTTTGTATTGAAATGGTACCTGCAATCGAAATGAAAAGTAATTTTTTGCATTTTGAAGAACTGCAATTTCTTTTAAGAACAAAGCGGACAGAAAGGTGATATTTTTTCATAAAAGTAAAGTTAGTGGCACTTTTCATTGTAATCAAAAGGAAATACAAGGTTGAAAGGGCACATAAGGCAGAAAGAAAAAGATTATGGCAATTTCCCACCTCAGGAGGGGCACCTTTTCTATCACAGGAGGGACACTTTTTAATCTTTTGAAGGATATTTACTGATTTAGGAAATTTTGGGGGCGTACACCCTTGCCACCAATGGAAATTTGTATCGACCAGTGTTTTATGAATTTCTGATTGAATGCATGTCATCACATGAAGGAATTTCACGTATCATATATCTCTTAAAGCTGGTATTTCCCTTGTGTCATGTTCGCATGTGATCCTAACGTTTTCACGGCTTTACCCAAATCTGGCACAACTGAGTTTTTACGTGTCATTTTCAAAATGCTGCTGCTCGGTAAAGCATGTACAGATGGATGCCATCAAGGTATCATTTAAAAACATAATACTTCTAGTTTTTGGAAAATAGATAATTATTGTCATAGAGCACATAGTGTGGTCACAATAACCCTTTGTTTTAGGGTTTCGTTTTCTCTGGGACGCACTGTATATATATATATATATATATATATATATATATATATATATATATATATATATATATATATATATATATATATAAATATATATATAAATATATATAAAATCGTAGTGGAGTAGTTCTTTCTAAACGCATCAGACCGAGATTATATTAATAGCGTCCTCATCGATTTCAGACAGGATAGAGTCGTGTCCTAAACTGTAACCAGAGTCCCAATCCTTATCTGACTCACTCACATCCAGCCTTGTAGCATCGATGAAATTAAGCGAAGCGATGTCAATCTCGGTCTCGGCGTCATCATGCGCCTGTTCATCCATGTCGCTTTCACCATGGACCACGTGACCATTAGGAATTGACTGTTGATCAGCTGGGTCTGTACGAATATTATCGATGTCTTCAGAGTCTACCATGGGTTTGTTTTGGACATCGGAAATGTCCGGATGATGAAAAATGACAGATTCATAATCATGGGTGTACCCTTTGTTGGTGAGGCTACGCCCCCTTTCGTCATCCACTGGGGATGAAGATGCTTCGGTATCGTGTGCGACATGGTTTTCGATCACGGCGTCGAATCTTAAGATAGGTGGCGTCTCATCGATATGCTTGGTATACCCGTTACTCATGGTAACTCGAGTGTCCTCTAAGTCTTCATGAGTCAGAGAGCCATTGTCATCGTGGTTATCATCATCGGAGGTCACAGCGTCGATGGTGGTCGTCTCAAAAACCACCAGGGGATTGATGTCTGTCTCCCATTCAAGCCTGCCTTCTATCCCACTCGGTGCAACTTCAGCTTGGCCACGCCTTCTCGACGTCGAGGTTATCGTCCATTCGCCTTTCTGTCTCGCATTGTGCCTGAATAGGAGCGCGCACAGGACGATTATGGCGACAAATACAAGCAGTCCGATCACGAGCCCGATGATGAGAAGTCTCGTGTCAAAGACTGGATAACCTCGTCCATTCACAATTGGGGTTGTCTCACTAGAGCCTCCTGTCGTTCCTAAATAATCTGTGGTATATTCATTTACTGTCGGCGTCGAATTTAAAGAAGTAAAATCTGTTCTATTCGTAATCATTATTGTTGAAACATGACCGGTCGTTGGAAGTACCGTAGTGATGACCTTTTCTGCTTCCAGCACCACAACTGATGCAAAGGCACTAGCTGCTGTTCTATCATTGTACTGTAACATGCACTGGACTATCGGCTCTGTGAAATTCATCGTTATGTTCGAGATTGCAATGTGGACGTTGGTATCACTATAGCGACGGATGGTGGAATGGATAGCATCAGTTGATATGAGTGGAGCTATTGCCAGTTTGGCACCGTTTAGATTAGTGGTACAAGAGAAGGTTGCGGATCCTCCGGTTGTTATGTTTTCCAAAGAAGGCGTTAAGGATATGTAGCTATCAACAGGGTTAGGTACGACAAGGATACGGTTGATACATGACGTCATCGTAGATGGACATGAACTTGAGGGAAAGGAAGAGACACTACATTCCAGAGTCGTCAACAGGGTTGAGTTCAAAGAGTGGAATGCGAGAACAGTGACTGAGACGCTTTCGGTGTTGACCAGGCTGGCTGCTGGGTTGATGTTAACCCATGATGGCTGCCCTGTGTTACTACTGCATGTGACGTTCTCACCTCTCTCTATGATAGGGCCTGTGGCTGCGCTGATTAGGCAATTGTGTTCATAAACCTGAGATTCAACAACGAGTCTAAGGGCATTAGATTCTGTTGCGTTCGTTCGACATGTATAGTTTCCTGTATCTACCTGTGTGGCTGTTCCAAATGTTAAAAGCACCGATAGACAATTGTTGGCTAGGTTTAATTGTGTGTAGGACACATTTCGTGATTGAAGCTCTGGAGCTAACGAAGTACCGTTGTAGAGTATGGCTCCATCTCTGTAAAATTCTATTGCTCCGGTTAGTCCTCCGCAGAGGACAGTGACACTGTCACCTTCGCAGGGTTTTTGTGGAGTGGATCGTATGGTGATTTCATCTTCTATGCATGTCTGACCAGCCGCGCGACCAGAAAGAGACAACATGAAGATAAATATGCAGAAAACAGTGAAAGGGGAGATTGTCTGTGACATAATGATTGGTTGGCTTACACTGCTAGCTACCTGTATGCAGAAAACGATAAGAAAAGAAAGATATGAAATTACAAAACTATGAAATAGTTTGGTATTTATTTTAAAACGATGGAAAAGGTTCACAGGCACATTGCAACAGAAGGTTTGTTCTTTGTAACGGTTGCCGGGGAGACCTCAACGTCAACTTTGAGTCATAGGTCTTATACATGTACTTGGATAACCATTGGATAGTCCAAAGAAATAATTAAAGGCATACCTATTGCTTATTTTTTTCTAACGAGGAGGGGAGCTATGACGCACAGTATCAGATACAAGTTACCTCTCTGACCTGGAAACAACCAGTCGGACGATCATTCCTAAGACGACATTTATACATGGGTATTATCCAGGGCCCTGTTTCATAAAACTTGTCATCAATGACAAGTTGCAATAACTGTTATAAGCTACTGAAATCCTTGCATCTGATTGACTGAGAGCAAATTTGTAGGTAAAAATCACTGACAAGACACTGGATGAAACGCCCAAAAGAAATTGATATATATATGATAAACGTAGGGCGGAATCCATTTCAGAGGGGAGATGAGGAAAGATTCAAGGTTTCAAGGTTTGTTTATTTCCGCATATATGTCCTTTTGATACATATCAAAAAAACATTATACACAGGTTGACAAAGTTTCATTAAGAAGTGTCACATAAAAGGCAAAAGGAATAAATTATATACAGTGCGTCCCAGAAAAAACGAAACCCTAAAACAAAGGGTTATTGTGACCACACTATGTGTTGTATGACAATAATTATCTATTTTCCATAAACTAGAAGTATTGTGCTTTTAAATGATACCTTGATGGCATCCATCCATACATGCTTTACCGAGCAGCAGCATTTTGAAAATGACATATAAAAACTCAGTTGTGCCAGATTTGGGTAAAACCGTGAAAACGTTAGGATCACATGCGAACATGACCCAAATGAAACATGACTTTTAAAACCCTATGAGAAGACTGTTTTCATCTGTTTCTTTCAATAATGAGGGTGAGGATAATGCCCTCATCACAAAATAAAGGATGGCCATTATTTTGTCGATATTGGGGGTTAAAGAAAGGGCATGTTTTGTATTGAAATGGTACCTGCAGTCGAAATGAAAAGTAATTTTTTAGATTTTTTCAGAACTGCAATTTCTTTTTAGAACAAAGTAGACAGAAATTTGATATTTTCATAAAAGTAATGTTAGTAGCACTTTCCATTGTCATCAGAAGGACATAAAAGGTAGAAAAGGCACATAAGGCAGAAAAAATATCAAGATTATGGCAATATCCGACCTCAGGAAGGGTACCTTTTCCATCACAGGATGGGCAGTTTTTCATTTTTTGAGGGATATTTATTGATTTTGGAAATTTGGGGGCGTACGCCCCTGTCATCACTGGAAATTGATACTGACCCGTGCTTTATGAATTTCTGATTGAATGCATGTCATCACTCGGGGGAATTTCATGTATCATATCTCTTAAAGCTGGTCTTTCCCTTGTGTCATGTTCGCATGTGATACTAACGTTTTCACGGTTTTACCCAAATCTGGCACAACTGAGTTTTTACATGTCATTTTCAAAATGATGCTGCTCAGTAAAGCATGTTCGAATGGATGCCATCAAGGTATCATTTAAAAGCATAATGCTTCAAGTTTATGGAAAATAGATAATTATTGTCATAGAGCACATAGTGTGATCACAATAACCCTTTGTTTTAGGGTTTCGTTTTTTCTGGGACGCACTGTATAATACACAGGTTTACTATCATAGTTTCAGTACAGTTATAGGCATAGAGAAGAAACATAAGTGGAGGAGTCAGTTGAAAAGCTCGGCTTGTATTTTATAGACCTCTTTGTATAAAAAAGTACTTTTAAAAAATGCTCTAAATATATTTTTACAAATATAATTAAATAAAATGATATTATAGAAGTGTAGGTATACACATATACACATATCCTCTTACACTTCAAAACAGAAAAGTTGCAACACAGGTATATGTACAAATCATTATATTGCAAACAATGATAAACATGACCTACCTAGTGCAACCCCGCGTGCTGTAGACGTGCTTTTTTCCCTTTGTGCCTTAAAACATAAAGATTAACACATACAGGGTTAGGGGTGGAGGGGGGGGGGGGGGGTTAGACCTTGTCTATCCTATGCTGAATAGGTCACTGCATGAGGACAATCACCATCAGGAAAACTAACAGCTACTCCTAATATCATTAGGATGATGACCATCATCATGATCATCCTATCTTAGATCTGTAAGTATTGTAGGAGATGATCACCCGGGAGAAAGTTATCTTGTTGGTGTTGGTTGTGATTATTGTAATCATGGGGGGAGGGGTGTAAATTTGGTAGTTATCCAGACACGGAGTACATAAAAACCAAAGGCGTATCAACATAAATCTAGGAGAACCAGCACAAGCCCCAGTACCCGTTTTAATGTCGAGGAAAAAAAACAATGAAACTTAAATTTATTCTACAGCAAGCGGGAGTGCCTTGATTCAATTCAATTCAATTCAAATTAACATTTATTTTCTTCCATTGATTTTGCAACATTCAACATTTGTTCAGATAGTACAATTTACATGCATATAACGTAATATCAGTACAATCAAGAACAAGTTACATAGAAGGCGCAATCCCAATAAGCCAGATGCTTGTAGCGGGTACGCCTGAATACACAATACAATATAATTTAATACAGGAAAAGAGGAAAGGGACAGAGAGAGAGAGAGGGAGAGACGAGGATAGGGAACTTGGAGTAAAGGGAAAGGAAGAGGACTGCAACATAGTAATAATCATCATAATGGAGTTGTATGGCATGTATGGATAATACAGTGGCAAGATATACGGTGAGAGTAAAACATCGAAATATTCACAGGCATTCTTACAAAAAAGACACTGGAAACAGGTTAGAATGATAGTAATCGAGCATAATACATAAATAAACAAGCAGGGCATCATGAACTATAATCCGATATCATACACTTTTTTAGCTTCCATGAGAAGCTTAACAGAGACGCAGAATTTCTCATGGATGCAGGTAAATCGTTCCAAAGCTTCGGGCCGGTGAAACGGATATTATGTTGAAAAATAAGTTTACGGTGTTCGGGAATACAGATTTCATCGGTTGATCTGGTACCATACTTATGAATATCTGAAACACGTTGGAAAAGGCCACAGAGCTGGGAAGGTAATTGTGAGTTTAGACATTTATATAACAAGGTACACTGTTGAAGTTTATTTATATCTAGAATGCGAAGCAATTTAAGAGATTTATATAAAGGATCGCTACTGGAGCGTGGATGAGAACCTGATATGATACGTAAAATCTTGTCATGCTTGTTTTGCAGTGTACATAGCTTCTTAATATCAGTTCGATATGTATTTGCCCATACTACGTTACAATAAGATAGATACGGGAGAATTAAGGTGCAGTATAAAGTACGCAATATCTTTTGGGGTAGAAACATACTTAGGCGGTAAATAACACCAATGTTTTTAGCTATTTTGTTTTCAAGTTCATTTATATGATTTTTTCCATGTTAATTTACTGTCTATAAAAAACACAAAGAAATTTAGTAGATTCAACTCTAGGTAAGATGCAATTATTTAGCATGATTTGCACAGAGCTAAAGTCTGGTGGCTTTGGAGAGTTGCAGAATATCATGTAGTTACATTTCTTGTAGTTGATTGTTAACTTATTAGCAGCAAACCAATCGGAAACTTTCAATAAATCAGTGTTTACAGTTTTACATAGAACATCAAGATTTTTATGAGAATATAGTAAACACCCTAGATGACATGTTGGACCTCGCCACCATCAACAATCAAATAATCATGCTGCAATAACAACTAGGTGGAACTGGTTGACTCTTTTTCTACCTTATATGAAAGAAGAAGGCACCGGGTATGTGGAGGATTTCAACCCCACGATTAGCAATGTCTACATACGCCACTGATATCTTATATCTATTGAAAACCAATTCCCCATTCGGTTTGTACCGTTTGTTGTCATAAGTTCGTTCGTGAGCTACACTGATTCGTTTATATTTAACTTCTGGAAAAAAAATATGCATACTCCCAATTAAACATCAAAGATGACGGGAGATTTGAATCAGTAATTCTTGATGAAATTTCTAATCTAACATGAAGTTACTAAAACATACTGTAAAAAAAAAAAATAAAGTCAATATTCAGATATCACTAAGGGATTTCAAAATAAAAAATAGATGATCCGATGCATGTTCCTTCAACGTTTGCTCGGTGCTTTTTTGTCAAAGATATGGGGTTATAGTTAGGGAGGCGACGGGGTTTTATGTGAGGTTTATGATTAGAGTTAGGTACAGAGTTAGGTATAGAGTTAGGTATAGAGTTAGGTCCAGGATTAAATTCTGGAAGGGATTATGTTAGACATCAACCGTAGAACAATTTTAGCCGGAGCATCAAATAATAATAATAATAATAATAATAATAATAATAATAATAATAATAATAATAATAATAATAATAATAATAATAATAATAATAATAATAATAATAATAATAATAATAATAATGATAATAATATGAACATTTTATATAGCGCCTATTACAAAATGTTTCAAAGCACTTTACACTAAGAAATTAACATAACTAACGAAATTAACATTAATTACATTACTATATAAAGAAATCGATATTACTTACATTACTAAAGAAATTGAACATTGCTTAAATTACTAAGGAAATTAACATTACATGTTAATTACAAGGAAATAGAAAACAATTACATAAGACATAAGACATATGACAGTAAATTGCACATGTCCAAATTCTCGAATTATTTCGTTAATGAAGTTGTTGTTGTTGGAAGAGGTAAGTCTTTAGTTTGTTCTTAAAAGAGTCAATGGTGGGTGAGTCCTGAATATGGGCGGGGAGAATGTTCCAAAGAAGGGGGGCACAAACTGAAAAAGAACCAAGATATAGCATTAAGCATATTTTAATATGTCTCCCCTTCTGAAAAAACCCCCAACTCTTTCATGTCTTTGAACAGATGCACTAAATACCAGAAAGGTTTAAAATAAACTGTACACCATTAAAAAGCACAATACGTACACGCAGCACACTACCACCCTAAAAGTACCACCCCGGACAACTACAAACCTGAGGACACCCCCCTCCCCCTCAATGAGATTGCCATCTCTGATTTCTAACCCCGCACAACTATCCCCAGTTAACTTATTGCATAAGACAATTACCCTCTTTGTAAACTGCACTATATAAAGCTACTGTCCCTACCACCGGGTAAGTTGTCAGGGGGTAATTATCCTAGGGGTATTATTTGTCCAGAGTAGTTATCCGGGTGTAATTGCCCGTAACAAGGGACATTTGTCCGGGTGTAGTTGTCCTGAAACGCGTTTACTTTGTTGCCTTAACATGTATGATTCTTATCCTGGCATATTTTACCCTGTCTGCCGAAACGAAATGAGGTGATCACGTGTCAGTATATTGGTTGTTTATGAAATCAGAGACTGGTATGCAATTAGGTATGACCCAACGATTCATTGTCAGCCAAGTTCCAGTCAATGCTCTTTTTGAATAAACGGTATTATGACGTCGGTCCGTTCATGCAAATATGCGATTTCTATTGAAAATTGAATTCTTACGAAAAGAAAAAATGCATTAATTCGTGTATATAGACTTTACTGACACAGCCTGTTCTCTAAAAGTTAATACCCTTGAATTCAAGATACTCGGTCTAGATAGGACAATAAAAGAAATGTTAAATATACAATTCAACTGATGTGATCTAAAACTGTCTGCTAAAATTGTAAAGCGCTTTGTAACCGCAAGGAAAAGTCGCTATACCAAATATTCTATGAATTGGATCGGAAACTGGCAAAAAAGCCACTTCACAATTTGAAGCGATATGTGAATGATATATCTACAAAGTATGATCTTCCATACCTAAGGGTCTGCACATAATAATCAATTATAGCTTTGGAAGTTTAGATTATGACTGTAATTGATTAAGTAATTAATCAGAGTGGTCTTTAATAGAGAGATTTTCCCCCCGTCATTTAGAAGACTTATAAAATTTCAAGATCAATGAACGCAAAAATAAATTATATTTTTTTTTTGTCCCCCCCCCTCTCTCTCCCCTTGTATCTCCAATATCTCTTTATCTATGTTTTATTATTTTTCTTCCTCCTTCTATCTACTTTTGAATATTTTCTTCTTTTCTTGTCTCAATCTCCGTTGATTGGCTCTACATAATTCTCTACCTCTATATAGGCCTCTCTGAAATTTGTTCTTCTTCAAGCCCTGAATCATGATGCTGCAGAAGTTTACACTGTAAAACAAAAAAACTGGGTGAAAAATGCTCACCGACCAACTTTGGACAATCTTCCCTGCCGGAAAGAACACAGTGTGAAACACTTTTAGAAACACAGTGTAAAATCATCTTCACACTGTTAAATTCGAGCGTTTTAACATTGTGAATCACATCTTCACATTGTGTGCGAGTAAATTCACACTGTGAAATCGAACATCACTATGTGAACACTCTGTAGTAAACCACACTGCGGAGGTGTTCACAGTGTGAAATCATCTTCACCCTGTGAAATTCGAGCGTTTTAACATTGTGAATCACATCTTCACATTGTGTGCGAGTAAATTCACACTGTGAAATCGAACATCACTATGTGAACACTCTGTAGTAAACCACACTGCGGAGGTGTTCACAGTGTGAAATCATCTTCACCCTGTGAAATTCGAGCGTTTTAACATTGTGAATCACATCTTCACAGAGTCGACTATGCACGGGCGTAAATCCCGGGGGATGGAGGGGGGGGGGGTATACCCCCCCACTTTTCGAGAAGGGGGGGGGGGATGACCTGTACAATCTTCCCCCCACTTTTCACGAAAGAAATGAAAAAATATATGTTACTAGATAATTGTTTTATTGGCGAAAATTCTCCCTGAAATGCCGCTAAACACTTGAATTGAATCAACTTTAATTTAAAATATGCTAATAAAGGGCCTGCTCACCATCGCCATACGCTAGACCTATGCCATTATCATAAAATTGAAAAAAGAAAAAAAAATGCCGTTCCCTTCTAATCATGATATGTCCATGGGCAAGTGGTTAAGATGGAATGTCAATTAATAATAAATATCAATATTATTATTATTATTATTATTATTATTATTATTATCACTATTATTATCATGATAATAATTATTATAATTAACTTTGTTATGACTATCATCATTATTATGATCATAATCGTATTGATTATTATAACCATCATTATTTATATTTTTCTTTTATTATTATCTCTATAATAAAGTGCAGTCATTATCATTTTTATTATTACTATTATCAACAGGTAACAGTATTATCACTTCTGTTTTGTTTATTATTATTATTCTTTTTCTTTCTTCTTCTTCTTCTTCTTCTTTTTCTTCTATTATCCTGATGAAGATGATGATGATGATGAGGAGGAGAATGATTATTGTTATTTATTACAGTAATTGTTATTATCATCATCATCATCATTTTCATAGTTATATTACTATTATTTTGGTATATTAAATTGTTATTGATAATGTTAATCATAAAATTATCATTGTTTTTATTTTCATCCTTATTTCAAACATATCATTGTTATGAAATATATCTAAAATAACTTTACCACTTTTCATCAGGTTGGGGTGAGACTGCTTCTCCCCTCTCCACCCCCCCCCCCCCCTCTCTCTCTCTCTCTGTTTCTCTCTCACTCTCCACGGTCTCAACTTCTGTCAGGAAAGTGGTATTATCATGGTCATTATAATAATTGTATTTGATTTTTCCCTGAGAATGTAGAGAAATTTTTAAAGCAACAGAGTCTGAAATAAAAGAGATTTCATCTGATTTTATACGTCATGTTCAAGACTCTTCTTCACTCTTCTAGAATGACGCATCATTTGAAGAAAATTAGATGTTTGTAGACGTTGATTAGAGGTGTGTGTGTGTATGGGGGTTATTGGGTGTTAGATTGAATGTGAATGATATGGGAGGGGTATATGCCTATGGGTGTTTTTTGAATGACAAAACGTGCCTTGTGTTTGTCAAACAAGATCACGTTGGCAAATCATTTCAATCATCCCCCCCACTCCTCGATACGGATTTACGCCACTGCGACTATGTGAACACACTGTGAACACACTGTGGGACACTGTGTTCTTTCCGGTAGGGTTATGCCCAACTCTGGTAATACTTTGTTCCATTGTGGTCAATAAAAAAAAAAAGAGTGATGCATAATTGATATAGAGTTGGGCATAAAATGTGCATTAGCTTACAAAGAGTTGGTCGGTGATATATTTACCCTTTATATTGGACACTTTTCAACCAATATTTTTTTAGATCATGTGTTCGATCATGTCTTGTAAACATTGTAAACATCATATTGATGAAAATAATGAATGCATTCATGTTGTAGACTTAACTGATAGTGAACGGGTTGTCGGTAGTGAAGTAAATTCCGTTATGAAGGATAAATTTTCAAAACCAATTCACCACAGACCTGTGATGTAGGGAATAGTGGGGAGGGGAACAAACTAAGAACAGAGAGAAAATTTACAGGAACAGTATCTTCATTTTATCGAAAGTTTTCGCCTCCGTAGAAATATACTCCGCTTCAGAATAAGCTGTCATAATTTAGTAATAGAAACGGGAAGGTACAGAAGGCCTGAGAAAACAACAATAGAGTATGCACTGACTGTAAAAAAGGAATCGACCGGCAATGAACTACACAGACTGATGTTCTGACCTAAGTTTAATAAAGAAAGAGATAACCTCTGTAATGCTTTAAATACCCTAATTTTGCTTTTTTCAGTGCAGAAGAAAAGTGCATATTCTTAAAGGGATTGATTAACTTTGTGAAAAATTGTGAAATCAGCTCAAATGCCAGTGACATTGTGCAATCCTCTAACCAGAGAGGTCTCTCTTCCACCTCCCTGCTCTAACTACATATATAATTAAGGATATGTGAAAGTATGAGAGAAAATGGAACCCGTTTACTATCCTAAAAAGAGAAAAAAGCTAGATATAGGCGAAAGGTATCGCGATCGATCGCTAGCGCAAATCGCTCAGCTTCTTCGCTGCGCAGCTGCAGTCACAAAAACCAGGCACCAGCGCTTGCCGATTTCAGAGCGGGTTTCCAGCCCGTGAAGAAATAGGGATTCGTTCATTGTACGGTATTCTGTGATAGAACCGTAAGAGTTCTTTAGGGTTCGGTGGTACTCTATCCCGACATCAACGTTCAATCGTAAATATCTTGATATAGGCCTATAAACGACCGATCAGCTTATAAAACTCAGGCGATTCCTGTCTGACCTAAAGGTTTGCAATTATGATTACAGCATTAGCTGGAACAGTGATTTTTTTTTTCAATCCTGAGCAAAGTTAATCAATCCCTTTAATTAAATTAGATAACGAATAATGTCAAACTCACCCTAACAAATTCTATAAAAGATATCATACCATTAAGGGCAGAATTTTGAAATGAGTTACATCATATCAATCTATATATCTACGAATGAAATATTGTTAGTGTACTCTGGTATTTTTACATACTTTATTTGAAATGTAATAATGTAAACAAGTTGTTACTATCTATTTTTTCTTTTTTTCTCCTTTTTGATATTGATGTATATAATAATCAATAATGTTGAATAAAGTCAATTCAATTCAAGTTCATAACAACTACAACAACAGCACTAATGGTAATAGTGACATCAATAAAAATAAAAATGATGAGAACTGTGATAGTAATTATAATAATGATGATAATAATAATAATAAAAAATGATGGTGATGATAATAAAAATACATGTAATAATATCAATAATAACAATGATAAATCTCATTTACCCAAGGTAGCTTCAACAGTATACTGCTCTTTCTAAGCAACCTGCAATATTGCACCCCGACATTGCCAGGTACTACTACACCTGGGTCGAGAGGGACAAATGTAAGTAAAACGCATTGTCAAAGGATGTAAGCACCGAGCAAGGATTGAACCCAGGACCTCACTTAAGAGAATCAGTTAGAGCCTTTATCAATATAACACAGTGCGTGTACGGTTTAAGCTATGTATTCAAGTCCTTCCATGACATGTGCATTCACATACTTACAAACCAATCGTACTTAATATCATTTCAAGGTATAACGGTGGTTCTTCAAAAATATTTTCTTACCTTTCTTCTAGCGGATAATCTAATCCCATCCTCATTTTATCAACTGTACAATCTATTCCGGATAATGGAAATAATCTGTCATGATGATAATAAGATTATTACGAGGGCGAGGCAGACACAAATTTAGCGAACCTAATCTACACTCAGACGACTCTCACAATATTCATATATGGCGTACAATGTATGGCTTCCAGAATATATCATGTATCGTAAAAGTTCAACAACAAGTGAATATTATGGTCCAGCGATCACGACCGAAGTTTCTTTACAAACCCAAGTTTACCGATTCCCCGATACACAATAAAGTAATATGTTTGATGTAGACAAAAGGTATTTCCCGAATACAGCAGGTCAAAGGCTACAGTTGAGTTTTTGACATAGCTAATAGTTCTGTATTCAAAAGTTCTATTTTTTTACAAGCAGGTTAACCCAAAATAAATTATTGAAAAGTTTGGTAATCGAATTCCCATGTGTGATCTCAAAATATGCTCCTATTTAATTTGCCCAAAACAGGGAGAGCTTCCAGGCGATTAAAACTGGGAAAATGTGGATTTGTAAATCAATCTTTTAAAAATCATTTTCTGGAGGCCTGAGGAAGATTTCAGAGCAGTCATGTTTACATATTTTTACGTTGGTCACGAGTCACTCGTTAAATATATCATCACCAGAACTCAGAAAAACACGATAAAAACTACTTTAGAAAAATAAACTCAAGCGCCGTTTCAAAGGCCTAAATTGTACTGCCCATAGAAATCTTGTTCGGATTACGTAATACGCCATTGTAATGTTCGCACATTTCTAAAGGTGATAGACAGGGCTATTGAAATTGTCTTGAGTTTATTTTTTCGAAAGTAGTTTTTATCGTGTTGAAAATAAGCGCTAGGTTGTCTGGTTCTAAAAAAGAATGGTTGTTTTTTGTTTTATTTCTCCCATTTAGCACAAATCAGTGCAGCGCTTTATAGGACGCAAAATAATCAGACAACTAGCACTAAAATAAAAAGAAAATGTGTATTGTACTTATATCAATATATATGACAATTAACTTTAAAATGAGCATCCTAAAATGCTTGATAAAGACGTCCTCTGAAAAGTAGCTTATATACTACACGTAGATGTACAATACTGACATAATTTCACCTGGGAATAGGTGGTGGAAGGACGGGGGGGGGGGGGGCTAACTTCACTTTGTCAAATACCAAAATTCCAGTTCCTATATTCTACGAGCGAGGGAAGCGATCGAGTAAATTTGAATGCTTGTGACAGTGTAATCTTATAACCAGAATATAGTAGATATGATATAACAGACAAGAAATAGATCACATCACTGCCCGATTATGAGATGAGGCAAAGTAAAATTGATTCCTAGTTTCTCGTCCGGATTGTTTTTTTTTTTTTTTTTAATGGGGAGGAGGGGTTCCATGTTATTTGATATTTGATATTTCTCCCCATACATAAAAATGCTATTGGGCCAATTTCAACACAAAACAAAACAAAAAACACACACATGTGTACATGTTCTTCAGAGGCTCTAAACAAGAGAAAATTGCATTCTATTAATGAGTTTTGCTACCTCATTGTCTAGAACGGATGTCCTCATATTCTTTTCATTTAATTTCATAACAGAAATATCAAATAACCAAAAAACGAGGCTGCCCGAAAAAATGAAAGGAGGAGGAGACAAGAAACTAGGATTTTGTTTGGCCTGGCTATTAGTTGTCTGAATATTTCAAAATTGTCGAGGCTGCAACCCCACACCCCCACACATATGAACTACACAAGTGTTTCAATAGTTGATAGAAAATAAAGAAGGGATAGGATTCCACATCTTCAAGGAGTAACAGTAAGACAAATTACGGTAGCGTACTCCAGGCGTTATTCTAATTGCGTTATTCCCATAGGTTATTCCATACGCTTGCACAGTGCGTATATGAAAAAAAGTACACTGTGATAGGTGGGAAAATCCTCCTAAATGATATTTCCCCCATTGTTTAGATGATTTTTCCCCGTATACTATGAGTATCAACGATCCGAACAATTTGTAAACAATTTCATCATGGATACTCTGATTTTATTGTGGTTGGTCAAACACTATTAAATTGAGATATTCACTCAGCCTTTTACGCTAAATCTTATATTTATAAACAGTGATGCAGCATGGGCTGAACATACATGTATGTCGTTTGAGGTGTATGAAATTCAACGAAGGAAGGGGGAATATTTATGGTTGTTTCACAATGTTCTCACTTCCATCCATCTTTTCCATTTTCTTGTTTCTTGTGCCCCCAGAAAACAATACTTATTATGAATAATACGCAATGGAATATCGTAGCAGCCTTTAGGAAATTGTGAACGAGGTTGGCAATGAAATTCAGGCCATATATGATTGTAAATACTGAGATATCAAAGGCAATAGTATTGTTGCAGCATACGTTGTTTGCTACATTTGAACATTATTTCGATCCTGGAAACCGAAAACGTGAACAGATACAAAGTCCATATCAAATCTTTGATTATCCTTTTCGGTCAATCCACGCTTGACTGATCAGAATTATGCATATTCACAATACAACAATGAAAACTATGTACAACCCCAAGGAAAGGCATGGAACATTGTAAACGTCATGTCAATATCATACTATAAAAAGTAACATTGTGAACAGCAAAGTTAAAATTTTCTCTGGAAAGCGTTTGTGATTGTGAATGATCATCCACTAATACATTGATCATGGCGCTTTTTGCAGCAGCAGCGAAAGGAGACATCCAACAGTTACAATCATTAATCAATGAAGAGTCAGGCTTTAAAGTGAACTGCTCTGATACAAATGGAAAGACGCCTCTCCATATTGCCTCTGAAGAAGGACATTTGGAAACGGTCACTTTCCTCATCCATCATGGAGCACATGTAAAGGTTGTCGATATTACTGGACAGACCCCACTTCACGTAGCTTCAAAGAAAGGCCATCTTCACATCGTTGAAGTTTTAGCGAATGAAGGAGCCAATATTAATAAGTGTGACAAAGATGGTTTCACAGCTCTTCACTTGTCTTCATTCGAGGGTCATCATGACATTGTAAAATATCTTGTCAAGAAAGGAGCAGAGCTGGACAAACTTACGAATGATAAATGGACTCCTCTTCATCTTGCTTTAGGTAGCGGCCATCTTAATATCGTCGAGGAGCCAACATAAACACGTGTAGTAACACAGGATTTACAGCTGTACATACCGCATCGCAATGTGGTAATATTGATAGTGTGAAATATCTTATCAGTCTAGGAGCAGAGCTTCATGGAAGTACTACTGATGGCTGGACAACACTTAGTTTAGCATCACATGGTGGTCATCTAGACATTGTGAAAGTTCTCGTTAATGCAGGGGTAGAGCTGGACAAGGCACTCGGGAACGGAATGACGTCCTTGCTTCTGGCCACAAGAAGAGGACATTTGGATATTGTCGATGTCTTACTTAAGAATGGAGCAGCTATTGATAAGTGTAACAGAGATGGCTTTACAGCTCTTCACACTGCATCGTCTCAAGGCCATCTTGAAATCGTGAAATATCTAGTAAGGAAAGGGGCACAGCTTGACAAATGTGACAATAAAGTCAGGACATCGTTGTATTGTGCTTCACAGGAAGGTCATCTCGAAATCGTGGAGTATCTTGTGAACGAAGGAGCTGACATGAAGAAAAGTGCCATGGAAGGGTTTACATTTCTTCATATTGCATCATTCAGAGGTCATCTTGATATTGTGAAATACATGGATGAAAAGGGGGCAGACCTCGAGATACTGTCCACTGATCATTGGACACCTTTTCATCTTGCTTTAGCCAAGGGTCATCTTGAGATTGTCAAGTACCTTTTTTTGAAAGGAGTCAACGTAAACAAATGTAATAAAATTGGACTTACAGCTTTGCATACCGCATCACAAACTGGTAATACTGAAGGTGTGAAATATCTGATCCGTCAAGGAGCAGAACTGGATGGGACTAATGATGATGGTTGGACACCACTTAGTTTAGCATCACATGGAGGTGAACTAGACATTGTGAAAGCTCTCGTTAACGCAGGGGTAGAGCTTGACAAGACACTCGGGAACGGAATGACGTCCTTGATTCTGGCCACAAGAAGAGGACATTTGGATATTGTCGATGTCTTACTTAAGAATGGAGCAGCTATTGATAAGTGTAACAGAGATGGCTTTACAGCTCTTCACACCGCATCGTCTCAAGGTCATCTTGAAATCGTGAAATATCTAGTAAATAAAGGGGCACAACTTGACAAATGTGACAATAAAGGCAGGACATCCTTGTATTGTGCTTCACAGGAAGGTCATCTCGAAATCGTGGAGTATCTTGTGAACGAAGGGGTTGACATGAAGAAAAGTGCCATGGAAGGGTTTACATTTCTTCATATTGCATCATTCAGAGGTCATCTTGATATTGTGAAATACATGGATGAAAAGGGGGCAGACCTCGAGATACTGTCCACTGATCACTGGACACCTTTTCATCTTGCTTTAGCCAAGGGTCATCTTGAGATTGTCAAGTACCTTTCTTTGAAAGGAGTCAACGTAAACAAATGTAATAAAATTGGACTTACAGCTTTGCATACCGCATCACAAACTGGTAATACTGAAGGTGTGAAATATCTGATCCGTCAAGGAGCAGAACTGGATGGGACTAATGATGCTGGTTGGACACCACTTAGTTTAGCATCACATGGAGGTGAACTAGACATTGTGAAAGCTCTCGTTAACGCAGGGGTAGAGCTTGATAAGGCACTTGGAAACGGTATGACACCCTTGATTCTGGCCTCAAGGGGAGGGCATTTGGACATTGTCGAGGTCTTACTTAAGAAAGGAGCAGCTATTGATGAGTGTAATAGAGATGGCTTTACAGCTCTTCACACTGCATCGTCTCATGGCCATCTTGAAATAGTGAAATATCTTGTAAGGAAGGGGGCACAGCTTGACAGATATGATACTTACGGCAGGACGTCCTTGTTCTATGCTTCACAAGGAGGACATCTTGAAATAGTAGCGTTTGTAGTAAAAGAAGGTGCAGACGTTAATAAGTACGATAAAAGAGGGCTCACAGTTCTTCACATTGCATCATTCAAGGGTAATGTGGAAACTGTAAAATATCTTGTATGGAGAGGGGCACAGCTTAACAAATGTGATAGTTACTACAGGACACCCTTGTATTGTGCTTCACAAGAAGGCCATTATGAAATTGTCCAATATCTAGTGAACCAAGGAGCAGACATTAAGAAGTGCGATGAGAGAGGGTTCACAGTTCTTCATGTTGCATCGCTGAAGGGTCATGTGGACATTGTAAAATATCTTGTTGGTGAAGGGGCAGATGTAGTGAAACTTGCCAATGATGATTTGACACCTCTCCATCTTGCTTCAGATGGCGGCCATATCGATATCGTCGACTACATGGTGAAGAAAGAAACAACAAAGCCCATCCAACCATACACTGGGTTGAAAAGGGTATATGAAAAGATAAAAGATTTTAATGCGTATGATGCATGGGCCTCTTTTGCACCGACGAAGTATGTGACACTATCCTCTGCAATGAGGGGAGATAAAAAAGATGGTCTTGGGCAGCCTTCTGGCATGTCTGGTGGTTACATGAATCTGGAAACTTTTATGCCTCCGACAGAACCATCTCTACCCACGACCACTGCCATCCAACAACAGAGCCTTCGCGACCCGACGAAAGGCATCGAAGAAGCGACATTAATTCGTCTTGACAAGTATGGCATCGAAGTTCGAATCCCACCAAGTGATACAGATGAAGATATCACTGTAGAGACGGTGACAAACATCCCACGTGACTTGAACCTGAAAAAAGACGAAGTAATAATCTCAGTTGGGCTAAAGTTGTCCCCTCCTGGACTTCAACTTAAAAGTCCGGTCGAAGTCACCGTTTTGCATAGCGCCATACTCACCAAACCGGAAAATGCGGAAATCGTGCTATATACCCGTAGGACTCGTAAGAATATACAACACCTCCCTTCACTAAAAATTAAATATACAAATGAAAAATTTTACAACAGTTTGCCGCCTAGAAATCATACCAATAATCAATGATGATACTTTGGGACAATCATTAAGTACTATCATGGTCACAGTCCGCTAGACCACGTCGCCCCTACGTTGACTAGTGTGCCTGTAGTTTTGTATCAAAATATCATTTCGGAGTATAGGATACAAACTTTCATCATTTGAATGTGATAAGTCTTTTTAAGGTGTATGTAAAACACATATATAATTCATAGATATCACAAAATTACATAATATAGTCCTACTTCAACAAAGTCCCAAATAAACTGACGGCTCCGTGCCTAACAAAACTGAACATTTCTGTTTGTTGTTGATAGGCTCTGATGAATTTTCAAGAATAGTTCCATCTAATGACAAATATCCTCGATGCATGGTTCGAAAGAGAGACCTTACTCTGTACATCGATCACTTCTCAGAATGGTGGATTATCGCGTATATCAGAAGCTGCTTCATCGGTAAACGACTCATTTGTACGCCGTATGTTCCCTTGTCAACATCCAGGGACGTCAGGAGCTCGGTGTACCTCATCATCAAAGACGACATTAACGGGACGAAAGAGGTATATAAAGTCAGGCGAATGAATACCGGAGCCGGGCATCTATGCAGGGGGCCGGGGAGGGGTGAGGGTTCTGCGGAGTCAGTTAATGAGTCTCCCATTATGGAGACAGATAGACGGATCTGTGATCAAATATGAAGCTACATTTGTAATGTTTGATCATGTGAATAAGATTCTTAATAGTTCTTTAAGGTGTTTTATCCCTTTTGCAGCAGCCCTAAATGTTGAAGCTGTGTGAGTACCTATATGCGATAAATTACAAAACAATCAAAATTAGAAAACTTGTGCGGATGTTGTGTGTGTGTGTGTGTGTGTGTGTGTGTGTGTATTTGGAGGCGCCATGGTCCAGTGGTTTGGAGGCGCCATGGTCCAGTGGTTTAAGGCGCTTGACTGGAGATGCGAGGATCGGGCGTTCGATCCCCGGCATGGCGCTTATGCCCTTGAGCAAGGCATTTTATCTACATTGCTCTTTTATCATACATCAAATAAATGAAGTGCTAAAGGCATATTGATACCAGGGTGTGCGTGTGTGTTATTAAAAAAAAAAAAAAAAAAAAAAAAAAAAAAAAAAGTATTTGGGTTTTTACAGACGTTATCAATCAGATATGGTTATTTACGTCTGGGGACCGACCTTTAACGTCACCATCCGAAAGACGTGACTCACTCTCGAACCTGGGTCCGCTGAATCAGTTTATAACTTCCACTGTTAGCTGGATTACAGGCGCACGCCACAACGCCTAGTTGTACTATCTATAGAATGTTATTAGCACAGATGGCTCTGTATACTCTGTATACATGAAGAGTTAAGAGGCAAATAAATAGATCAACACACCGAATATTTTAGATATAAAGATGTCTTATTCATTATCATGTCAAACACTACAGATATGAAAAGGATTATAATGTGCTTTTAAATAAGTAATAACAACAAGTTGGTAACACTTTTTTTCTACTCGAAAAAAAAAATCGTGTATTTTTAAAATTATTTTTCGACCGTTACAAGTACATGTAAATGTACTACGTTGATTTCTGAACAGCCCCCTCTGCGACAAAAGCAATATTTTAATTTCTTACAAAGGAGTTATAGAACTTGTGACCTGTTGATTTATGTAAGTCTATGTAAAAGGGATGAAGCACCTTAAAAGACCATGACACTGTTTTGATAATTCTAAACTGTTCTAGTCATCCGAGTTTAAAGAAATATGTCTCAATATTTTATGGATATACAGAGGACGCAATGCTCAGTATAACGTCAGAAGGGCTATAGATATTGGGATATATGCCTTACCAAAGTACCAAAGAGCAGTCAAGGCGCTGATTTTGGTCTCAAACACGGTTTACCATGGTTTCCAACCAACTCCGGATATACAGTGAAAAAAGGGCATTTGCTAATGGAAAACAAACTTATCAAAACATAGCAAAACGGTAGTCAATTCGACGCTATACAACCAACAGCGAACCTAGAAAAGTTTTTGTTGTTGATGATTTGGTTGTTGTCTTGGCTGTTTTACATGTGGCGATTTAGATTTATGCAAATTATGCAAAATGCTCAAAGTTGCTTTTCGGGCAACGAAGCTGAAATTGTTCGGTGACAACATGGGATCACAAATCCACAAAAAATCTTCAATGGAAAGAACTTTTCTAGTTTCATAAAATGTCAATTCGTCTAAAGGAAAACATATAAATCCTTATTACGCTTTCATTATATATTTGTTGAAATATTCTAGTTCTAACATGTCAAACGTTTCACTTTTTGGCAGGATGATATACCAGACTATAAGGTGGCCTTTCCTGGTGAGCAGTACAGTGTAAGATGGGGACAAGGACCTCTAAAAATCACGCATCTGGAAAACGAAATAGAAATGTCAACAAAGGTAAGACTCTGTCATTAGAATCTGTCATGATAACTGCTGGGCCTAATATAGGCCCCTACTCATTTTGACTTTAAAAATTATAAGCTATAAAAGCTATGCAGCATATATCCCGTATATTAGGAGCAAGGAACACGAGTTTTTGTGGATTTAATGGGGAGGGGGGGGGGGGGTGACAGAATGAGTGGGATAGGTGTGTGTGGGAGGATGTGAGTGTGTGTGAGTATATGTGCGTGCGGAATGGTTGTCTGCGGTGTGTTGTGCGCGTGTTTGTTGGGGGGGGGGGATGAAAAGTTGGAGTTAGCATTTATAGGAAACTAGTTTTAAATCCACTTAGGCCTACATTAACGTTACCAGTATAGAATCACATAAACCTTAGATAGTAAAGCTAGTTTAATTACGTGCATATGTTGACTGATTGTGGTCTCTGTTTTTCTCAGGAACTTGAAGAATGTGCTTTGTATGAAATGTCGACTCATCGGATTCCGTTCGTACTTCAGCAACGCGACGTCAAGTTAGCTGGAATCCTCCTCACTTTCATCCTAAAGCAAAAAATCACAAAATATATAACTTTCCAAATGCGATACAACGGTAAGGCAAAAGAAAAATCTCAAGGCCACCGCACACCTTACAACTAGACTAAAACACATTTTAGAAGAAAAAAATGAAAGTGTGTGACTTTTTTTAAAGACAAAAATCTTATTAAAGTACTGAACAATGTACAAAAATGTTAACCTACTAAATCCCAAAATGAGAGTAACTATGTGTGCGACCAACCTTTGGGCAATGCTATGCCAAAGCTTGGAGTATGTTTTGCATATATTTTACAGAAAAATGAGCTAAAATCCCCCAAGGTGGGCATGTTATTGCATCAAAGTTGGTCGGACACATAATTATTCTCATGTTGGGCACTTTTCATCCAACATTTTTACAATGAATATTCATTTAGATATTACTATGTAAATTATCAAGCCATCTGGTTCGGAGATAAGGGAGAATCGGATACAAAATCCGGCGGGCAGTCGTGCGACTGGTTCGACGTCACTTTCAAAATTCTCTGTAATTTTGATATCGGTATTCAAATGATCCTTCCCTAGCTCAGTCAGGAAGAATATACTTATTACAATTTTCATATCTAATCCTTTTGCAATTTCTTCCACATTGTATATTTATTTTAAAAGTTGTGTTGTGGCCTTATGCCGTAGAAAATTCAGTTGATAGATCATATTTTTCTAAAATTTTCAAAAAATTTTATATGCAAGATACAAACAGTTTTATTTTCTCTTGAAGTGTTTAACATTGCATTTCGAACAGAAATGGCAACATAACACGTGATTAAGATTTTTCGAACAGAAATGGCAACATAACACGTGATTAAGATTTTTAGAAAATGTATCATCGTATCCCTTCTCATCTAATCAGTGTCATATCTTCAAAATTTAGATGTGCGCCATGAGAGTCGCAGTACCCAATCAGCCCCGGTAAGACCTACATCTTCCACAGAGAGAGGTGAATCACTTGATGATGGAAAGGAAATATCTCAGGGTAAGACGTTACAGTTTTCTAATTTTCAGTATACTGTGTACTTACACGTTTTGAAGTTTTTGATTTGATTTTACTTGATTGCTTTACGGATCATTGCATTATTCAGCACCTCTGTCATCAATGGGCTTCGCTGAAGAGCTAAAGAGTAGCCAACATCACCTTGAAACGGTAGATTCCACATCAGCTGAGCCGGTAGGCTCAAATAATAAGACATTGTATCTAATGTACAACATAGAGTTCGCTAGTTTCGTATTAGCCTTCTTCATTATGTTTATTCTATTAATTTCCACTGTTAAACACGTAGTGTTTTCTTCGTTAGAAGGAAATATAAGTGAATTTCAACCATTAAATCAATCAATTTAGAATTAATTACCCGGTTTTCTGGTTCTTTTCAGGGCTTTACCCATACACGACAGAATACCTCTCATTCTAATTCTCTACTTCTCTCTTAAATGTTCACAAGTAGTCCTTCTTATAGGACGACAAAAGAATGAATATTCTGCCTTCTTCTCTCCTTACTCATATCCTATTTAAACCAAACAGTCCTTTTCAGGACTAACTACATGGTGAGCAGTAAACGAAATAAATGTCAAGGTTAAATATATATTTAAAAAAAAACAACAACAAAAAACGTTTAGGTCTGTTTTATTTTATCTACGAAATTTATAAGTGGTGTCTTAAAATCTTTTAAAAATTTCTTTTTTTCGAACGGAGGTAAAGTACTTATGAGTCCTCCTTCATCAAACCCATCACATGGAGAGTCACTGCATCCTTACAATTTCACACATGGTTGTAAAACTGAGGCTGGAGAAGTTGAAAAAAAAAAAATTTGATCTTTAGCTGTCATTGTGTACAAATGAAATCTCACCAAATTGTGTACTTTTTTTCCTCTCTTTGTTTACAAGCAAATTTAGTATAGAATTGGAAGGCCTGCAGACGGATAAAAGACATTTTATTTCTTGAGGCCTTCTTTGTTTGTTATTATGTAAGCAGTTAGCACAGCTGATCTTTATACATATGATACATTCACTTGAACATGAACTCCAAGGATTGGATACAATTGATTCTTGTTAACATATTCATCTGTTTTTAAAAAAATCTTTAACATCAGCAGTTGTGGCTGATGAGAAAATGGATGCCCAGGCTCCACCCACAAAGAAGTGGTTCCAGGACTTCCAGTGGATCAAATGCACCAGCGGCAGGGAAACGTGTTAAACTTGATAAAAGTTGACAAGATGGTCTTCAACAATCCACTAGGTAACCCTTCACAGATGAAAACTTGTACCCCTGCTCTTGTTCCAATTGCTTCTATAGTCCCTCCTAGGTTACAGCATGAGCTGCAATGGAGGTTGAACAGAGAGAGTCCTGTCCTTGATGACTGGAGGGGTCTTGCCATCCAACTAGAACTCGATGACTACATAAAACCGCTGGAGCAGTACAAGAACCCGGCAAGTGAACTACTGGTCTTTGCAGAGAGTAGAAAGAAGATTCAGAACCTGGAGGACTTGGCTAAGGCGTTTCATGACATGAATCGTGGAGATTGTGAAGAACTCTGCAACTATTTTGCCTCTAAAGGAAGGAAAGCAATGTCAGCTGGTGCTCACAAGGATCAAATGGAAGATGAAGACACAGATAGCAGTGATACCTGAGACACATACCTGTGATACCTGTGAGAATAAGGCTTACATTTAGCCTACATTTGTTTTATCAAGCAAACAATCTATTTTTTTTAAAATCCTACCCTTTAATCCAGTGTCCATCGTGTCCCATCGTGGCGATATGCATGTAGCACTACCTTTATTCCTATAACTTAACAATGGAGGATTTAGGGGTTTGGGGCGGGGTAACCTCGCTAGTCATAAGGACCGCTATTCATAAGGACCACTTCTTCATAAAGACCGCTATCCATAAAGCGTGACTAAATGAATAGCGGTTTGTAAGAATAGCGGTCCTTCTGAAAAGCGAGCAAACCATAGACAAATTTCCTCGCTACTCATAAGGACATCCATTCATAAGGACCACTATTCATAACTACTTATAAGGACCGCTATTCATAGCGCGTGTTAAATGAATTGCGGTTTTCTACGAATGGCGGTTCCTGTAAATAGCGAGCGGACCCGTTTGGGGCAACCGGCCCGTGACCCGTCACCCCCTTTGAAATCCTTAATTACACAACCCCAAGAATTTCCCCCCTTTTTTGATGGTAACATGTTCTGCTTGCCATAAAATTTTCTAGAATATTCTGCCCCCCTTACATTGTCCTGGATGTGCCCCTTCCTTTAACGATATAATTAAACCCAAGAATGATACACACCCATGATATTGGTAAAGATCTTGAAAAAAATTGATGTTTGAGATCGAAAAAGTCTAACTGTTATAAACACATTGTAGTGTTTAACAAGGCAAAAATGATGAGTGTAGGATAGAGCTAACAATATTGAACATTCAGAAAAGTCTGAAACCTTCAAACCTAAAACATGGCAAGAGTAAATTCGACAAGTTTTGAGAAAAAACAATCAACCCCGTCATCTGTTATCACATTTGGATATTTCACTTATGACATTGAAGGTATTTTTTTTAAAGACTCTTTTTCAAGACTATTATAAATCTTATTACTCTTTGGAGCCTATAACTCACAAGCGTAGCCTTCTCCCAAGGCTCCTCAATATTTCACTTTTATTCTAGCCCAGTCTTTTCGATTAATACTGCATGCAAACGTATAGCTATGAGGTACTCACCTTCTTTTATTTTCTCTGACCATATATTTCATGTTTGTACCATTTATCTTGTTTGTATCATTTATACTGTAAAAGCAATTTAAATGTGAAATATGAAACAATAAACTGAAAATGAAAGTATAAGCTATCATACGATCATATTGGATGGAAGCAATTTTATTTTTTCTTAAAATACATGTATAGGGGTTGAATATGGGTTTCGGGGTTTTCCTTGACAAGTACTGTATCTTCAACCTGATGCTATCTGAATTGAACTGACTCTTCCATCCTCTCCTCTCTCTGTGACTCTCCTTTTACTTCTATTATATTCCGCTTCTTCCTATCACTTTATGAATCGTTGCATCGGCCATATTACATAATTATTATTACGTTGTATGAACCGCTTTTTTATTACGAGGATGTTCGCTCATGATGAACATCCCTCCTATGTATGACGACGTGTGATTATCATAATCATCATCATAATCGTCATCATTTTATATGATAAAGATTGTGAATATAGTTTGATGATATGGAAATATACAAACATCAAATCAAAGCAAAACAAATCATATAAATTCAGCATTGTTAAATGTTCAAGAGGGACCACGAATAATTGAACACTTTCAAAATGATAAATACAACTGTTGTAGCGTTGTACCCCAAAATTAAAAGCGCTTAATCTAAAATTGCTAAACAAGAAATTATGCCTTTTTCAATGTTTATTCAAAAATTTAGTCTTGTAGTGTACAACAGGATCGTTGTCTATTTAAAAATGGTTTCCTGTTTGCTTTTAAACTCCATGCACATATCTGCAAGTATTCAGTAATGTTTTATCTTGAAAACTGAACATACATATATCTGCGTAACATCTATAACATCTTGATCAAATGAGTGCAGTACAATTTGTGTAAAGATATTTATAAGTCTTTATGATATTGTATCATACTAATACAGTTAAAAATGAATAAAAATGAATAGTTTATTCAGTTTGCCTTGATATGTAAGTTATTTAAGAAACTTGTACAGCCTAGAGACATATATGTATATATATATATATATATATATATATATATATATATATATAATTGTGAGAAATTCCACGAGAGTTGCCAAAGCTGTTGTATATGTTATTTCCTTACAATTATATATATATATATATATATATATATATATATATATATATATTATATATATAAATAACTTTATTGTATTTCTATATTTTAAAATTCTACTTGATATATATATATATATATATATGTATAAGCTTTAATGACTTATGCATAATCATATTTACGAATTCAACATTCTGTTTGCATGAGACTAGAATTAGTTGTAGTCAATATTTATGACGAGTAGAAATTATAATTTTTGATAAATAAATAAAATCATATTTTAGAAATAAGTGGAGCTCAATTATGAAGGATAAGGCAAACGGTTTTTAACATGGGATACGGGATAGGATGAATATGATGTTCCAAAGTTTGGTGAAATCGTTATGCATATTACGTGTATACTTTCATTATAAATTATAACTTTGTAATAGATAGATTAGTTGATCATGATTTTCGAGAAAAATCAAAGAAATTTGGTGATAATGGAAATGTACAGTCTTTAAGATTGTAGGAAAAATAGAATAGCTATTATGTATTTTGTAATTCATTATACTCCTCTCTACCCGGGTGTTAAATGGATACCCGTTAGGATGCGAAAGTCATTGTGGTTTGTTTAGCACTATGTCTGTAAAAAGGCGCCTGGCTTGAATGCTTCCCAGGGAGTGGAGAAGGTGCATACATTGTATGCGGGAAAGCCTGAATAGAGACATCTCATAGGCCTATGTGTTAGGCGCTGTATAAATCCAGATTATTATTATTATTATTATCAGGGGCAAATCCAGGATTTTGTAAAAGAGGGGGCAAAGAAGTACACAATTAAGGGGGTAATATTTTTCATTGTGTATTAAGGTATGCCAGTTGGGTTTTAAAAGAGGGGGCACGGGCCGGTTTTCCCCCTATGTAGATCCGCCACTGATTATTATATGCTAGTTCTAAATCTAAGAATGGGCAAAGGAACGTCTTGCAACGTCAACTTTTAGCCTTTCCATATTTTGACTTGGCAAGTAATAAGGCATATTAATAAGGCATATGTACAAACACGTTGGCAGTCATGTATTTTGCCTACAGTTAGAATTCTTTCGCTTAATTGTGAAATTCTTATAGAGAGGATCTCCATGGAAATTCTACGCCATCTTCGTCCAGTTTGGAACATGATGCTTCGAAGAAACTTAACATGTAAAGAAGATGTCACAGGACAGAACACGTGATTCTCATTTGATGGAGGAGGAATGTGGAATAACTGGTGAGGATGAAAGTCTGATTCATGCCTGGTGGAATAAAAAAGGATGAAGCCACCAATAATTCCATCTGAATGTACTGATATATTATACATGATCGATGAATGTTGAAGAACTGCTCATCAAAGCAGGGAGTTCCAATCTATCTTATTAAAGGATACGCCTTGGCAGGGTAGAGCAACTGGTTCCCCTTAAACTAGTTTCTGAGTTAATATCTCGAACAGTATTGCATCACCCATGCACACACACGCAGGTATACCCATTCACATTGTTTGTTTAAGTATTCATCTATTTATAAAGTTTTATTTCGGCAGGGTAGTTCTTTTTAAGCCAACAAAAGAAAATTTGATGACCTGCAATAAGTAATGAAAACAAATAACATTGCGTACCAAAAAGAACGAAAAAAGTGTAAAGTGAGATTGAATACCCCCCCCCCCCCAGATAGGCAGTTAAATGAAAACAAAATTGAACACAGTGGGATTCTGAAAAAAATATGAGAAGGAGATCGGCAACATCTCTAAAACAGATCCTGTAAATTACCTGATTGAATATTTCAAGGGAGTTTGTTGAAAAGATACGGACCTTCGTATAAAAATCTTCTAGAAACATTTAAAACATGTTTACTTAAATTTATTTTGAGCTAATAAACCAAAATAATAATAATAATAGTAATAATGATTTATAAGGCGCAGAAACTATGTATATATATTCTACTGCGCTGCAAGAGCTCCTGATGTGCTTATAACTATGGTGAGTACTTAAATGAAAAGATATGCTTTTAGTTTTGATTTGAAAGTATTTACAGTTGGTGATTTCCTGATTTCTAACTGTAAGTTGTTCCACAGTTTGGGGGCTGCGCAGACAAATGCCCGATCTCCTAAGGTAATTTTTGTTTTATACGATGGGGTTTGCAGTAGTAAAGTATCTTGAGAACTGCGCAGGTTGTGGGTATGTTTGCGAGCTTTGAGTTGTAACAGTTCCACAATATATTTAGGGGCTTGACCAATTAGAGCTTTATAGACAATCAACAGGATTTTAAAAGATATTCTTTGTCGCACTGGTAGCCAGTGCAGATCTCTCAAAACAGGGATGATCCTTGAGAATTTGGAGCATCCACAAATCAGTCTTGCACAGAGGTTTTGGACCCGCTGCAGTCGTGCTATTTGAGAGTCAGGGAGTCCATACAATAACCCATTACAATAATCTAACTTGCTAGTGATGCATGCATGAGCAATTGTTTTCATACTATCCTGATCAAAATATTTTCTAAAATGTCCGAGATTATATAACATGTAGTATGATGATTTACATGCATTGGTAATGTGTGCTTCCATATTCAAATGACTGTCAAAATGCACTCCCAGATTTCTAGCATTCATAGATGGTTTTATGACAGAACTTCCAACAGATATCTCACCGAAATTAAGTTTGGATATCTGTTTAGATGTGCCAATGAGCAACAATTCAGTTTTACTGTCGTTTAGCAGTTTTTTTGCAGCATCCATAATACGTATATAACTGACACATGCTTCTATGAGCGAGACGCTTTGCTCTTGAGCAAATACATCGGGCCTAAATGACAAGTAAATCTGTGTGTCATCGGCGTCGCAGTGGCATGATATTCCAGGAAACATATTGTGGACCTTTGTAATGAGATTACCTGTGTACAGAGTAAATAACAGAGGGCCCAACCGAGACCCTTGCGGGACCCCGAAGGGCACTGGAAAAGAATCAGAGACAGCATCATCAATCTTGATCTTTTGATGTCTATCTGTCAAATATGATTCAATCCATCTGAGAGCAACATCATCAATGCCAAATGTTACAATGAGGCTGTATTAATAAAAAAAAAATGAGAAAGACAAATGTACCTTATACTATATATATATTTTTGTTTTATTTTATTCTGTGTACTAGAGCACATGGGATGTATTCTAAAGTAGTAAAATTCCATACTATAGAAAACTCAAGTCAGTGATTTCATATTGACTTAACTATTGATGTTAAGTGCGTGTGCAAGAAAATCGCACAGTACAATTTTTTAATGATGTCATTGACTACAATGGCAGAAAAATTACAAATTATCACTATAGCAATTCTCTTATCGAAATTTTTTCATTATTCTAGTCTCAATAAATATTTATTTCAAAATTTGCTCTTGATTGCAGGTGTATCATCTGACCCTACAAGTACGTAAAATGACTATATGATTTCAGTGCCGCCCAATGTGATGTTACGATTAAGCTTTATTAATTTGAATGCGTGTACAGCCTGTTTTCTAAGAAGAATCGTTAAAAAAATGATGCCAAACTCTTCAAGACTTGCTGCATCTTGCATTTTAGGTTTTCAAAAATACTCCAAATTATGAAATTTTGCTTCTGAGCTGCTTCGGGACTTAGTCGTATTATCTTCGAGGTCTTCGGTAGTTTCCGGATAAGATTCGTCCTGGTCAGTACCGAGTAATTCGAATCTGATTTCTTCAGTTGGGATTGCAGACTGGTAAATATATATACACTCGGTGGTATGTCATGCCAGGGAAAGTGCTGTGGTGAGATAGAGATCGGATTTTATTCTATTTGGATATTTAAATATCTAACCATTTAACAAATATATATATATATATACAAACGACAATGGCCTATACGCACATCCTATTTCTTCCTGAAATGCCAAAAACTGCCAGTACAGTTTACCCTTTTTACAGCAGTAAAAAGAAGGGTGTCCCTTTCTGTGGTGCGATGTTATCTCACGTGCATGTGTTATCTTCAGGAATTGTCGAAAAAAGAAAGAAAACCGATAGCTCCCTTTTCTTATAGTGGTTAGCACGTTTTCCATGTAATAATCATGCATGATGTGATATTTTCATGCTATATTCCTGTACTATCCCAAGTGTCAATAAAGATGACGACAATGTAAAGGTGAGTCAATAAGCACAATATTCGAAACATATCGAACATACCACATCATGTTGTCTTCGTTCATCAGAAGTATCGTCTGATGATGGGTTGCTATGATGGTCGATATCTCGAAACGATATCAGTCGTTTCCGTATTGGTTTGGTGTACCGCCGTACTACTATCAGAATCAAGACCGTCGATAGGAGTATCAAGATTAAACACACACTAATAAAGATGACGATGAATTCCCACTCGACAAGATATTGGAACACGAAAATGGAAATTAAAGAAAAATTGAAAAAGTAAGAAAGAAAGAAAGAAAAGAAAAGAAAAACTTAATCACATTTATAAGCAGGGAAACGTATTTCTCTGGTGCAAAGTGGGACGTTGGTCCACGTTTTCGATGCAGCCCCTTTAAAACGTTTTTCAGTTGATGAAAGTCTTGATTTTGGGGAAAAAATAACGGTTACATTTGTCAGTTACCTAGCGAAGATGAGAAGGTATACATATTATGAAGGTGTTATCAAGATATTTAGGTGCCAAATGAATTAAAATTTGAAGACGTAAAAACGGATTTTAAAAAGAATTTTAAAAACCATTAAATTACCTCAAATTGATTTTTTTCGAAAGCGTTTGCGATCGTGTCAATAGGCTTTCAAATTAACATTTATTTTCTTCCATTGATTTTGACAACATTCAACATCTGTTCAAATAGTACAATTTACATGCATATAAAGTAATCTATAATAAACCAAAGCTTCTTCAATCTCCTGTTAACTTAAATGTTGATAAATTTTTATTAGCAATCTCAAGTGAATAAAACATATCAAAATGAGTACCATAAGGCCATTATGAAAAGGTATCTGGGAATATACTGGAAATGGGTAAGATTACAAAGTTTTAGTTGAGGTAAGCGGCAACTGCTTGGTATATTTGTGCTTAATTATGTCAGTTGGTTGCAGGAATGTAATCATCACTGTAAATAAACATGATTATTAAAACTATATTCCATATTACAAATTGGCATAATAGCTATGGTAACGGAATTACGTAATATTTGAACTCAATACTAACTCAATCATTCATTGGCTATTCTGCGCATATGAAGATTTATGAAGGTGTTCCTCTGCTAATTAAAATCCTTAAAAAGATAGACTTGCAAGTTAGTCACCTAATCTCTCTAAACCATCAAAAATAGAACCTTTAAAAGCACTGTGAAAGATTGTCATGCAAAAGCAAAACAGCAAACAGGTATGATTGAGTGATAGTATGGTAAGTTGCATTTTATATCTTACATGTCGTATCCGGACACCCCTGGACAACCACCCCCCGGATAACAACCCCAAGGACGACCACCCTCTAGGACAACTACCCTGGACAACTACCCCCCTAGGAAAACCACCCTCTAGGACACCTATCCCCTGGATAACCACCCCCGGATAACCACCCCAAGGATAACCACCCTCTAGGACAACTACCCCAAGGATAACCACCCTCTAGGACAACTACCCCCTAGGACAACTACCCCATAAGGCAACCACCCTCTAGGACGACCACACTCTAGGACAACTACCCCCGGACAACTAACCCCAGACAACTACCCCCTTGGACAACCACCCTCTAGGATAAGTACCCCCGGACAACTCCCCCCAGACAACTACTCCCTAGGGCAACCACCCTCTAGAAAATTTGGTATATTATCTGGGGTAGTTGTCCGGGGGTACTTGTCCTAGAGGGTGGTTGTCCTAGGGGGTAGTTGTCTGGGGGTAGTTGTCCTAGAAGGTGGTTGTCCTAGGGGGTAGCTGTCTGGGGGGTAGTAGTTCTAGAGGATGGTTAACCAAGGGGGTAGTTGTCTGGGGGGTAGTTGTCCGGGGGTAGTTGCCCTCGAAGGTGGTTGCCCTAGGGTGTAGTTAGTTGGGGGGGGGGTATCCTAGAGGGTAATTGTCCCGGGGGTAGTCGTCCTAGAGGGTAGTTGCCATAGGGGGTAGTTGTTCTAGGGGGTAGTTGTCCTAGAGGATGGTTATCATAGGGGTGGTTATCCGGGGGGGGGGGGTGTGGTTGTCCTGGGGGGTAGGTGTCCTAGAACCCCTCCAAGAAGATTAAGATCAAAAGACAAGTCCCTCCTGGTAACTCAAAACATTCGAACTCAATTTTATGGCACTCGCTCTTTTAAAATGGCATCCGCTGAACTTTGGAATAGCCTACCTGATATTGTAGAACAGGCAAAATCAACAGAGTCATTCAAGACTGTTGAAAACATACCTCTTTGTCAATTGATATCTGATCATTTCCTTAGGCTGTCTCGTAGTTTTAGTGACACACAAAATCTTCTCATGGTCTACTTTACTAAACTATTCTTTGTTATTATTTGATTCTTTGTAATTAATTATTTGATTCTTTGTAAGTAATTATTTGGTTTTTATTATTATAACTCCATCTACCAGGCATTTTTGTTTTCTATTCTGACCTATCTCTTTATATATTTTCTTTAAGCGCATAGGGACTTTCATATGTAAGTGATATGCGTTATATAAGCAACGTTCATTAATATTATTGTTACATCTATGTGAAAATCACATGGAAAACCTAATTATCTGTAAAGCTAGAGCCAGCTTTGGTTTTAATGTTTATTCTGTATTAATGTCTGCCAGAATATAAATAAAAGAAAATTCAAAAGAGTTTGCAAATTTTTAACAGGAACTCTAATGACAGAATGATAAGTAAATGAATGGTAGGTGAATATTCAAACCGACATACATCGAGACAAAAAAAAACGACAACAAACAAACAAACAAGCAAATCAAAACAGTGTTTTATAATAAATTGGGCTCTTTTTCATAAAATCGATGTCGTCTAAACATGCTAAAGCTGAAACGTCCTCCTCTCTATAAGCATATGTAAAGTAATGTAAACATACACACTTATTATTCATACTGGATTCTTTACCTCTTTTTTGCTGCAATTAATGACACGTCAGAGCTACTTCACATACGATATATGCATAAAACACATGTCCTAACTTCTCAATCACATTAACCTTTTATGCATGATGGTAATTCCGTTACTATGTAATTACATTACCACAAATTTGGCCAAACAGGAAAAGATATTCAAATAAGTATTATCGGAAGTTTTAAGATACAAGTTGAAATAAGAGGATTTTCATTTTCCCCCCAAAATATTCACTCTTAAAGCTAGGAGGAAAACTTTCCCCCATATATGGTAACGGAATTACACCCATATTGTAGTACATTTTAAACACGCTTCCTGAAAATACTGGTTTGATATATGTCTCATACCTTGGAACACATGTTCCGTACACATACACGACTAAAAAGAATGTGAATGCATGAGACACAAATTGAACAATGTATTTATTTCATCACAATCATTACATTGCCCAAAATATTTAGTAAACAGCAAAAAAATGTCATGTAATTTCAAACATGCATCGTGCAATTTCCGAATGAGATGGGGAATTTTTTTTTCAGTTTCTTTTGATTTAAGGATTTGGTTATTTGGAACAATTAAAGCGATCCTTGTTAGTATAATCTAAAATTAGCTGATTTTTGCCCTTCTCATGTGGAATTGCCCATATAAGTCTTATTATAAATGTATTATACTAATACAGTTGAAAATGGGTGACAATGAATAGTTTAGTGTGTGTGCATATTTTATTTTATGTTATTCAAGAAACTTCTACAGCATAGAGACTTATATACACAATTTTCTTTACTTCATTTTTGTATTTCAAATTTTAAATTGGTATATACATGTACATGAAAATGAAATAAGCATAGTCATATAATTCACTAATTCGGCATTCTGCTTGCATGGGACTAGAATTAGTCGTACTCAATAATTCTGACAGGAAGAAATTACAATTTTGATATGTGAATAAAAACATATTTTTAGAAATAAGTGGACATCAGATAAGAAAAACAGTTTTTGACATGGGATACGGGATAGGAACAATTTAATGTTCTACAGTTTGGTGATATCGTTATGCATATTACGTGTACTCTTTCCTTGTGGTTTGGTAATAAATGGAAATGTATAATCTTTAAGACATTCATGTGAATGTTCTTTCTTTTATGAAATCAATTTTTATACATATATCACCAATTAAATTGTCAGTACTTTATTTTGTTTTACATGTTAACACACACTTGGATCTAATACACATTCGTTTTCTAAGTCTAATATGAATATGAAACTGTAAATTCTTATGTAACTGCATCACAGATGTCCGTAGATAAGTCTCCAAACAGTTCATCTGTAGTTTTAGGCATTTGATAAGCTTTAAGCGAAATAATCCTCACATGGTTTGATAGATTAATTTTCTTTCCAACTTTCTTTGAATGTTTACTCAAGAGCATATTGTCATAAATTCATACATTATCTCCTACTTAATGTCTATACACCAATTCGGATGTCTGAACATGAGATTGTTCAGCCGCCATTACTAGGGGCCATCAAGTATGCTTAATAATAGAAAATATTGCTGCTTTACTTCAGGAACGACCATGCACCTGTTGGATTACTTAAGAAATTTTGTTTTCTCTCAGAAACCACGGAAACCGAATCGGTTGATATCAAAGTTATAAATGGTATTTACTTATACATTTATGCATACACATGAAACTGTTCATGATAGGAATATGAGTTATAATCTGAATACATGTTTTGTACATTAATAGTGAACGCATGATCTCCAAAACAAATGTTGACACTACTTATCAGCAATTTTACATGTTTCAAGGTGTCATTACAAAGAAATGAATTATATAATTGCAAACAACAGTAACTCTGAGATATGTTAATAAAGGTTAATTCGTTTTGTCATTGAAGTCTCAGTTTTCTGATTTCAATTTTTTATGTCATTTTAGTGTACACTTAATCACGATAATCTTGATAGTTTCACGCCCATAATTGTTTTCATAGAGAGTTATATATTATTTCTTCGTAAATGTTCAAAAATTGAAAATATTGTTAGAGAAATATATGTAGAGTTTTAGACATTTTTACTTGGTAGCAACATAAAGGAGATCTTTATAAAAGAGTATAATAATAATAATAATAATAATAATAATAATAATAATAATAAAAATAATATATAAGATTTATAAGGCGCCAAATCCACTTGATGATCAAGTGCTCAAGGCGCAACTTGTGCAAAAGATGACAATAAACAAAAGTGCAGTCAATTATAGGCCAAGTTAAACAGATACTTTTTAAGATTGTTTTTGAAGACTTCACCAGAACTGCTATTTCTAATTCATTGAGGGAGAGTACTCCATATTGACGGCCCAGCATGAGCGAAGGTTCGCTCCCCCCCCCCCCCCACTTTGTATTAAACCTAGGAATAACCAGTAAGCCAGAATTTTGAGAACGTAGTAGTCTAGAGGGAATGTAATGCTTGATCAAGCCAATGTTGTACTGCGAAGCAGAGCCATGTATACAGTGAAATAATAACAAAAGAATCTTGAAAACAATCCAAACAAGAGGCCATTACCAAAATCCAAGCGAGATGAAATTAAAGCATGAGTAATTTTCTCAGTGGCACTACGGTTAAGATATTTACGAATAAAACCTAAATTGCGTAAATGATAACGAACTGATTTAGAGACATATTGAATTTGTGTAGACATTGTCATATTTGATTCGAGAAACACACCAAGGTTACGGCATACATTGGATAAGGTAATTTCATATCCAGTAAGAGTAATTGAAGTGATGGTATTTAAACGAATGGTCTTTGATTAGCTCAACCTTTTGCTACAGACACAGCTACATCATTAAATTTGTAGTTTTTATTATTATTTATTTTTTTAGTGAGAAACATTGGAAAGTTAATATTAGGGCGAAAGGCGTCTCCCTTCGGCAATAGGCTGCAGCCCCCTAGGATTTTCAAAGTTCCGATATGCGGGCAACCACCACTTCATATTCGGGTAGCGAAGTGAGGTGCCAGAATATGCACATATTTGGTAGCGAGCTTCCCAGATAGTTATGTAACTGTGCTGTATGTGACTTCTGTACATTTAAGTTAAAAAATAATTCTCTCTCGCTTCGCTCGCTCGCAAAAATTTAGAAATTGAAAAGTTGATATGCGGGCAAAAGGCGTCAGCCCCCTCCTTGCGAAAATGGGCCTGTGTGATTAAGGTCTCTACATCTGCGATTTTCTTTTATTATTATTTGTGGGGTGGATCAGGGTGCAGCATTTTTGTCGGCAAATTTAGGCGTCACACCCTAAAAATTTGTCGGCAAATTTGGGTGTCACAATGCCCATTCAAAGTGTTCTAGCGACGCCCCTGGGTGCAATGGACAAATGAGCAGAGATTTTTTTTTGTTATCACGAGACAAGAAGATAGAAGGCTCTTAAAATAAATTAAGATGATCATATGGAAGGAAACAAGGTCATTGAAAGCTTAGATACACTGAATGACTTTAAACAAAAAAGCATTGAAGCACGAAGGAGAATTCAACTTTTAAAATGATTTTAGACATAATTAACACATTAATATAGCTTGACCCGCTTTCGTTACATCAGCCCAAACTTGGTACAAGGAGGTTTTGATGACACTTATTAAAGACCCTGGTGCTCAGTCATCCGTGGCAGATACGTCATAAATGAGATCATTGTACAGAGAATAAGCCATTCTTTACCATGAAAATGAATTGCGAGGTCAAATTCGTTAGAGATTTTTAACTAGAAGCTCTTAAAGATGTGTATACTTTTTCATACGCACTGTATATAAATCAGTTCCAAAGAAAAAAGAAATGGGCAGAGCAACGTCACATTTAGCCTTTCCATATCTCAACTAAGCAAGTAATAATTAGGATATAACTGATTCTAAACACTTTTGCCAATCACGTAGTTTGCCAACAGGTCAACCGAATGGACATTTTTTTTGCCGGCAGTGTTAAGCCACGAGTCACACTTCTATACGCATTCTTCTTAAATTTTGTAACATGATGCTTCGAAGAAAATTCACACATGTAGAGAAGATGTCATAGGACAGAACACGTGATTCTCGCTTGACGGAGGAGGAATGTTGAATTACTTAAGGATGAAAGTGGGAATTAGGCCTGGAAGAATAAAAGAAATGAAAAAAAAAATTCAAGAATTTAACAATTGAATATATTGAAATATTAAATGATCGATGAATGTTGAAGAATCGCTCATTAAACATGTATGTTAAAGGACACTTAAAATTGGCAGAGTAGCGGCTCAAGACATTGGTACCTACAGAACTAGTTGTTGAGTTAGCTCGATCAATATTGTGATTTACCCACGAAACCCTTTCCCACACACATAGTCTTTATGTAAACTTTCTCATTCACTTTCGAATACCCCCCCCCCCCCCCGATAACTTGGAATGGGCTTCATCCGACAATAAGTTCTCGAAACATGTTCACTTAAATTCAATGTCAGCAAACTAATCAACAAGTTTCATTGAGGTAGTAATAATAATTATCAATTAGACTTTCACCAAAAAGTGACTAGGAAAAAAATAGAGATAATACTTTACCCTTTATTGCATGTGCTAGAGCACATGTGATACATTTGTAAAGTCGTAAAAACTCAACGGGGTAAAACTTCGGCCAGTGATGATTAAATTGATTTAAATTATATCAGTGCTAAGTGTGTGTGTGTGTGTGTAAGTAAATTTTGAAGAAAAAAAAAATCACAGACCACAATTTTCCAAAATTCCATTGACCGAAATAGTAAAAATTCAAAAGAACATTTTCCTCTTTTTAGTAAGATATATGCCAAATTCTAACAAGAGTCATATTTTTTATCCTTGTTGCCTTCAATTAGCAATAAATATTTATTTTTGAATTTGAACATGTGTCACCTATTAGTGCCTATGTTTTGTTGCCCATAAACATGTTAAAATTTATATGAGCTCTCTCAGTTTGATTGCTTGTGTATCGTATTTTTAAAAATAAGAGTTTACAAAATGGATTCACACCTCTTCTAGTTTTGCTGCACCTCGTATTTGAGGCTTTCGAACGTACTTAAAGATATCTTCCGAGAAAGTCCATTCTAGCTTCCGAGCTGCTTCTGGACCTAGTCGTATCAACTTCGGCGTCTTCGGTAGTTTTCGAAAAAGATTTGTCCTCTGCCTGGTCAATATCGAGTGATTTGAATTCGATTACTTCGTTCGGGGTTACAGACTGGTAAACATACTCACTCGGTGGTGTGTCACGCCAGGGAAAGTACTGTTGTGAGATAGAAATTGAGGAACATTATTCCATATGTATATACAATTATATGTTTATACTTATATATATGTATATATATATATATATATATATATATGCAGCAATGGAAATACCCAAATGAGAGTCTACCCTGGGGATGGCCCCCCTCCCCCCGGGTAGACCAACCCCGGGTCGATTAGGGAACAAACATTTTACGTATGTTTCTGGCCATTTAGTCAACCCAGGGTAGATAACACTTCCCACTATTTATTATGGCCACAAATACTACTCTTGGTTGACAATAAATTAAAACATCCAGGACACCTGTGATATAAGTATTCGGAAGTGTTATCTACCCTGGGTTGACTAAATGGCCAGAAACATACGTTAATGTTTAAGTTCCCTAATCGACCCGGGGTTGGACTACCGGGGGGGGGGGGGGTACCCCGGATAGACTCTCATGTGGGTACAGTCAAACCTGTCTTAGTGGCCACCTATCTATAGTGACCACCTGTCTATAGCAGTCACTTATATTGCCTCCATAGAGCAAGAAATATGTATCTTAGAACCTGTCTATAAAGGCCACCTGTCTACAGTGGCCACTTTTTCTGTTTCCCGTGGGTGGCCTTAATAGATAGGTTTGACTGTACATTTCCATTGCTGCATATAGATCCTATTTCTTCCTAAACAGCCCAAGACTGCCAGTACACTTTACCCTGTCCAAAAGCAAAAAAGTATATTGCCCTGGGATGCGATATCTTGAGTGTGTTATCTCAAGAAGTACCGATAAAAAGGAAAACCTGCAGTTAACTTTTCTGAGTTTTCTCAGTTCATGCCGCAGAATATTTATATTCTCATTCTGTTCTTATTTAATCCCCAGCAATAAAACGTGACGATAATGTAAAGGTATATTAGAGGAGGAACGGACTGCTATAGATTACTAACAAAAATTTTAGAATATTACCACAATTTTGTGGTATGTAGTTGTCATTGTAATTCATTATTGTATATAATATAGTTAAAGTAAACGCAATCATCTGAAATATTATGAATAATGTAGAACATACCACATTATGTAGTATTCGTTCGTCAAAATTATCGTCTGATGGAGGGTTCCTATGATGGTTGATATCTCGATACGATATCATCCGTTTCCGTACTAGCCTGGTGTACCACCGTACTACTATGAGAATCACGATCGCCGATAAGAGTACTGAGATTAAACACACACTGATAATGATGACGATGAATTCCCATTTAACTAGAATTGGAACATGAGAAACAGAAATGGAAAAGAAAAGAAAAGAAAAGAAAAAAGAAAGAATCCATTTCAAACCATTTGAAAGACAAATTATCACATGACTATAGTCCAGTTAGAAAGAACACCTGACAGTGTGACACGCTGTAAACACAACAATTACAAAGTATATAGCATGGACAAACAGTGGATTTCAACGTACGAACACCTAACGTTCACAATGTTTTTTTTTCATTTAAGTTGTGAAACGACGTGCTAATTTTCCGGTAGTGCCGCTACAGCCCATGACATGATCAATTCATCTCTCCATAGAGCAATTAAACGTCAACACACACGCGCACACCCCCACACACATACATGGTGAAAATAAGCAACCAAAGCGCTTATCAATTGAACCCCTCAATTCACTTATTAAAGGTATGTCTACTTTAATATTTGTAATACCGCAAAACGATTCTTTCATAATATTATAAAAACAAGCTCATACTGTACTCGATATTCAAGACTCCATATATAAGTGGTACATGATTAAGGTAGGAATTATGAGTAATAATGTGAGTTGTCCTTTTCAGTGAATGTGATTTTTAGCATGTTGTTTATATTTTGCTGGTCCAAAGTCCAAAGAACCAATGAACCTCATAATGGGTCATTCATAATTATTTAATGCTATAGTTTCTTTCTATGTACTAGAACTGAAGATTCGTTGTAATGAAAGCGCGGTGTTCATAGTAATAATTTTTCTACCTTTCTGTTAAGTGTTTCTTTCATGAATAAAAGAAACATGCATCTTGATTAAATTAAAGGAGAATGAAACCCTGGGGAAAATTCAGTTTTAATGAAAAGAGAGGGTAGAGAGAAGCAATTAAAAAAAAAAATCCATCAAAATCGGTTACGAAATGAGAAAGTTATGAAAGTTTGAAAATTTACTTTCTACATGTTCTATGGCAATCTTCAAATTGGCAATGTTGCTTCAAAGTGACAGGTTTAGTAGTACAGCTCTCTATATGTTTTGTACACAAAATTTCATATTTTCCCCATTATCTCTCAAGGTGCAGCTTGTCTCCTTCTTAGCTCAAGATACATCATGGGAAAATGTATTTGACACAACATATGTTGAGTTCACAAAAAGACAAGCAGCATCTTTAGAGATAACGGAGAAAATATGAAATTTTGTGTACAAAACATATTGAGAGTTGTACTACTAAACCTGCCATTTTGAAAGCAACATTGCCAATTTGAGGATCGCCAAAGAAAGTAAGTTGAGACTTCAATCTTTCATAACTTTTTCATTTCGTAACCGATTTTGATGGAACTTTTTAAAAATTGCTTTTCTCTTTTCATTAAAATGGATATTTCCCCAGGGTTTCATTCTCATGGTAATGAAAATACAAATTTTATATCACAATACCACATGATGTCCATTGCAATCCGTAATCCTGGCCTATTATTCACAATACCACATGATGTCCATTGCAATCCGTAATCCTGGCCTATTATTTCTCACCTTCAAAATAAGTGTCCATGAAAAATTTAATTTAAGTATTGTACAGCTTTCAACTAAAGACGTCATACGATACATAAAGGCTCAGTGAGAAAATTGTCCAAAACAGAAAGAAATGTTGGAAAATTCACATCCCTTTCTTACACTTAAAAATACACAAATCAAATGCTTCTGCGACATTTTTACAGTAACAATCCAGATTCCTACTGTTTTCACATGTTCTCTTTGTCAAAGTTATATAAGAAAATGTTTACCATTATTCACAATTGGCTTGCCTATTGGTGAGGTTGTTGTAGAATCTACATGAGAAGGAAAGGAACAAAATTTAATTCTTAATTCAATATTGAAAAAAAAACATCAACAATTTAAATATACGATGTTACCCAGCAATAATCAGGTTTAAAAACGAATTTTAAAAATGTATTTTAAGCCGGTATGCACATTAATTCCGTTGTTTTAATCTCGTCTTAGTTCCCCTCCCATTCAGCTTCTTATTGTATTTGCAATACAGTACAATTTACAATGCACAAATTTATTTCATTGTACTGTATTTTTCTCGATGTACGACTGACATTTGTATGTAATCATGACACGCTCTTCACTATTTGTGAACCCCATTTAAATAATCGTTTTATATATACAATGTTTATATTTTAAAAGGGGGCTATTTCATTTCTAGAGGGGCGTTACTTTCAAGCGTCGGGCTTATTTCTAACCCCTCCCATGCGATGACTGTTTCATTATTTTGATGATATGTTATTTTGTATGTGATGCATGGAAAAATAAAATCAATCAATTGAATATGAAAAATACACAATACAAAGTACGCGATTTAATGTTTTTTGACTCAAGATTTGAGATCTATTCATGGAAGTTTGCACTCAAACTAAGGGCGTCAATTTGATTTATTTCAAGGGGGGGGGGTTAAGAAAACCAGTAACAGTTGACTCATTTAGTCTTCAAATTTGTTATTCGCAAATCGTGAGGACAAAACTTCTGTAATGGGAAAACTCACTTGTCTACTTTCATTATTGTCTACAATGATTTGGTTTGGTGGCAGTTTGCCTGCCTATTATTCATGTGGCTTTATTAACACCTTATATTTTGTTTATCCTAATATTCGTTTTGTTTGACCAGTACTTCCATCTCCCTGTTCTGATGACCGATATAATCATGTCGTCATCTACTCATTAGGTCTAAAGTTGGATGCATGACCAGCGTGCTCCCCAGGGGGTGGGGGGGGGGGGGGTCTAGGGACGGGGGATTTTCCCCCGGCTCGCAAAGCGGGAAAGCTTTGTCGTTTTAGCAAATTTAGAGAGAAAGATAACGGCTCGTAGCACCCTTTTTTAGGTGGAAAGTTAGTTCGACGCCCTGACTGCTTTTCAATCATTTGGGCGCAATACAGCACTGTACATGTAACAACAATATATGCACATGCATCAGTGCATATAGTGGGCGAGTTCTGTGTCCGCAGCGGAGATCAACTCTTGAATGTATACACGTGTACCTCGGCAGGACGAGCAGGAAATTCATGGATTCGTGGATTTTTTTTTCTCTCACCCCCCTTTTTTTTAGTTTGCGAGTTTTTTTTGGGGACGACCGCCCCCAGAGCCCCTCGGCCATGGGCCTGCCAAAATGTATATCAGACTAAAAGGGTAACACTAAGTAGTTAAAAAGAAAAAGCATTAGACGAACTAGCAGGTTGAGTGCAATGATAAGAGTTGTAGATGAACTAGGAGTAGGTAAATAAAGTGGAATAAAGTTGGATTTATATGACTTAAAATCTTTCTTGACCGAATGATAATTTACCATCAGGTTGGCAGTTCGTTCCCACGGGATTATCATTCAGTGTAACTCTATATTCATGTGTTCAAAATATCGAAATAAATGTGCGTAAAACTCACACTCTGGCAATGTCGTCAGTTCTGTGATTATTGTAGAGAGAGTGGTTGAAGAATCAGGACTGGTTGAATCCTTTGTTGATTCGAGCTCTGTTATTATTTCTGTGATCTCTGTTGCAGGAGAAAGGGTTGAATTCTGTGCTGATCCGGGCTCCATTGTAGAACCTTTATCTGCGGCTGTTTGTGAAGGAGCGGGCGAGGAATCTAGAGTGATAGAATTTTTTTTTTTTTATATAAGCGAATGGGGGAAATCTGGGCCCAAAAGTTTCTCATGTGATAAACGCTATCTTTGCCAAGAGGAAGATATCCTCATTTGATATTTTTTTAATTTCAAGAAATGTGTTTCATAAAGTGGAATAAAGTTAGATTTATATGACTCAAAATCTTTCTTGACCTAATGATAATAATTTACCATCAGGTTGGCAATTCGTAACCTCGGGATTGTTCATTTCCTCGAAAAGTTCGTATCATTCAGTGTAATTCTATATTCATGTGTTCAAAATATCGAAATAAAGGGGCAGTAAAACTCACACTCGGGCAATGTCGTCAGTTCTGTGATCAATGTAGAGAGAGTGGTGGAAGAATCAGGACCGGTTGAATCCTGTGTTGATTCGGACAATGTTGACAGTTCTGTGATCACCGCTGGAGGAGTGGTAGAAGAATCAGGGACGGTTGAATCTTCTGTTGTATCGAGCACTGTTATAATTGAGGTGATCACTGTTGCAGGAGTGCTAGGAGTATCAGTAATTTTTGAAACCTCTGTTGATTCGGGCAGTGTTGTCTCTTCTGAGGTCACTGTTGCAGGAGTGGTAGAAGAATGAGTAACGGTTAAATATTCTGTTGATTCGAGCTCTGTATCATTTCTGTGATCTCTGTTGCAGGAGAAAGGGTTGAATTTTGTGCTGATTCGGGCTCCATTGTAGAACCTTTATCTGCGGCTGTTTGTGAGGGAGCGTGCGAGGAATCTAGAGAGATAGATTTTTTTTTTTTTTATATAAGCGAATGGGGGAAATCTGGGCCCCAAATTTTCTCTGTGATAAATGCTATCTTTGCCAAGAGAAAGATAACCTAATTTGATATAAATTAATTTCAATAATTGTGTTTCACTGTGTTCAGTTTCTAATTAGATGTGCATTATTATGACTCAATAAGATAATATTTTGCGTAATGATCTTCATCAAGCCTGCAGAGAAAAAAAAGATGACTTCGCCGTCATATTTATTTTCGTCTTTTCACAGTGTTTTTATGTTGATGTTTGGAGTGAGGGGGCCGGGCGGGTGGGAACTAAACACATGGGCCTGAATTCAAGAAAGAGGTTTATTTTAAGCCATGGTTCAAACCTCTATTAGCGTAGTACGCGTATGTCCTATTGTCAAATAGGTGGACAATAATGTATACTCTTATTTACGCTTAATTCAGTCCATGGCGAAGGTTTAAACCATGGTTTCGACTTTCGACAACGGTTTAGAACAAATCTCTTTCGTGTATTCGGCCCATGCGCTTCCGACACGCACATACACACATAATGCACATGCTCACACCCCCCCCACACACGCATGCACCCTCCCTTAGACAGGCTACTCTCAAAGCACTTTTGAAAAAATATCAGCGCCCTAGTAGAGTAATATATTTTTATATATTTTAGTTCAGTCTATTTGAGCAAAACACTTCTGTTTCAAAATGATAATGTAAACATTGGTCAAAAATATATACATAATGAAAATCATATGTTAGATATTCAAACAGGTAAAATTAATAAAATACTTATAATCATAAAATTATCCAGCTAAGTTACAAACGTAGTTAAACTACTTGATGATTCATAGCTAGTGAAATTTGTGATAGAAGATCATTAAAGTCTATACGGTATATTGTTACAATAACATCACGAATTATTTCAAGCAGATAAAGGAAGAAAATGACAAGAGTATATAGATCTTTAATTAAAGTCACAATTTATAATTTTTTTACAGACAAAAGATTAAGGAGGAACCGAATCTTCAAGTTTACACTGTTATATCTAATTTATGTATATTATGTTTATTTATAGTTTTAAAACCTTCCTGACATTTGCACGTTGCATGGTGCACGCAAAATGGTTTGTGCCATTGTACGCACTGTGGTGTGCCAATGCATTAGTCGTGAAGTGTTCGTGGGGACGCGCTGTAGATGAAAAAATGCGCGACAGGTTTGGTACTTTATTCTTTGACGTAGTGATTACCAAGAAATTTAAGATAACAAAGTAAAAACTTGTACACCTCATATGTACACCCATGTGGGATATATATATATATTCACACACACAGAGACACATAAAAATGTAGGCAAACATGAATGATAATAAGTATAATTTAATGTCAAATAATGTTGATATGGGTTTATGTAAACATGAACGTCGAAAGATCGATTATAAGGATTATAATACTAATAGTAAAATAGATTTCATTTTAAATTTGTAGTTTGAAAATAAATAATCATTTTTTTTCTAAATTAGAAATATCACCATTATAACCGCTTAAAACACTTTTAATAAGGTTTGTTTTGGGAACAAATTTTTGTTATAGCTTTGGCAGAAATTCTTCTTGGACGCCTTCTCCTCCTCCTGAAAATCGTTACATTTTAAAAATCATCGACAAACAGTACCCACTAAGGAGCTCTAACTCTTTAATTTCCCTAGCAAAAATGATAATGGATTTCCCTGCAAAGCAACGATCCTGCATCGCAAAAGCGTTTGAATCATTTTCTCAGTGATGGACCTACAATTTTTTATAACCTTTTTGAGAAATGAACACTCAGGAACTGTCTAAACCTTAATTTAAGTATTATCTGTAATATTACCTGCTTTAGCGTAATGACCTCCTATGAAAAAGATCCATAACATTATTTCAAATCCTGGCATCCATCGTGGAAAACATCGTACGATTTCCATACTGATAGCAGTCAGTAGATCATTCCGAGATTGATCTCGTGATAAAAGATTTGAAAGAAATGAAATACTTCCCTTAGTCCTCTTCGCCTTTATTAAAAAAAAATATCAACAAACATGTAGATGACCTTTGGATTTTTCGGTCATATAAATATTTTCGCGTATGTCATCTATTGAGTATTCATAAAGTTAATTTAATCTTGTGCCCTTACATACTCATAACTTATCAATAAAATCATACTAACGAACTCAGGCATAAACATATTTTTCCTTTCTGAATTTTTCCTTTCTGAAGAATGAAAAAAAAAAAGTCGTAGATATTTCCTCATCAGTGGGTGTGTGTGTGTGTGTGTGTGTGTTGGGGAAGGGGGGGGGGGGGGGCGTCCAATCTGCGTCCGGATAGTTAAAAACCGACATTCATACCAATGGCCATATCGTAACGACAAATATTATTATGATGAATTTTATGACTGATATCATGAATGTATCATGATAGGGGATCATGACTTCGATATAGTCTGATTAAAGGAAACATAATTCACGAGTTAACGCAACGAATTTACGAGTATCCCCCCCCCTCCACAGGGTTCTTTATTTACAAAAAACAAATCCAACAAATACAAATAATCATATATTTTCGTAATCAGGATCGTGCATCAGAATGAGTAAACAATGGCATAACAATGAACATCAATGAACATCACGGCCCAAGCTTGAGGGTAGAAAAAAATACCAAAATGACTTTTTCAATACATGATATGATATAAAACAATACATAGTAAATTGGTGATTTCATGTTGTCACGCTGCCAACACTCTCAAAACATTTTCCGAAGAGAAGCCATTTCTTCAGTAATTTCTTTTCTTTGAGATTCGTTTGATATATGTATTTTTCCATTTCGTAATAACATTTTACAGCTAATATGATTTTCTCAAATGAAGGTAACTGATGTTGTAATTTGGCATGAAATATTTCTCGTCGTGCAACCATCAGTATACAGTTTAGTGCATTGTTATTGATACCGCAAAATCCAAACAACTTTTGATTTGTAAGTATAACCTTTTCCCCAGTATTATGGAGTATCCAGTACTAAAATTTAGACCATATTACATTCGAGTACTGACAAGAGCAAAACACGTGTATGATAGTTTCTTCACTGTTATTACAAAAGGTGCATTTTTTATCAGTTACCATACCAAATTTCAACAATGCATCTCTTGTATATAATATTCTGTTTAAAATCTTGATTTTTAACCATCTCATATTGGTATCTATTGATTGAATAGGATTTAAACAATATGACCCCCATCGTTCATCCTTTGTAAGACTTTTACATTGTTTGACTTTGTATTTCAAAAAAGACTGATAAATATGGGAACAACCAGATTTTGTTTTCACTATAAGGTGCAAATCTTCAGGAATCAAAGGTTATATGGCCTTTGGAATTACATGTGTACTCTTTTCAAAACCTGACCGAACAGCATTACATAGACCGTAGTATTGGAGAAAGTTTGTATGTCAAACAACTGACGTTGAAAATCAAAATATGAAAGAAAAGATCCGTCTAGTTCTAAAATGACATTCACAAAACGTATTCCCTTTACACTCCAGCACCTAAAATATATTACTTTACTATTCATTTTTATTCGGGGGTTATTCCAAAGAGGTTGACATGCAATATTATCGATAAAAAGTTCCACCAGGTCTGACCATGCTAAAAGAACCTCTTTCCAAAATGTATTTGGTGTCAAGTCTGCCATTTTTTGGTAGTAAATAGATCCCATATACAAGTGAAAAGAATAATTTTGAGGCAAGAACGAATAAAACATATGGAAAGTGTAATTTTCTACCAGAGAATCACTTAGAAATCTTCTAATCCAAGACATGTTTAGAGATTTGGCATGAATAAAAATATTAATCATTTTAATTCCGCCTTCAGAGTATAATTGACACATTTGTTCGCTACTTATTTTATCAGGTTTGTTACCCCCAGATAAACGCATAAAAAGAACGGTTTATATCTATCGTGATTTGAGAATTAGGTTCTGGAAGTGATAGTAACAAATAATTTAGTTTTGGTACCACAAACTTTTAACTACAGTTATCCTCCCTAAGACAGTTAACATGGTTAAGGTTCTTTTTGACCATGACATAATTTGGCGTTTTATTTCTTTAATTTTTTTCACAATAATTATGATTGACCATTTCTAACAAGTTAACCGAAAAGTCTATTCCTAGGTATCTCGAGTAACCTTCGGATACCCAATTTAGTTTGTGTTCTGGCATTAATTGTTTCTTACAGGCCCTATTTTTTCCGATCCATATCACCTGAGTTTTCGGAATGTTTACCTTAAGGTTTGACATTTTTTCAAAATCATCTAGAATATTTAGTGCACACTGTAAATCTTCCTTTGTACCATTAAGTTTCAAAGGAGTGTCATCTGCGTATTGTAGGAGTTTACTTGTTTTTCCATTTAAATACAAACCAGATATAGAATTGGAACGCCTAATCAAAATTCCCAGTATTTCGCTAACAAGTAGTAAAGGTAGGGCGATAAAGGGTCTCCTTGACGACACCCTCGTCTTATGACAAATCTCTCTGTATAAAATAAATGAATCCATTTTTTCAATGATGGCCCGAAGCGAAAGAAATTGAGAACATTAAAGAGAATCTTATGCCAGTATGCGATACAGAATCAAATGCTTTTTCGAATTCAATAATCAACAACATGCCTGGTATATCTCTGTTCTGTGTACAGTAGCGTATCGTATAAAATTAAACGAATATTTTCCCCAATAAAACGCCCTTTTAAGAATCCCTTTTGATTATCATGTATTAAATAGGGCAGCACATGCTTCAGTCTATTTGATATACATCCAGATGCTATTTTGTATATAACATTTAACAGTGAAATAAGACGCCAATTTTTTTTAGTAAATGTCGAGGTTTGTTCCCTTTATAGGTACATATATGATTAGAAGAATCGTTTCAGTTGGACCAATAGGTCTATACACACATTCTTGCGCTTCCTTATTTCATTATTATCGTTATCTTTATACTATACTATAAGATGCGAGTGAGCGAACCGAGTCTGGTCTTTTCACAATTAATTAAAATGCTAGTTTTTTTTTACACGTCTACTTTAAAAGACTTCTAACAGCCTGATACAACGTTTACTTAATTGTTTTTAAGAATTGGTAGTGGATTTTCCAATATCGAATGCCCAGTTATCCCTGAATCTAGGCTTTACATGTATGTGCTTAAAGCATGGGTCACATTATTTTGTCCGATAGCGATAACGAGATTTCCAATTGAAGGTACACCCTCCTATAGGGTGGTTTCGTAAATGGGAGTATTCATTCATAGATATCTTAATAATAGCATTATGTATTTGAAAACCTTTTCATGGGCCGCGGAACCGGGGGGGGGGGCGGGCTGCAGCCCCCCACTTTTTTGAGTAGACATGTAAAAAAAAAAAAAAAAATCCCCCCTAATTTTCAAGGAAACGGGCTCCTTTTCTTTCTAAGAACTACAATTCCTTCTGATAAGAGCCCTTCTTCTTTAATAAAAAAAAAACAACAACAACAACACAAAAACACCCCTTTTCCATTCTCATAAGTGCCTTTTTTACCTCTGGTATAAAGTGCCAATATTCACGTGCGACAAATACCACATGTTTCATCCTCTGATAATTGCCCTTTTTAATATGACATACTCCTGCTCCTTTTCTTTTTTGATAAGTGCCATTATCGTTCTGGGTAAGGGCCCCTTTTTTCTTGCTCCATAATTTGTGCCCCTAATTTATAGCGATTTAGAGCAACCTTACTTTAATTTAGAGCAACCTTACTTTAATTTAGAGCAACCTTACTTTAATTTCGTCAAAGCTTGCTCGCTACGCTCGCTCACATTTATATTTGATATAGTTATGTTACTTATTAGCGGTCTTTTCAGTCTCTCATGCCGAGACTGTGTTTAAACACCTTTCAGAACTTTTTTTTTTCTCTTTATAAGATGTTGTTGACCACCATGCAGCCTCACAGATCTTAAAAAATTGCACGCTCGCTCGCACATTAATATGTAGGTCATCAAACCCAACTGCAAACTTTGATGCTTAAGTAAATTATATTAGAGCATGTAAGAGAGAAACATAATTGAAATCCTTATAAATGTAATCACAATGCAGGGTATATATCACAATGTTTAGAGATTGTATATTTTTCCCGTTGTAGGTGCCCCCTTTTTCCAGAAATAACCCTTATCGGTGCCTCTAAACTTTGGAAATTTTCCCTCAATGTTGCGATCATACCCCAACTGCTTAAACTGATTTTACGCCGGTACATTAATGAGTGAAATCAGATCAGCCCCCCCCCCCCCCACTTTCAAAAACGCTCCGCGGCCCCTGCTTTCTATGCCTGGCTATTAATTTATCCTTCTGAACATCATTATACAAAACAGATATTAAAATTCAACAAGTTATTAAATCAAGCCTCCACAGAGTTACCGAATCTTGTTATCGTTATAGGACAAAATGTGACCCACGCTTTAGTCAGAGACAGAGTGATGCGGCATAAAAAATTAAAAAAAATGATGTCAGGCTCTTTAACAAACAAGCACGAAACTATTATATATTATATATACCTATGGTATCATGGGCTAGCGAGTATTATTTTATCATTTAATAAATCCAGTATATTTTACAGCCCTTGAGTGTGGTTACGCACGTAGCGTTATAATAAAATAATGGTCATAAAAGGCGTTATCATTCTAGGCGTAACTAGGATCAGAGTTAAGATGTTGAGATTGGAAAATAGCCAATATAACCAAGCCCTTATTTATTGACTTAGATAATAATAATGATAACAGTAGCTACATTTATATTGCGCACGTATCCACCCCAGGGTTTGGGATGGATAAAAATTACTTTACAGCTGGAAACTGACGTCAGTAAAAAAAAAAATGTAATAGACTAAAAAAGAATTTTATTGTAATTTTAAAGCTATTCACTGACATGAACAAGTGCAGTATTTGCTTAATTTACAGTGGCGTGTGCAGCACAGGGTAAAGCCGGAGCACCACCTCCTGTGTTAAGACCCAAGGGGAAAAATACAGTAAGTGAGTGGGCCTAATCAAGGTAATCGAGTAATCGAGGCTGCCCAGATACATTTCGACTACCGTCTCACCCGTTTATAAATTTCTGGATAAGCCAGTGATTTCTCATGAATGTTTCGTTTTCTTTAGTTCTGATGTAAGGAGTAGATACGTCAAAGACACAGTGGCGTATCCAGAAATTGATAAATGAGGGGGTGGGTGTGGGACTCCTCCTCGTGAGGATGGGAAGGGTGGAATACATCTGGTCTATCAACTAGCCATAAGCCCTGTATATGCTTATTTTCTTTTTATGAGCCTTCGAACTGGGGTTGAGCCTACTCCACTCCACACGTCATCTGCTGCCGAGATCATAACAGAACTGCAGGGTTGAAGTAAATAAAAGAAAACCAGGACCTATAGATTTAGATTTAGATTTAGATTTATTTCATTACATTTTCTTTTTTCAAAGTATATAACAATAAGTATTATGAAATTGACAATATTCAAAATAATTGACAACACAACTTAGTGCATAAACATTTTTCGATCATTACAAGCAAAACAAAGTGCATTAAAGTTTGAGTTGTGAGAGAAAAAAAAGTGACATCAATGAAGACTACGTAAGATTAATTTTTTGAAAATGAGAATGAAAACAGAGACCAGCTTAGAAGCAGAGCTTGTAGAAGCACTGGTCCCTGGCAAAAGATAAAGCATGAATACAGTACATTAAAAAAAAATCGTGCATAAAATGCCCAATAAAAGGGAATAAAAGAAGAAGACAGATACATGGCCATGGAAAGCAAACAAAATAATTATAGACATAACACACTTTCTATCGAAGAGAAAGCATTGAAAAATATTGTAAACACAAAAGCTGGAAATAGTAATAGGAAAATAGTAACGATTTATAGGAGTAAACTTTACAAAAGACGGAACAAGAAGGACAAAGTGACAGGTGGGGGCTGGGACGGGAGGGTGGGAAAGGGACAAGATCTTGAAGGTTTCATTTCGTCTATAGATTTTGCTACACAGGTAAACAATAATCGTCATCAGGATCATTGAGGGATCAATGTTCATAAAAAGCAATTAGTGATTTTTTCAATTTACGTTTGAGTGTATACTGTCTCTTATATTTAAAGGGAGGGAATTCCAAAATTTAGGAGCAGTGAATGAAAAAAGTATTCTGGGTTAATGCTGTATGAGTTCTTGGCAAGTGATACCGATTGATTTGTCTAGTGGGATAATGATGGATTTCGTTATTTACTGTAAATATATTATTGAAGACAGTGGGCGATTCATGGTTATGATACTGAAACATAAGTACAGCAAGATTGAGGCGGTAAATATCATAATTTTTTAGTACATTATTGAGTGAAACAGACCATCTGTGTGGTGGCGATAATCAACATTACTTATAATTCGCATAGCCTTTTTCTGTAATAAAAAAAAACTCTGTCTAACAGGCATGCCGCACTGTTTCCCCATGCTAATATTCCATAATTAAGATATGGTAAAACCAGTGTGGAGTATAGTGATAGAATAATATTTCGCGGAAAAGACCATTTGAGTTTATTAATCATACCAATGTTTCTGGATATCAATTTACATATATTATCAATATGATGCTTCCATGAAAGTTTATTATCTATTATAGTGCCAAGAAATTTTGTTTCAATCACCTTCTGTATTTGTGTATTATCTATTAAAATCGGATGAGGTAGTTCGTTAAAAGTATTACTAAATAACATGTAATTTGTTTTTTCTAGATTTAGTGCTAATAAATCCATATTGCAACTGAATCCAGTTCAGAATTAAGCACATTACATTAAGTTTCTAGGCTTTTATGCGAAAAAAATAGATTAGTGTCATCTGCATACATAATAAAAGTCAATGAATTTGATGATCTATGAAAGTCATTTATATACAAAATAAAAAGTAAAGGGCCTAGAATAGAACCCTGTGGAACACCACAATTAATATTTCTTAAATGCGACATGCAATTTTCAATACAGACATATTGCTGTCGTTCGTATAAATAATTTCGAAACCAATCTGAAACAATGCCCCTTATGCCATAATGTGAGAGTTTGCTTAAGACAATTTCATGATCTATAATGTCGAATGCCTTACAGAAGTCTAAGAACATTCCTATTGTGTGGGTACCATTATCAATAGAACTTGTAATATTATTAATTAGAGACAGAAGAGCATGTGTTGTATTATGTTGTTTCTAAATCCGAACTGAGATTCATGTAAAATATCATTATTATTCAAAAAAGCCATTGTACGAGTAAAAACTACTTTTTCAAGCATTTTGGAAAAGGTGGTTAACAAAGATATTGGCCTGTAGTTTGACAGCGATAAGGGGTTACCCTTTTTTAAAATAGGGATTATTTTGCCTAATTTCATTTTGTTTGGAAAAACACCTGTGCTCAGAGATAGATTACATATATAAGTGAATGGTTCAACAATACTTGCTATAATTTTCTTGATTATAAAATTATCCAGACCATCATGTCCACAACTGCGTTTACTTATAAAACTGTTAACAATATCAAGGATTTCACCTTCATTTACAGGAGTAAAGAACATAGAATTAGGGTTAGGGTTTTGTAAGTAATCCTAAAATTTTCTATCACAGTTTGGTATCTAGTTTACTTGCTAAATTTGGACCTATTCCAACAAAATAATCATTGAAATGATCAACAATAACAAGATTATACCTCATTAAACACATTGATAGTTATGGAGAGAAAACTGGCTCCATTAGACATCGGTGGAAAGGAGTCTAGGACAATATTATGATATTCAGGTTTAATTCAGTAGTGGTTGGTTTAACCCCCCCCCCCCCCCACCACATGAAGATCTGGGGCACACACACACACACACATACACAAAGAAGTTGGTAGGACTACTGATTATCCTCGTGAAGACTATGAATACAAAATACTAAACAGAGAATGGTAGCTCAGTTTATCGATTTCAGGTTGGCAAATATAAACGAGAGTATGATACTGAATGATTGTGCAACATCAAAATTTGATGACGATTAATAAAACACCGGCGGATTTCCCCCAAAGTTGGTAGTAATACATGCTATCTCAATGAAGACCGGAACCTGTATCAAATATGACGTAAATGTCATGCTGAGGGAATCGAGTCGGTTTGCCAATTCTAGATTGGCAAAGACGCAATGTTCACAATTTCATACTTTAAATAAAGATAATATTCCAATCTTTGTACATTCATTCTGATTCACATAACTTCATAATTTAAATAAAGATAATATTCCAATCTTTGTACATTCATTCTGATTCACATAATAGGCCTATAGAGGGTATTACACTTTTACATGACCATGATGACAAAGAGATGTCTGAGATAATACAGCCAGACAAAAAAATAAAAAAATAAATAAAAAATAGCACTTATGGCCATTTTCTAAATTGTCTTTTGCTGAAAACACTTGGAACACAAACAAAAATATAAAGGAAAGGATGTGTATGATTATCATTATTAACCCAGGAGAAGTCCTAATTTATGTAATGACCTAGTCAATATGATATCTACAAGCAACTCCGGCGCACCTCAATTTATATAATTTTATATAATATTTTAAAATTTATTTTCAAACAAATAGAATGACGGGTTTGGGTATATCCTTTATGTCACTGTACAGTCAGTGACTGCCCTATTATACAGTGCGTATAAAAAGTACACACTTTGAAAATATCTACAAAATCATAATTTCGCAAAATCAATATGATTTCATCTTACAAAATTATTGGTGAAGGGTCTGTTTAATCAGATGACACTATCATAACTGAAAATATTTTACGCCTGAGTGAGTACTGGCTACTTTTTGAAAATCCTATAAATGCCTCACTCTTGAATATGATCGAAGTCCCTATCACGAAGTAACTGCATGTTCTCTGTTAACTATTAATAATTGATTTGAACAATCATTTAATCCTTAAACCTATACCTAGCCGTGCACACCCAAAATGATGTATCCAGAAATGGATAAAGGGAAGGGGGACGAGATAATCCCAAGTCAAGGGTTAAAAGTATCTCGACAGCTCAGTTCTTGTACAATCATAGCAAATTGTACTGATTTTTTTCCTGGGCCTTCAAGGATGAGCTACATCAGCTTCACCGAATGCTGGACACGCCACTGCCCCTTCCCCCTGTCTGTGGTGTCTTTTTAGGACACATCATTTAGCACCAAATCCCATTTTTGCTTGAAGGGCGTTGGAAAGATTGAATGCAGTAACAGGAGAACACCCCTAATATTTGCACGTTTTCTTCTTCAAATGTCTAATTCATCTTAAAAGTTACAGGACCCCAGTAATAACGTCTTCTTTGATGAAGAAGAATTCAAAAGAGAAGCAAATTTATTGATAAAAACCTTGTTTTAACATTTCTTCAATTACACATGTAAATGTGAAAGATATCATCAAGCATTACAGTGCGTCTTTTCGACATGCTCCAGACAGTAACTCATCCTCAACTGGGTGGGAGAGTTGGGGCAAAGAAACCAAATTAAAAATTCATAACCAGATTTTTTCTCTCTTCTTGAAAAAAAAAGAACATTTTGTTGGTCCATCTTCCTGTACTGCATTGCAGATTTTTGATAGTCTCCAGTAAAAAGGGAATTGTGTGCAGAAAGACATAATCTGTAATGTTTTGCGTAGGGCGTTTTAGTGTGTGTGTAGGGGGTGGGGTTTACGACTAGGTATAGGGTTAAGGATTCAAAGCAAGTATTGTAAGCTTGCGGTTACTGCCTAATAGGCACTTTGATCTAATTCAAGACTGGGGCATTTTGCGCAAACCATTTCCCCCTATTTTCCAAAAGTAGCCAGTACTCACTCAAACGTAAAATATTGTTAATTTTCATAGTGTCATCCGATTAAACAGACCCTCACCCATAATTTGATATGAAAATATCATATCAAAGTTGTAAAATTTTGAATAAAGGGGGTATTTTGAAAGTGTGTATTGTATTTCTTTTTTATACGCACTGTGTGTTCACAATTACTAAATATAGATAGTGGGAGGGCACTTCAATAAGGGGGGGGGGGGGGCTAAAATAAACTTTGGTGAAGCCTCCGTTTATAAATATATATACATATATGTTCCTTTATAAATGAAAGATGAAATATTCGTTGTTGCATACAGTCACAAAAAGATATAGGACTTCTGGAAAATTCTTTCTTGATTTTATTCCTGTTTAGAAAGAAAAGCTATTTTTACTATTCACTCTGTGCTTGCCCGTTGACATCGTGTTTTTAACGATGCATAATCACCAACTCATTAATTCTGACACTCAAATGAAAAAAAAATCAAAGGAAAGAGTAAGGAAATAAATTGATTGATTTGATTATCAATATATTAATCCAAAATATCTTGATCTAGCTTTTGAATGACTGCTGCTGATGGACGTCAGTCATATCGATATAACCGACCGCTATTATACCGAGCAAATCATTGCATCATCCCAAATGGCCAAGTATTTGTTGATTATCGATCGGTTTGGAATCGGTTTAGCAGTGGGACTAGGGTATTGTGTTAGATAGATGAGTTCTCTACAATATCGAACACAAGAGGGAGCAGTAACCATTGCCCTGTTCTTGCAGTCACATTACGACACATTATGATGTTTCGGTAATTAGAATTACATGTTACATCATGTAACATACGATGTCTGTTTACGCACAGTAAAAGACATGGATGAAATATCTTCAGAAGCAAAGACGGCACTCCAAGGAGGGGTTAGGCCGGGTCACAGAACCCCAATTTAAAAATTACTACCAAAAAGCTTCGTTTCTTTTAAAGTACCCCTTTCACATGTGCTTAGCGCCTCTTTCTTTTCAGATAAGTGCCCCCTTTCCCTTCTGATAATGACATTTTTCTTCTGTGTCCCTGTTTACTTCCCATTTCGGTATAAAAGGCTGTGCCCTATAGTGTTAAATTCCTGTTATAAACTGTCCTATTTAGCCTTCAAGAATTATTGGAGCAGTTTTGTACAGGGTAACAGGTTCCCCTACGGCTACAGCCCATAAGACTGGCAATGTGATCTCATGGCATTCTCTCCAATTCATTGAGGGTTCACCAGTGCGATAGCCCATGAGATCTTCAGTCGACGAGACCGATCACAAGACCGACAGCCGATGAAACAGCCCTCAAGACCGACAGCCGATGATGAAACAGCCCTCAAGACCGACAATGTCGATTTCGTGTGCCTTCTTTAAATGTTGTAATCACTAAACTAACAGCCCACGAGATCTCACAAATCATCGTCAAAACAATGATATATAAAGTATATGAACATAAAATCAAATTATTGGAAAACAGCCCTTAAATTATTATGAACGGACTGCTGCTGTTGTTAATATAAGATGCACAACCCATGATCTTCAGCATTACAAACATAAATCTCAATATTTTTGGTATCTCGCTTCGCTTGCTCGCAAATTAACTCATCAGTCCATTGCAACAATGATTACAAACAAATAATGAGGATATGATGCGGAAGCAGTACCTAGAAACACATACAGATAGAGACAATAAAATGTCGAAGATGATCCTTGATAAAGTATAAATCAAAATCAGGCCCTTAAACGATTCTTTTTGCTGTGACCAGAATTTTGTTTATTCAGTTGCTTATCTAGGAAATATGGCGCCTGAGGCAAACAATGAAGGTGCGCCCTATACCCCACCCCAACTTATCCACGTCACTGTACAAGCGAGGGAGCAAAGCGACAGAGCGGTAGAATTTTGTTTTCATTCTACCCCCCCCCCCCAAATTGCAATTTCTTATGCAATTTACCCAGGAAAATTTGCAATTAAGCACTGCGTTCGAGGGGTAGAAATCCGAATTTTGAACTTTGATGAACGGTTTTCTAGAAATTACTTCTCAAATGGGGCCCAACATTAATGGAAACCATTAAGAAATAGTCGAGAAATTTAGGAAGACAACGGAAGTTGACATTACTTTGAAATGTTGAACTTTTGTAAAAGCGATTTTATACATTTAATCCTATAAATAACCTATATCCTAATATTAAACGAGAGGATGATGAAACTTACATGATGGCGAGCAATGCAACGAAAATTATTTATCAATCTTGAGCCATTCAAAAACACTTTATACTATACTGGGGAGCGAAATTACGAGATCCTGGAGCAAGATTATGAAAGGAAGCAAAGCAATTTTGTACTTCAAACCTTCCACAACAGTATTTCTAATGCATTTACCCTGCAGATCGGGAGTGTGCAATCCAGAATGATGGCAATTTTCTTCATTTTCTCCTCATTTTCTTTCTCTCTTTTGCATTTTTATCCCCCTTCAAGCGCTAAGTCATTGACAAAGCCAAAATTTCGGCAGGGGGGGGGGGGGTGCAGACCCTGAAATCAATGCTGCCTGCAAAGATAACATTTATTGCTATAGGTCATTCTGCAAACCAATGCACCAGGGTTGGCGTCAGTGAAATCATCTTTAGATTGCCGTAATTTATAAAAAGAAAATCACCAATTAGAGTTAAAAAGCAAAGAAATACATCAAAAAATTCGTTGTTTGTTGATGCGACATGAAAAAAATAATGAAAAAAAAAATAATTGTTTGATTTTTATTATTTTGGGGCTGAAAAACTCATCCAACTGAGAATTGATGTATTTATGTTGTATAGTAACAAAATAAATCTTTTTGATATTTTTTTTCAACCCTGCAATACACACAATTTGCATTATTGTAGTTACATGTAACATTTTACTTACAGAAAATGTCGCAAGCGAGCACTGCATCGATCGGTACAGTTTCGAGTTTGTGAATTTGATAAACGGTCTTCTTTTCATTTCTTTCTCAATGGGGCGCAATGGGGTCGGGCACTCGGCACTGCGCGGAGAATATGTTTCAAGAGTTGAAGTCCACGCTACGCACCGTACCCTTTTTTAGCCTTAAATTTCACGTTTTGTATAATTTTACTTCTTGAAATTTTCAACATCACTTCTTTGCTAATCATTTTACACATTGATATCAAATAATTTGAATTTAAGTGTTTTGAAATGTGTAATATTAATGCGAAATTCAACACAAGTGTTTGCGATCAATTTAACTCTCAGGGCTCACTCAGCCGCGATTTTCCGCCAAGGCCGAGTTCGCCCTTGTGCCGAGTTAGCCCGGATCCGGGGCGCAATTAACTAAAATCTTGAACCTTTTTAAAATGCTGTTTATATAGCCAGTATAGGAGTGCGAAAATAAGAGATCCTGAAGCAATACATGTGAGGGAGCAAAGCGACCAAGCTTTAGAAAATTTCAAATTTTGAACCTTAGAAAAACTCAATTTCTAATGCACTTTACCCTGCGGACTGGGGACGCATAAATCTTAAGCATTATAAGTTTCTTCCATTTCTCTCTCTCTTTTTTTTTTGGCGCTCCTGCTTTCATTAGGTATCGCCTGGGGGAAGTGCCCCAATAGAAATCTGGGGGTGCTGCAGCACCCCAGCACCCGCCTCCCAGGCACCTGATCAAAGTAGAGGAATATAAGGGCATCTCAAACGAGCATTCCCGCTTAGATTTCAACATTTGAAGACGCACCCCCTTTCCCCAAAAACTGCTCTTGTGTGTTAGTGCCCTCACTTTAAAAGACGATTTGCCGCCCCTTCTACATCGTTTATAAATGACCGAACATCAGGTAAAATGGCACGTTTCATTTAAGTATTTGTTCTCATTGCAAGTTTATTTTGAACTTGGACCCACCAGATAGAGGGCAAAATGAATATTTGATTCGTCCCTGTTTTCACGAAGTGTCGGTAATGAGGAAAAACGCACATTTTTTTCAATTTTGAGTTTTTTGCATTTTTGGACATCATTCACTAACATCTTGAACCTCACAAAGTTTCAGATCATAATGATGTATAATTATGTAACTATGCCGATAACGTCAACAAGAAAATACCTAGTAAAAGGATTTTCTGTTTTCACGAAGTGACGGCTTACAACCGTCCCGTATGTTATACGTGTGCGGCTGAGATCTGTCATTTCGTGAAAACAAAGAAGAGCGAGTCCTTGAAATGACTTTGTGTTTCACGAAATGACATTTAAAAGCGCGGTGATCAAGTCCCATATGTTTTACACGCGCACGGCTGAGATCGTCACTTCGTGAAAATCCGTCACTACGTGTCCTTAGAATTTTGTGTTTTCACGAAATGACAGTTATGTTTACAGCTCATTTTCCCCCCAAATATAAACAAATAGGCAAATGATTAAACATAGAACTAAACACTGAATTATGATCTATCCCAGGATATAACATTTATTCACCCTCCATACATTAAAGAGGTTGAGATTATGCTTTAAAACTTTGACAGCGATATATTCAAAACTAACTCTCTTTTAGTTGCGCGCTCATCCGTCACTTCGTGAAAACAGTAACGAATTGTATAACAAGGAAGCCCCCTAGTTTTTCACTTACACCCTCTTGCATAGGATCAATAAGAGTTATTTTTTTCTACGTTATTTACAGTTCAGTGTAACGACCGAGTTCATATGAAAATAATTTACAAAGGAGCAAAGAACTCAAACGGTACGGGATTATTTTATTGTGATATAACGCCAGACAGCGACCTAAATCAGTGCCCGTCGCTTGCAGCTTGCCAGCCAGAGCTCTCAGCGCCGGAAATGCATGTGACGAGAAAGATTATTTGTTTTCAAACGTCTCTTAATGGAGAAAAAAGAGTAGGGAAAAGCATTTCTACTGTTAGCGACGCAGTATGAAAGAGAATCAGGAAAGTTAAGGTCTCTCGATGGTTCTTTTCCGCTCTCCGCCATTCTTCCGCACCGGATATTGTGTTTATGTGAGATAAAAACCTATCCCCGAAGCTAGCATGCACGGATCTGTGGAGCGAAACGACTACGTACGCTGATTTCTAGTTTCCCTCATGAGCAGACGATCGTTCTAATGCCGTACGGATCGCATGTGACCGAACTTGGCTGGAATGGGCTGTTGCTAACAAGACTCAACGAAAACCACAGGTAAGCTTGACAGAGAATATTTGTCTTCTATTTTTTTTGCTTAATTAATCTCCTGTTTTTATCCTATATGATAAGTCTCATTCAAGAGTCAGTATATATAAACCAAGACATTATTTTTCGATGTCTTTAAAATTACTGGTAGAGTTGACATGAGACACACGAGAATAAAAAAGGACAACATGATCGCCAGTTGGTTGCATGTTTTGTTTTAATGACGGGAAATAAAAAAAAGAAAAGAGTTTTTTAATTGGATCAAAATATTGATAATCTATAAACGAATTAAAATTTAAACTATCTTTCTGTCTTATTCAGTGCGAGATTTGTGGATCAATATCCTAGTCTGCGTGAATGCCGAAATAATTATCATAACAAGCAAACAAACAGAGTGAGCTGGTCAATTGTTATCTGAATTTTTCTTTTTCAATTTGAATTCTTTTCATTTATGATGTTTTGTAGTTTTCTCGAAAGTAATATGGATAAAGTCAATTTTAGAAAGTACAAAATCACACATTCTCGGTGGTCTTAATTCCATTTTCGTCTCCATACCGAGATGTGACATCGTTTCGTCATCATGACGTCATTCGGCACAAAACTTTCAACGCTAAATAATATACGTTTCCGGAAAACGTGGTATGTTATTTCCTACGGGAATACATTAGCCTGTTGACAACGGTCGGATTTAAGATGGATGAGTACGATTTCGTCATAGAATTAACATCAAAGTGAAAACATCAAACGAATATACTTTTCTTTAGGGCACGGCCTTCAGATCAAAGTTACTATTTGGAATGAATGAAAAAAACTCCTTGAAAATCGCTTTAGTATTTGCAAGCTGCTTAAAACAATCAAATTTTACATGCATGATATGTTTTCTCATAAGCCTCACCAACTCATCTGTTCATTATAAAAGTAGTGGTGGAAACGGTTGTACGATGTCACTCTCTTATGGCGCGTCAACCATTCCAATCGCAGATATAGTCCTACCTATGTCACCAAAGTGACGCCTCGTGTGCAAAGGGCATACAAAACACAGCGTGTTTGCGTGTTTGCGTGTTTAGACGGGTGGAAAGAGTGTCGGTAGTGACAAAGTGAACATCGTCACCGCTCTAATTTTCTGTTGAGAGGGAAAGGCATTGTCTTGGAAACAAAATAATTCTGCTCTACAATTCTGATCTTTCCAATGTGGTTAATGAGGTGAAATTTTGCTGTCTATAGTGTCTGTATAGACACGAGAAGTGGATAGTAACACGTTGTAGTTATTTCAGGGACGGGGAAATGTCTAAGGGTGCGTTTATACTTTCTTTGCGAAGGCAGAATGAGCGTTTTGAAACGCTCATCTAAAACACTCATCTATAAAACGCAGTTTCACTGGGTACTGTTTATACTTCTTTTCTCCAGGCGAGTGCGGGCTCTGTGCTGGTTTCGCACACCTCACTGTGCGTTTATACTTCCCCAGAAACCGTGTTTTTTTTGGAGAAACACCGATTCAAAACGCACCTTTTTTATGTTTTACACCGGCGTTTTAAATCGGCGATTATACGAAAATGACTGTAGACGCAACCGTGTTATGAACTAACGCGTACCAAAAGGATCATTCTGGCCTGAAAAATGGGAGCATAAACGCACCCTAAATACACGGACTCATATATGAAAGCGACGAAAACAAAAAGGCTGTAGTCGCCGTTGTTCACTCATTGGGGTTCGAGGTAATTAGCCACTTCCTACTTTGGCTGGGGGCCGCGCTTAAACTTGACCCCCTCTCAGTCTCCCCTGACTGAACTACGGGATGGTGGTATGCCCCCAACACAAAGAGAAGAAAGACAGATAGGGGGGGGGGGGGAGGGCGGAAAGGGGGGGGGGGCATAAGGACTCGAGAAGAATATAAGAGGACACCCTTCCAATACCATACCCTCCCCAGCTCGGTCACACCGCTCTAGTCATTCCATCCACTATCATAGGCGTAAAGGCACGTTTTTACCAGGAGTGACGCCCCTTGCACGAAAATCAATTTCCTGTTTCTGGATTTAGTGACCAAGGGAAAAACGGCACTTTTATTTCTTCATCAAAAACACCTGATGTGTATACAAATTACATATTAGGGCACTCCGCTGCCCGGCCGAATATTGGTATTTTCAAAATTCCACCGCCCCATACGCCTTTGTCCACCTTGTACGACCAGTTCTGCCCTCATCCAAAGTTAGACGAAATTTGTTACCCATTTGCCTTGACATACCATCCCCTCCTATAAAGTCGCGCTAGGGTGTATTAATGAAATATCGTGGCTTATTTTCTCTTGCAATTTGCTTATTTTCTCTTGCAATTTAATAATCATTTCATACTGGTATAGAGCGAAAAAAAAATAATTGCTTTGTGTAATGCTTTAGTGTATATAGGATAAAATTCTTCTTTAGTGGTAGTTTGAATCCCTATCTGTTTGTGGAAGGGATTTTCGTCTATTTCTCTGCACACAGCGATCTACATAAGACTAGTTACACCATTCGCTTTCTGCAGAAATATTTTTAGTAAAATGTGTTATCATGAAGAAAGGTGCCCAAAATATGAAAAGGCTCGTCACTCTCAAAGCCTAATGTGAGAGGGTTTAAAAATACCTCGGACGGTCATTTCGACACCCTTCTACCTTTTCCCCGTCCCCCGTTTCCCATCTCCGTCCTCACGTATTACCCCTTCCCCGCTGAGTCATCCTGGAATGGCTCATACGTCGCCGGCGGACGTGGCGAATTTAGGAGCGGAGAGGCGGTAACTAGGAAAGGAAGCAGCGGGGCGAGGAGTCGTGAACTCATCTGCGAGCTTTAATTTTATCCAATCTGCAAGCTCGCCAGTGTCCTTTAAGAAATACAGAATAAACTGTCCCAGGGTCTTCCTTTCTATGACATCAGCAAGCCTTTAAGTGACTGGTACTCACTTGATATTTTTGGTGGATTGCTGAGCAGAATGGGACCAGAATAAAAATGCTCTTTCGATAAAGTTGGTCAAACATACCATTCGCCTTTTTAGTTTCAGTCAAATAATATAGCAGTAGGCGAATTTAGTCTTTGGAGCGCCTTTTTATGTTCCAGTCAAATAATATAGCAGTAAGCGAATTTCGTCTTTGGAGCATCTTGTTATTGTGAAACAGAAAAGGCTTTATCTGATTCGACATTGTGACATAACATGACGGAGCCATGGAGTTCTTTTATGTTGGAGAAAAGCTTTGCATAGTTCTGTTCTGTAGAAAAATTTCTGATATTATGTAGGAGAAGTTCACATTCAGTCGACAAAATCATTATGGGCTATAGTTTAATTAACGTTTGACATACATGTTTCAAACGTGGTGCTTGATGGATTTTGATCTGGTGGTTCCAAGGGGGGAAGGGCAGGGGGCACTTGCCCAGGGCGGCACTTTAAGGGGGAGCATACCCCCCCCCCAAAAAAAAAAAAAAAAAAAAGAAAAGAAAGAGAGAGAGAGAGAGAGAGAGAGAGAACGTGGAAAAAAAGGAGGAAAATTAGGATATTTTAAGGATGATTATGAGCTCCACCTTTCAATATACGCGGGAAAGTGCATAAGAAATACGGTTCAAAATTCAAAAGTTTTTTAAGATCATTGCTCCCTCGCATAGTAATTCAGGATCTTGTAATTTCACGCCCTAATATACTGTCCAGTTCGTAAAATTTGTAACAAGCAAGCAAAGAAAAAAAAAAGGAAAAGAAAGAAAAAGGTAATCAGCGCTTTTTGGTGTTTTTTTTTTACTCCAAAATTCAGCCCCCCCCCCCCCCCCCCCCGGCTAGATCCGCCCCAGGGTTAAAGCGTATGAAATAGCATTATGAAAAGGTTCAACATTTGACCACAATAATAAAAAAAAAAAAGATAAATAAATAAATTTTGAGGTGCTTTGTTAAATTCTTCGAGAATGTTTCTCTGGGTTTTGTTAATTTTTGTGCCTATTTGAGGACGAAGTGGATTTGTGAATGTTCGAAATTCGAAAAGCTTTCGGTAAATTGCAGTGTTCGTTTGCAAATTTTCCTATATGGGTAAAAATAATGCATAAGAAAATGCGTTTTTGAGGGTTTGATATGAGGGAGAGAAAAAATCTACCGCTCGGTCGCTCTGCTTCCACGATACATGTTACGTTAGTTTGGGTAGGGGGAGGGGGGGGGGGGGGAGGCGCAATTTCATTGCTTACCCCGGGCGCCATAATCTCTAGATACGCCACTGGGCGGTCCAGCAGTTATTTGTTCGCTTTTTTCATTATTTCTGCATTAAGAAAAACCTCTTATGAAAAATTAATGGAAAATCAATGAACAATCAATGAACACTGACTATCAATTAGTCTGGAATTTCAAAGGAACATCCGACAAACACCCGTTTACACTGTATCGATCCATTGGAAAGTAGTACTTGTTTCGTCAAATGACTTTGGCATTTTAAAAGTTTGTACTACTTCGAACAAATAATATTCATCACAAATATTAAAAACAAATGTTAAGAATAAAGCTGTCTAAAACCATAACATTGTTTATTTTCGTGTTTTACGGGCTTTTTTTGGAGCTCTCGGCAAATACACAAACTCTCTTTTAGCGGATGAACAGGGAGAAGGGGGGGGGGGAGGACATGGCTCCTTTGTTCCCCTTGGCTACGCCTATGATCGCCGAGGACAAGATATCGTGAGTGAAAGGGGCTTTTGACGCAACTTGCCGGGTGATCTGAGATGGATCGCTTGCAATGACATTTTAAAAGACCAAATTCCGTCGCCCAAATGTTTTCACTAGATGCGTCATGTTATACCTTTTGTGGCGTTTGTTCATTAAAACCTTGTCTAACCATCATCAACTGAAATGTGTTTAACACTAAAAACAAAATTGCGCTACGATAAGAAGGACGTATCAAATGCGCTTCTTCTTGCTTTTAACAATTTGTTGGGGTATAATATAGCTACCAGATCATAAATTGTATTCTTGGCAAAATGACATTCACTGCCACCGATGGCGCAACTTTCTCCCGGGAGGGGGGGGGGGGGGGGTTGGGCTGATGGGGCAATGGAAGTGGTATTGGTGTTATATGGACAAAAAAGAGGGTATTTCTCTGGTTATAGGAACCTTTATTCCTTTCCCCTTTTCTCTGTCTCTCTCTTTGCCATGAAATGGGAAGTGGGTTAGTATAGCGACCCCAGCAGACAAGACTATTCCTTTTTTGTACACCCTACACAAGCTACAGCTAGCAAAAATCAAACCTATTGGTCGTATTTGCTATGAGCCTGAGAGAAAAGAAAGAAAGAAAAACAAAAGTATTGTAGACGCGAAAGACGCGTATTTCGCAACACCTTATACTTAAACTCAGATAACCCAAGCCTCTAATTCCCTCTGTTCCTCATGTTTCGGTTCAAGTATATAGGGAAATGAAATCTACGTACCCTCTCTCCATATCCCCCTTTGTGGTGTCTGATGTTGTCAGCATCTCAATCTCAAAACCAGAACTTGATCTTGCTTTGATAGATCACTCTTTTTCTTGTTTCAAGTGTTTCAATAAGTACCTTTAACGGTACCCTTGGGTATCAAATCGAAATGATCAGAACTTTGTAACCTTGTGCGCTCTTTCTAATCTTTTTCTTCATAATTCTTACTCTATTGCATTTGCAGCTTTAAAAAAAAAAACTGTAGGAAAAATTTATGTATTGTTTTGTGCAAATTACATTTATTTCAATTTCAAGTGTTTTTCAGCTTCGATACAAGTTCGACGTATTTATATTTGATTTTATCAACCATCTCAATCAACAGGCGAAGCTTACCTGTGGATAATTGAAAATGTGAAGATATTGTGATACAACTCCTTTCCAACAAGAGTTATCCTCACTGCATATGTATTTTTTTTTTTTACAAGTTCAAGAATTATCTCTTAGTAAAATTTTATGTTTCCTTTCGATGAATTTTAGGGGGGTTTTGAATACTGATGGCATTGTTTCGAATTTACTTGTGTTCTTGGTATATTTCTATCCACTGTCGATGTTGAGTAGCAGCCCCTCGGCGGAAACCAGCCTCGCCTCTCTGACGTCACCCGTCGCACAGCCAGCGGAAACTTGGTATTATCTCTATTGGCCTTATCGAACGAACCAAGCCTCTGCGGGATGACCAGTCTGTGCCCCCCCCCTCATTTTCCTTTTCTCAGCTTTTGGCTCCCCCCCCCCCCCCGAAGAAAGCCTTTACGGGGCGGCTAGCCAGTGTCCCCCCTCGATCTCGACTCTTTCCAAAATGTTTCTCTTTGATCCTTCTCCCCTATCTCTCTCCCATCTTTCTCTTTCTCCCTCTCTCTTTCTCTCTCTCTCTCTCTCTCTCTCTCTCAAACACACACACACCCACACACCTTTTCTCTTCCACCTCTCTCTATCCCGTTCTCTCTTTCCCTCTTATAATCGAGTTTTTATGGGGCGGCTAGCCAGTGTCCCCTGGGATCTCGACTCTTTCCCCCTTTTCTCTGATCTCTTTCTCCTATCACTAAATAAGTAGCCACTGCAAACGACACACTCGAAGAAGAAGAAAAAAATCCCCTTGTTATCAAGATGGCCCCTCCATCTACCATTTTTTTCTCTCTCTCACTTCTGTATTCATCAAAGATCTCTATATGATACACGCACACGCACACACAAAAATGAAAAAAAAAAAAAAAATGACATTCCTCTTCAGGGACGACTCGAGGGAAGGGAGGGTGTGCATTCGAAATGTCGGCAAGCTTTAATTTTTTTTTGAAGGCCTAGGTCTTGTCAGCAAATCGAAAATCTGAGACCCTTTTAACCATTTTTTTTTCCAAGTTGGAATATTTTGGGGTAATTATGACAGTAAATTTGTCCGACATGTACATTGCCATTTAAAACGGTCTAGCGTCACCTCTGACTCTCTGTTGGAAATTGACTATACTCAGTGGCGTATTCTGGACCTTGGCTTCAGGGAGGAGGGGGGGGGGGGGGACATTCGAGCCAATGCTGATCCAGAAAAAATACTTTTCAGGCCCTAATTTACGTCGGAAGGATTGGGGATAGGACGTCCGAAGTTCGTTTCACTCATCTATTCATAATGAGCAAATCATGCTTTTGATTTCATTGTTTAAAAAAAAAATCCCTTTAGTGTCATTAGCAGTATATCTGATATTTGCGAGCGATCAAGTTTTTGCCTCATTGTGTTTTGACGAAAAGTATTTGAACAGCTTTATTCTTTATAATTTTCATTCATGCATAAACTATTGATTTGTATTTTTGAAAATATTTAAGATTTTTTTCAATACATATATAGACCTAATTATAAGAGAGGCGTTCAAATTCGCTCTGTTTGGCTTAAAACGATCCCCAGTATTAGCTCTGTATATTTCGATGATTGACTTCCAAATGCCTACTTTACAATTATCATGTAGTATTGTTTAGTTAGAAAATTTTAAGACATTTTTTGAAAAATATTTATGAGGTTTAAAAAATGCAATTTGATTATGATTTCGTTTGAAGTAAATGCATTCATAATGATTGAAAGAGTCAGTTATTATTTTTTTTTCATGGTTGAAAATCTGTCGGGGGGGGGGGGGAATTACCCCCTTGCATTGCCCCCTTCAAATAAGCTAGTGCTAATACAGAAAGTTGCATTTATGACTACAGACTTTCGGACGGGTTTATAAATAAGATTGCACGGCAATATTTCAATCACATTGCACATCCGTGTTTACTGCACAGTACTGATGCACTAAATGCGGAAAGGACGATTCTCAGTTGAAGAAGAAGAAAAAAGAAAAAGGGATGACGAAAAACCATTGTATTCTAAAATGTCAACTGTCAAAATGATTTTAACTGCCTCTTATATAGTAAATAATAAATATCAAAATTGTAGGTGAAAAGTTGATTCGTTATGAACAAGAAGTCGATTAATTGTGATTACAAAGCATGGTCTTAATTCCGTCCCACGCAAGAGCACGCAATGATAACAAAATATGACAAAGAAAGATTGTTTTTGAATCCTCCCTGTATACATCATTATAGGTTCCTTGCAAAAAGTGGTTCTGACAGTATATTGATTAAATTGCTCATAAACTAATATATTGTAAATGTCGTAGATGGTCTTATCTCCTTTCGTCTGCTTATTAACCAACGCTCTCTTTGGCATAACGTCAATCAAAGATGACGGTAGACAAAATACCCAGCTTGGACTTTGAGTTATTTTTTAGAAGGGTAATTGAAATCCAATGTGACACATTTATCTTTACCCCAGTGTTTTGTCATTTTCAACACAAAGCAATAGTGATATTATATACCACTATTTACCCTCAAATGATGTGTTTTGTTCTTGTTTTTGTTCTTCTATTTTTAAAATCACAATTTTTTTTTTCACTATACAATTTGCATATAATATGTACACGTATTTTTGATTTTGCTGGGTATATTGGTAGGAAATAGGAATTGAAATGTTTCTTCGTAATATTGCGGCTTGTTTTTTTGTGACATATAGAAACCGCGCCTTCCATAAGTTCTAATTTCGACGTTCATACTGGCATAGCACGTCGCTTCGTTCGCTGTTTCGAGAACTTTCCGAGGCGCATGACCCGGTAGTATCGGTCAGGCCAAATTTCCGTCGATTTCCGTTATTTCCTGTTGCAACTTCCCTTAACGTGGGATTGAGCAGTTTTACATGGTAAATAACTCGAAAAACAAAGTCATGTCGCTATTAGCTACGAAGATAGAAAATGGCAGATATCTTCCATGGCATTTGCGCAAAACCTATACCAACAGCCAGGGGAGGGGGCTACATCCAAAATGTATCGATTTCAGAGAATGAATGCAGGGGAATAGTCCAGATAAAAATGTCCAGATCAAAAACTTACGGTCAACCTTTATCTCTCTATGAATCAGCTGATCATTCAAGTTTTGCCACGGTAGCAAACATTCATAATGATCTGCGATTATACATTTCGACGCCCCGGTTCTCTCATTTCGACACGAACCAGATGAATACTTAAAAAAATTCGTGGACTCCCTTCAGCTGGACTGCCCCACTCCCGCCCCTTTAGCCAAAGCATCTGATATACCGAAGCTGTGGTCTTTAAGCAGGCCTATATAAATGAGAATGATCCTGGGATTTGACCCCCCCCCCCCCCCAAAAAAAAAAAAAAAAAAAAAAAAAGAAAAAGAAAAAACAAACAACAACAAAAAAAAAAAACAAACAAACAAAACAAAACAAAAAAACACTTAAGGGGAAACTATAATTTCCAGGTTGAATATTAACCTAGTGACATGAGATGGAATTAAACGAGAGGAAAAATAAAAATTGAAGAATAACTTTATCAAAAAATAATAAATTTCTGTATTTAAGTAATTTGAGTGTAATTTCTTACCACCCTCCTCGAACGAATACAATTTTGTACATGTATTTATTTTTTTCAAACATGTCGAATTTTCAAACAATAGTTAGGTCATTATTGTTTAGAGTGTTGTCATAACCAAACACAATAGGCTACCATATTCAAGCTTGCTCATGATCGTATAAAGCTAAATAAACCACTCTACATGATATTTATCAATTTGTAATTAATATTTATCTTTTTTTCTCTTTTAATTTAATGTAGTATTGTCAGTGCCATTCCCTGAGCTACGGTATTTTGATTCTTACGTCACAGCGAGAATACGATCTAGAACGAGCGTTGGTTGGTCATCTTAATAATGGCAGGTGCTAAAGAGAACGACACTGAAAACACGAATGGGAATGTAGAACAAACCCCAACACAGTCATCGACTAAATCAATCACCTCAAAGCCCGTGAAAATCAAACTCGAGGTCATTGCTGACGATGAGGATGACGAAAAGGACGTTGTCGTCGAAGAAAAGAACCGGCGGAAGGATTTGAAGGCGATATTGACATCAGGTGGGAAGAAATCACCCGTTCAGAAGAGGGAGACGGATGATGGCGATATCGGAAAAGTTGGCAGTCGGAGGAGTTCAAACAACGAAGGCGACGCCGGAATGTTTTCAGCATCAGTAGAAAACGAAGATGCTGGATCGGATGATCTCAGTCACGATCGATATTCTCCGTTTGAAGGAATAGTAAGTTCAGAATAGATCTTTGATAATTATTAACGTTGAGGCCTGAAGCCTTATATATTACGTCTACCCACATTTCAAAACATCGGGCTTCGCTCTTCATCATGCAGTGTCGATTGCTAGATGGGGGGAAGGATTTACCCCCCCCCCCCTATACGAAATCGGAGGCCGCCACGTCAGCCTAGCTGCCCCGTTCAAAAAAAGATTGTGAGAGCGACGATCCCGGCCCCCTGGCCCTGGCCCTGGCCACCGCCCCACCCCCGCCACCCTTCCCGTACCGTAACCTCGACCTGCATATAAATATAATATAATAGCGATTAGCGTGCGCGCTAGTTCAGGCTCAGCAAGCGCAAGCGAAGCGCGCACTATGCTTCACTAACTATTAATATCGCGAGCGCGTACTAGCGCTAATGAGCGTGAGCGTAATGATTAGCGTATACGCGCTGCACGGTTAGATAGCTGCGCGTGCGCTAAAATACGTTACGTTAATTACCAGCTGATCATGATATCAGATCAGCTAGCTAGTTGGCATGTTTTGCTTAAATTAACCGATCTCAAAATTCAAAGATAACGAAGGATGAGGAGAATTAGGCTGCGCTGATAAGTACCGATTGTTCCAAAATGATGCCGAATGGTGTGATGCACATGCCAGAGGGCATGTTTATGATGGTGCCGGAACAAGGGCCCGGAGCTGGACCTAGTATGATGGCTCCAATACCTCCAATACCTCTGTCATCCATGGGCATGCCAATGCAAATGCCTTCGCCAATGGGAATGCCAATGCAGCCTATGCCTGCTCCAGGCCCCTGCCCCATCTCCGTACCGGGTAATGAAAGTTGCGGAGCGCAAGAGAATGTATCCGGTGCTGCTGTAGCGTATTACACTGTTGAATTCATCAAGGTAGGATTCCCGAGTAGACCCTCTAGCTAGGCCTATTCTCCTTATTAACCCAGCAGGTTAGATTCTACTTTCTAGTCAGTCGAGTCTAAAGTTTAATTTAATGATAAAACTTCCAAGTCTGGTTTAAGATTCTTACTTAGGCCTAGCTCTTAGCCTAACTTAGCTAGACGACTCGAGTCTAAGTTAGAGACAGGTAACCTAGCTAGGCCCCTAACTAACTTTGAAAAATAAAGTTAAACTAGACATACTAGAGTCTAGAGAGGTCTAGACCTAGATCTAATAATAATAAAGCATAACAAACTACGGGGTATACATGTCCATGCTAGAAGTATTATTATTAGGCCGAAACGAATCTACCGGTAGCTGTTTAAATCTATTCAGTAAATATTCTATTTCTAAGGTACCCAGACATTGTGTGTCCGGACAGGTTGGTTATCCGGACAGGTCATTTTTAAACAGTAAATCAAACAACTTTTCATGTAAATTTTCACAAATTTTTCACAGCATAGGTTGAAAATTATGTGAATTGCAAATATTCACGGAGTTTAATGTTACTTGATGCATATTTTTCGTAAAATCCTACGACAAAATTGGTCCCGACACACAACCCCCCCTCCCCCCATCAGTGGTAGATCATACCTAGCTTAAAAATCTAGATCTAACGTTTCTAGATCTAGTTAGAACTAGCTTTAGGTAAGTGAGATAAGTAAACAAATGCGGTGGAAAATAGATTGAAAGTGGGAGAGCATTTACAATATCATCTTACAAATACAACAGGGGTGTCGATCCGTTTTTCGGATGGGGGGGGGGGGGGGGAGACAACCTAACAGCGTAAACCATGTTCATTTCGCGCATGATTTTTTAACGCCTCTTATCATAGTCTTTACTGGCCTACCCAGCTTCTCCACGGTATGATTAGAGAATTTTCGGAGCGCGCGGCAATATTGAAGTCTCATCGTGATACTAACAAAAGTAACAAGTTAGTTTTGTATTTAATTGCTTAGAAGGTTTCCTTTCCCGAGTTTTGCATCATTTTTCCTTATTTCATTTACACCTCCGGATTTTCCTTTCCAATATTTCCTTTGGGGGCAACTGCCCCCACCCCACCCCCCAAGGATCGACGCCCCTGCCTTACAAGGAGCCCGACAAAACAGGTGAACATGGTGAATAGATATCTAGATTCTCAGTGATTATATAGGTGAATACAAGAGCTTGGCTTTAGTTTAAGACAAAAAGAAGAAAAATAACAGAACGGAAGGGTGGGCGGCACTTTCGTTTCATCATCGGATCTAACTTCTAAGTTAAAGCCTTAGCTTAGGGTCTATTTATTGAGCCAGTAAGATTTTGAAATAAACTTCGATCTTCAAATTTTCAGCTTCCATTTCTATGATACAATCCAACAAGATTTGGGGCCTATCCATTGTCGTCATATAGATCTAAGCTCCTGCTTCTTGTAGGAATCTCTCCTTTTTTAATTTCCCAATCTCATACACCTTGACTGTGTCGTTACATCTGCACCTACAATTTCCAACTAAATGAGGATTGGAGGACACTGTCCAGACTCAAGGCATGATAGTTGATACAGTATATCGAATTAGCATGATTAAGGTCTACGGTAGATCTCTAGATCAAGGACAAGAGGAAGAGGAAGAGGAAGAGGAAGAGGAAGAAGAAGAAGAAGAAGAAGAAGAAGAAGAAGAAGAAGAAGAAGAAGAAGGAGGAGGAGAAGGAGGGGGAGGGGGAGAAGAAAAAAGAGGCAAAAAAGGAGGAGGAGACAAAGAAGAATTAAAAAAAAAGGAGAAGAAAGAGACAAGACAAAAGGAAAAAGAAGAAAACGAAGGAGATGAAGGGGGAAGATGAGAAGAAAACAAATGATGATGATAACAGCAATAATTATAACAATAATAATAATATTAATGATGAAATCAAAATAGTATTAATGATAAGAATAACAATAATAATGAAAAATACGATAATGACAATATCATTACATAATAATGAATATAATTAGAGGAAGAATATTAAAGAAAAAGAAGAAAAGGAAAGATATTCTAACTTCTCGTCCCTGTCTACTTCCTTTTAGTCCCCAGGGCCCCGTTTCATGAAACTTGCTTTCACTGACAATTTACAATAACTGTTATAAGCTACAGAAATCCTTGCATCTGATTGGCTGAGAGCAAATTTGTCGGTGAAAATCACTGACAAGACACTTGATGAAACGCTCCCCCGAACTACCCCCCCCCCCTTTTTGGCAGGGGGGGGGGGATTGACATGAAATACAGAATATATCCTGTAGAATTCTGAGCCCTAGTATTTAATGTGTCGGCTCACTGTGTTTCTTCCCATTTACTTGTCATGCAGTGTGAGAACTCTGAGAATGATGACTTCAGCCCGATCCAGGACCAGAATGGTAACGTGGTACTTGAAGTCGACTGCGGATCTAACAGTGCCTTACTCTACGTCAACAAACTCTGTCAGGGCTCTAAAGGACAGTGCATCCTTTTCGAGGTAAGGATTACAAAATTCACAATGAACTTCTTTTGCTGGATCCATGCAAATGCAATGTCATGATCCACGATCTTGTTTTTACTAAGACTAAAACCTCGATCCCGAATTGAAGTCGCCGATTGATTTACTTAATATGCATGTAGTTATGACAAGGGCGTCGATTTTTGGGATGGACAGGGGCAAACTTGGATCCTATAGAGCGAAATATTCCAATCGATTTGTTCTCCCTTCCCAACCCAAGTCCGGAAGATGGATCGACCCGCATTTACATCGTGCATTAGTATTATTAGATTGATGTACCTCTTATTTTGTAGGCCTACATGTATAGCGTCGTTTGGAAAAAAATATGTTACTGTGTATTTTTAATTTTGATAGTTTACTTCCATTCATATAAAGTCTTGTCATTTAAAGCTGTAAAGGTAGGATAATGGCCTATATGGTGTTGGTGATTGATAAATATAGACCTACATGTACATGTACTTGCTCGCGGAAATAATTTCTTCTAAGATACGTATCCGGACAACTACCCCCTGGACAATTACCCCCCGGACAACCACCCCCCGGAAAACCACCCCCTGGACGACTACCCCCCTAGGACAACTACCCCCCCAGGACAACTACCCCCTAGGACAACTACCCCCCAGGACAACTACCCCCAGGACAATTACCCCCCAGGACAACTACCCCCCAGGACAATTACCCCCCGGACAACTACCCCCCGAACAACTACCCCCCGAACAACTACCCCCTGGACAGCTACCCCCGGAAAAATTGTCCTGGGGGTAATTGTCCTGGGGGGGGGGGGTAGTTGTCCTGGGGGGTAGTTGCCCTGGGGGGTAGTTGTCCTGGGGGTAGTTGTCCTGGGGGGTAGATGTCCTAGGGGGGTAGTCGTCCAGGGGGTGGTTTTCCGGGGGTAGTTGTCCGGGGGGTAGTTGTCTAGGGGGTAGTTGTCCTAGAATCCTAAGATAAGTATACTATAATACTCTGACATTTCATGTACTCGTATCCCTTTTAGAGAGTCTATATTTCTTCCTCGAAGGAAACAACTGAATATGTAGTAAGATCTGAAAACTTCCGTTTGAATTATGTATGGTGAGAGGTTTGTAGTTATGATCTGTTTCATTGTAGTGCTGTATTACGATTTTAATCATGAAGGTATAGGTTTGAACACATTTTATAAGTCATCACTTCCCAGTATCTGCTCATTGTTGTAGTAGTACATCTTTAAGAGCTCATTATTTTTTTTTTTATTATAGCCTAAGCTTCAAAGTTCTTTATCATTTAGGACCGTTGGTATACACCCAATGAATTCCAGTTCATCAGCGGGCGAGAGACGGCAAAGGATTGGAAGAGAAGCATACGACATCGAGGCAAGAGTCTCAAGATTCTGATGGGGCGTGGTCTTTTAAGGGCACATCCACTTATGTGTGAGTGCGACACTTGCCGACTCAACTTCGCTTCTGTAAGTATGCATGTAGTAGATAATAGGGAGGAAGAGTTAGTGAGAACACAAAGCAATGTTCAGAGTATGATTGTATAAAAGTGTCCTATTAAAAACAAGTCTTGGGCTCTTTCATTATATCGAATCGTAGCTCCAAGAAAAAAAAATGCAGTGCACGCTAGGACGGTTATACAAAAGAAACGCATTATTTCTTGAAAAACTGTTTTCAGTTCTGTATTTTTTTCTTCAACGCCGGCAACACCCCCTAACTGCTTTCTTTAACAAGACGGTTGGTCTGACTCAACGAACTCAAACACTAAAACGCTGTAAAAACTATAATGCCAAGAGAATGGCAGAAAAGAGAGTGATTGACGAAGGGAAAGCGGGAAATTGGTGTGCCTGAAAGGAGAGATAGATGAATGGAATTAATGGAATTAAACTAGCATTTAAATACATAGACTGAAGACATTAGGATGATGTTAGTTGGTGTAGTGGTCATTTTCTGGTCTGTCTATACAAGGACACAGGTTCGATCATAATTCGGATCTTTCGGATGGTGGCGTTTTATAAAAGACACATCAGTAATACCCAATAAGACAAAAATTATTTGTACACACATTCCTGATACTTCTCTTTTGACATTTACTTCATGTATTTCATGATAGCCCGGATCTCGTATCAAACACGGCTTCTGTCATGTCTGTTAAGTCTTTAGCTTCGGAATTGTAATGTACTTTAGTTCAGGCGGTTTGCGATGGTATCCTGTAGCGCGCTGAAAATTCTCCACTGAACTCTAATCGGTGTAGGAATTTTGCTAGTGTGCCAGACAACCCCTAGGGCCCGATTTCCGAATGTTCATCTACATGTATTTACATGTAGTTTTTAAATTTTTTATTATGGTAATGTCTGACGCCCGCAAAATGGAACGTACGAAGTTTAATATCTACATTAGATTTCAAGCGACGGAAACAGAAGAGCTCTGTCTATTGACTATTAGATTTTGACTGTAAAGTATAGAATTGAGCTTTAGAATATCGAGGCATTTTAAAGGTTGAAGGAATAGGTATCAAACGTCCTCTTATTCTACATGTACATCAGCGTTTTTTTTTAGTGTTTGTTTTGTTTTGTTTTGTTTTTTTTACCTTAAGACTTATTACCCTCGCTGTTAATCTAAGCCACAAGTACTTATCGCTGGAAACTGAAGATTTCTTTTGTAGCTTGTCATTTTGTGTGGTGGGAACTAGCTGAAATAATGGGAAAATACAACTAAGAAAATTGTAATACCTTTTTTCAAGGAGAGGGGTGTGGCTCTCAATCAATTGGTTGTCCCCCCCCCCCCCCCGACGCAAATGAACAGTGATATTTTACATTTCATTTAAAAATGATGCTTATTTGGATGTAGAGATGTGATCTATAGGGTTTGGTCAACAAAATGGGGGAAAACATTTTTGTCAAGCCCCACCCACAAATTGTGGGCAGGGCTTCAAGTTCAGCGTAACAGACTGGACATGAATTTACCAAGCCATTTCTGCTTTGATACACCTAAGCTCTCCGCAATGGAAAATTTTGAAACAGAATATGTGTATTCATGTTATTACTTGTTGGTACCTTTTTGAAACCTGCTAGTATACATTTGAAATTTCATTTTGCTTTTGGTGGAAAATGCCAAAAAGTGAGCGTGACAGACGGGTCACACTGAGATTATACACAAAAAACAATTTTTAAAGACAACCAAATTTCCAGAATTAAATACCTTAGTCTCATGTTCTAAAGGGGTTTATGGGTCATCTTTAATATCATGAAACATAATAGTAAAAGGATTTTAACTTTCATCCATCAGAAAATTTTCATGTAGTCCCATCCATATATATTTTTGCTGTAGATGCCAAATGTGACAGACGGGACATTACTTTATGATTGATAATTATCTTCATAATATCGAATTCTGCCAAGTTAGCAGTAGAAATAAATTTCCCCCTATCAAAGAGCAAGACTACAAAATCTTATTCCAAAACAATGATCCAATTTATTGTAAATGCAAAAAGTACCTTAAAAAACGTGACAGACGGGACAAAAATCCATTTGACCTTTGACCTCCTTTAAATCAGAAGAATAATAATACTTTTTGTATATAAACATAAAATTCCCCTTAGTCCTAACCAGATTTAATTAACTTTGTTATGATAACAGATGAAATCTCTAAAAATGACTCAATATGTAATTAATCACATTTTACCGTAAAGATGTGTAATTTCATTTACAGGTTAAAAAATGGCTATTTTGGGTCAAAATATTTTAAAAATTAAAAAACTGAATATTGTCCAAAACAGTTTGAATCATGCATATTCAAATGACATTGAAGGAAAATGTTCAACTTAAGCTTTGTTTTTTTTACCTAAAGTTGACATTTTCAAGGAATTATCCTACATTATCTATTCTAATATCAATTCTCGTAAGATATATTATTCATAGTAGAATTATGATATATGATTCCATGTATTCATTTCCTTGTTTCGCACTCTTAAGGCGTACTTTCATAGTCCAATTAATAGTCATCATATATTCCACGAATGTCAAGAATCAACACATTTACAGAGGCATGTAACAAAATATACAAGGAAATCACCAATACGTCATGTAATACAATATGCAGACGATCTTGAATTGAACCAATAAGTTATCGCAAAACAAGCGGAAATAATGGCCGGTGAAGCGATTGGGAAAAATATTTAACACGGCAGGAAACCGCGCAGCGCCATAACGGAAACGAGACTCCACGCGCGAGAGGTTATCCTCTGGCGCGGCTCCCATGATCCATAGCGCCGACTAACGGAAACCTCACGACATCCGGATTGGGTCATGGGTCATAAAATGATTAAAAGACAGTAAACGAGGATGGTAAAATTAACATGTCCATGTACAAGAAGATGTTTCTTTTTCTTATTTTTTTTTTATTATTGTAAAGCGCCTTGAGCATGGTTTTATGGAAAGGCGCTATATAAACACCAATATGTATGTATTTATGTATATAAAGACTGACCATACAAAAATGTAATTTCTCAAAACATGTGCATGCATAATATGAAAGCTTCATTCTGCTTGTACAGGCATTTAGAAATTTAAGAACTGCTATAGTTGTTTCAAAATCTTATCTTTTTTCAAAAAAATCGTGTATTTTTTTCACTAAGATATAATATCGAAAACAAAAGTGTTTCTTGAAAATACAATACAAGTCCTGTTTTTTTTCAAGAATGTATAAAAAAAGACGATAAAGTTGGTATGTTGATATCGAATAAGGTATACAGCATAGATTTACTTTGTTCTGAATTCAGCTGTATTGAATAAAAACTGCCTCAACGATATGGACGAGCGACGATGAATTTGCCACAAATGCGAATATCAAGAGCGCCAGCTTTCACTAGCTGTCAGACTGTTATTCAGTATCTAATTACCATATATGCGAAAAACTGAATCATAAGTTCTCAAAGTACATTGCAAATCGCTATCTCCGTAAAAGTTGAGCAGCAACAACAAAAATGAAATTAAGGCCTGGTATGGGATCGTTAATTATCAAAGTGGTTGTGTAGTTCGCAGTCCTACTAATTCACATGACTTCTTTTTTTTTTTAATACAAAGGGGAGAAAGAGAATAAATGTTTCCCTTTGTAAACTAGTTGGTTGTCGTATACCACATTGTACTTTCTATACCGAGAAGAGTATAAATAATCGAGGAGCATACATAAAAACTAATCGAGGATGGGCACGGGGTTGTGAACAACAAACAGGTCAACGAAGTGATATAATAATTGAAAATAGATTGTGGATGATAGGTAACAAAAATATAGAAGAATAAAAGATGAAAGTTGAATACGGGATAGACAAGGAATGTGATGAGTAAATTGGTAAGATGCTGAAGATGACGATAGCATCTTTTATGGAATCGATCATAGGCGATTCTTGACACAAATGAAAATTAAATCATGTGCAAATGTCAGCATTTATTCTCAGACCCTTGGAGAGAGAGAGAGAGAGAGAGAGAGAGAGAGAGAGAGAGAGAGGGAGTTTCGTAACATGGAGAAGAAGCAGTGCAATATTAAAGTGCGCAATTAATTACAAAGAAATCAAAAGTTTTGGGCAGGTATACCCGTATACATCATGAAGGCTTATTCTCCATGCATGGCACACATTTTATGACGCAACCTATCTGTATAGACAAGATGAGATCGTAATCAATGATTCTATGCAGTCATTTTAATCTATGAGCCTCCCTTCAAAGGAAGGAGGCCCCTTGCACGAGGTTATCCGTCCTCAAGTCTCAGCTCATCCCGTGTTCCTGATTGTGCTACCGCTCGCTAAATCATCTCCAAAGTATCTACAAAGATTCGTTGAGCTCTAAACCCCCGCTAGCCCCTTCTCCCTGTATTTCCAGGCTATCACACACAAACATCCCCATCATCAACATTATCATCGCCCATTAATAAAAGAGAAGAGAGACAGAGAGGGAAAGAGAGAGTGAGAGGGAAAAAATGGCGATACAGTCTCACATCCTCTCCCCGCAACTCTCCCGGGGATTTCCTGCTGAGCCGCGGCCATCTGTAAGTGAATATGCGAGCGGAAGAACGTTCAGGAAGGAAGACGTCGGGGTAGGGCAGTCCAACTCGGGGTTTTCTTCTCCCTACAACTGGGGAGGAAAATCCGTCTAATTTGAAGTAAATTATCGAAAGCCTTGTTGCATTTGCACAGGATGAATTGTAAATACATTTTGACGCGGGTTCCTGTGTAGGAATGAGTGAGGGGACGCGGTCTTTGTGATGAGAAACGAGTGGTTTGCATAATAACATAGTGTGATATAAGAAAGAGAAAAAAGTGGACACATTTTTTGGCGCCAGGATGAGCATTGCATGACCAGAGGGAGAGCAGCGACGTGTATATCCAGTGCTGACTGACGTCCCATCAGAGTTCATTCTGACGCCATTTTGAAGTCTTTGTCTTGTCTTACTTCATTACCAATTTCTGGAGCTAATTTCACTCTGTTACTGCAACAAACTTGGGAAAAGGGATCCTTTACGATACAAAATATTGTCTTTTGAGTTTTGAAAGCCATCTTGCCTTTTTGTAGAAATTTTTGTCTACGCCAACTTCCAATTTTGTATTGTAGCGCACTCAGCGATTTCTCGAGGATATGGTGTTGGTAAGAACGAAAGCCCAGGCACGCTTTTTTTATAGTCATTTATCTGTACATATATGTAGATCATTTTCTGTTCATCTTTATTTTTTTTTCAAAGGCAATGTTTATAAATGTAATCGCATTACAAGACACGTGTATATGTACATGTACAAGAAAAAATGTGATTATGCTTTAAGATATTTGAAAGAATTTTCCATCTTCATTCATATCTTTCCTTAACATTTTGTTCTCCTACTTCCAAAAGAGGGAACGTGTGTGTGGGATTGTGTGTGTGTGTGTGTGGGGGGGGGGGGCGTTGTTATACAGTATTTCCTTTGTTTATGTTCGTCGTGTGCTGGTGTAGGATTTAACACGTACAAGACGCAATCGCTCACTACTCTCTTCCTTTTATTCTTTAGGCCTGTGGTCATGCGAAATTGTTTTCCATTTTTCTACAGAACGCAATCCATTTCCCGCGTATTTTCGCTAACTAAACAGAAACTGTAATACTTGTAAATGAATTTATAAGATGTACATGTATGTCATCATTTTTATTGTTTGTCTGGTGAATGGTGGGAATGCAGAAGGCCTTTTATTTGTCATTTCCATTTGAGATTGTACATGTTCAAATTAAACTAAATAATAGTTCGCTTTGTGATTTAATCCAATTATCTGAATTTATTGAAATATAATATTTATGAAAGTACTGTTATTATGACAATATTTCCAATCATTATTAGAAAACAGTAAATAATGGAGCTGTCATGACTGTTATTCTTAACATTAAATACAAACATAATGATCTCTGTTCAAACTTTTAATGAATGCAAGTGACATGTTGCTTGCATTGTACTCACTGTAAGTTTTATGTCAACTTTATATTATGATCTAATTCAATTGATTAGCTACAATTTCTATTGTGACAGCCTAAATACCAAAAGTATAAGTCATCCCGTGACCTTTACAATGTTATTATTGTAATCGTCAATCATCAATTACATCATTTCAGCTACGCAGAACGAAGAAAAAATTGTCTGCATTGTATAGATCCTATAAATTGTATACATTGTAGGACATTTCAGACATCATGCATTTCCCGACATTTTATTTGTTGTTGTCGTTGTTGTCGACAAAGGTAATTAAGAATGTCAGAAAATATTTCCAGTCTTACAGACTTCTAAGCATGCACGTTCGTGAATTCAAAAAGTCTTTCATCAATCATTCATAAATATTTCTCTTTCAGAAAGGACTTCGAATAGGTGATCGACGAGGCGCTGTGTCGACATCATCACCGAGCTCAAACGGATCGCTAGCTATGGTTGACAGATCAAGACTTCGCCGCACTACAGGGTTAGTGTGAAATAGTTTTTTTATATGGTAAAGAGGAGGTTAACAGTATCACATACCCATGGTAATATTTTTGATTTATTAATGAAATTGTTATACAGTAAACAATACTTATGAAACTGAAACATTAGCATATTAACTTCTATTTCAACATTTTCTTAGGCATATTTTCCCTCTTTTTTCTATTTTTGTTTACCCTTCTGAGCCAGCTATATATAAAAATACTACAAACACTGTCACCAATGTATGTTCACCTACTTCGACGTCTACTTCTATCAACTTAACTAATTCTATTCACACTAATACACATCTTCTACTCCTGGAAACGTTGAACGATATCTTGTTGCTTTGGCGTTTTATATTTATCTAATGTCCTTTTTCTTCTACATAAAATTTAGATAAGATTCACAATTTAGTGAAATGAAGTTTGATCATGTACTATTGACGCGAACTGCTACAGCGTGTTAAGGATCAGGGTAATTTAGTTGAGTACAAGCAATGATCATAAAAGGAAGTCCCACTTTGCCTCCCGACAAATTATAAATGAATGTGAAACTCTTAAGCTAATCAAACTTTTGTTTCACGCTGTGTGTGATCTGTTGTCTGCTAAACGTTCCCATCTATCTCTTGTTGGAATCATCTGAATTTGTCAATTCCTGTATAAATCAGTTCAAACGGAAATCCCCATTAGCGTCGTGGAAAATGATAAAAGACCTCACTTCTCTTTCTTTAGAGTATAGCAGGATGTTTGGGAAGGGGCGAAGGCTGCGTGACGGGGTGCATTATAATGACAGTTTCTATTGCCACTTACCAGATGAAATCAATTTGGATGACATTTATTGAACGTTTGGTTAAAAGGTGGTTATTTCCGACTGTAATAACGATCACAATGAAATCATCATGTATGTTTCGCAGGAATGTATGTGATTGTTCGATGAAAATTTATTCCACCGGCTACTTGAAATCACGTTATAAAGAAGAAGAAGAAGAAGAAAAATAAAGAAGATTAATAGCCATTTTCGTTTAAATTTCCTGGACAATATCACGTACTTGTAAGAGGTTTATCCGACTTGCATGTGACAACTGCTGCATACCACTTTATAATGTGGGAAAACGGTTGACAAAACGGCGGGGGGGGGGGTATTTTTTCTCTCTCAAACATCAAGTTTCAGTCATTAGTCTTTGTGATATATGTACATTGTCCATTATAAACAAAAAGAAGAAAAAAAAAACAGAACCGACTAAGAACATTTTCAAACCACCCACGAAGCGGTCCACAGAGTATTAGGGGATGACTATGGATGTGTTATACGTGAACAAAACATCTCAAACAGGAGGAGATGGATAATAGTAATTGTATCACATGATGTATACGCATCCTTTGGTTTCTTTTCTGATTTCAGACCAGACGGAGAAGGTGGTCACCTCAACGACATCATTGACCAACTCCAACACAGCAATAACAATGGTTATTCCAACGGCAGTCATCACCATTTCTATGATAATGGTCGTAAACGATCTCTAGGTGTCGACAATGTAAGTCCGACCGGTTCGAGCCCATCATCAATGCCCTGTGGACTTGCGCTGGTAAAACGACCACGTAGCGTCTCACCACGGGACGATGATATCTATGACGAACAGCAAAGGAAAATATTCGAAGCCGCTAATTCTCCAGAGCCGCAAAACATAGGTCAGTGTTAAATCGGGTAAAATGCTATATTTCAACAGAAAGTATTCTTTCTAGAATGAATATCATTCTGGTCACGTCTACACAGATACACACCGGTACAAACTTAAAAAGTTTGAATTGTGTGTGTATACAAATACCCACCAAACACGAGCTCCGAGAATGATGATTATGAACTAGTAACAACAATAATAATAATAATCCGCTTTTGTATACATGTACATGTATAATGCAGTTTGCTTCAAGAAATGCAGCCTTTTCCTGGCAAACATATTCAAACAATAAGATTCTTAAGAAAAGAAAAAAAAAAAAAAGGAAAAAGCGTTTTGCCGTTCATGCCTTCATCCCTGATGTGATAATGGAGTTTCATTGTTTACCTCGCAGAAAACCTCCGTCGTTCACTCAACATGAGCTCTAGTCGCTCCAACTCCCCATCTGGCGGAGATCGTGTCTCTCCCAGCACTGGATCGCATCAATCTCTCTACGGTAGCCATGGCAATGGACGCAACGCACCAACCGTCATGGTCGCCGCGTCCATCAACAACAATAATACCTCCGTAGCGAACGGAGCAGGTCCCGCTGATCTCAGTCGAAATTCATCGACATCGCCGACGAGTGGTGGCAACGTCACACCGACGGGATTGTTGATTTCACAAGCACCTCAGATGATGGTAAAACACCAGACGAAATCCCGTAAACAAACCGCTCCACAGCATCTTGATGTGGGGAATCATGGAGATGAGGTAAAGGAGATTACCGCTAAATGGACGCTGTCGGTCTCGGCACGTCTGTAAAACCTAGCTATGTCGATCAAGAAACAAATGGAAAAGGGAAATTGACAATAATATCGAGAGTTGCAAATACCATGTCTTTTTCCCCCTGTTTGATCATTCATCTAAAGGTTACAGTTACATGTAGGTGTCTTGGAATACATGTACACATGTATACTGGTAGTTTCCTTTTGTAGAGCAGTCTCTTTTACCCGTTCCTGTTCACTAGCTGTGAATGCCAAAAAGAATGTAAATGTTCATGTCAAAAAATATATCAGTGTTCACTACCCGTTAGTTACTGCATCCACACCATCGGCGAATGAAGAAATTTATTAAAAAGGAACAAATGGGATGAAATACAAATTTGCTGAGCAAGCTTGCGGTATTGTACCGTAGAAGCAGTAAAATCTCTTTACAAGAATAATTCCCACCTAGTACACTTCCCTTTACTTGTGATGACATCTTGTCAATGTTATGTTGCAGGTTCATCCTCATCGGAGCGCCCACATCATTCTATCGAGTTATTCTGGTCAACAATACAAAGCTAACGCTGCAGTTCGACCAAGGTAATGTAAACTACTAGATTTGGGTGCTTCTTTAAAAGAAAAGTTTTATTTCGAACTTTGGAAGCGTGTCCAGCAAACTACTCCCGGTCCCCTTTCCCGACAACTCATCGACGAGAAGAAATTCTGTAACACAACTCCCTCCTCTCAAACAACTTCCCAGACCAATATGCCCTCACGGGGCAACTACTTTAATACAGCTACAATTGTTCCATTCCAATCAAATCTCAATCAGGGGCAGTTGTTAGAGAATTTGAAACTGAGAAATGTCCATTACTCTTAAAATACTAACATATCGGCCGATGAAGTTATTGAAATATATTAGGCTATATATTGTTTTCTTTATGATTACGATGTAAATTCACTTTGAAAACGTTTGTGCTGATTCACATTTTCCAATTTAGAATTTCTCTTCTTTCATACTCATTGCATTGATGTAGAAACAGAAACAGAATTGAAATGGATACACAAGATCTTTATCTCCCCCCCCCCCCCCGCCCCTACAGATATCAGTCGACACCGGTCTACAACCATCGCGTTACAACCAACTCCTCGACGAACCACCATCACACCACAGGTAGCTCAGGGGAACTGAATCTATCAACTAATGGTGGCTCGCGACGAACACACTCTGCGATGACGTCATCTACACGAAGTCCATCTCAGCGAGCCCCTGGTACACCGGTCAAGATGATTGAGCTCACAAGGCCTGAGATCGTTCCATCGTCTAGCAGTGGATACAGCAGTAGACCTAGTAGCACGCACAGCGGCTCTAATCCAGGTAAACGAACAAACAACAACAGCCCCCCCAAAAAAGAAAAAAAAGATAAAAGATAAAACAAAAATGGACTACTCTGGGATGGACCCTTTTTAAAATCGGTTTCAAAGTACATGTACTCTACTACCTTTATATATTTACATCATTATCAAAATTTTCACTTTTGAATTCTGATCAATAAGTTATCATCTCACTGAGATAGCAATTAAAAATGGAAAAAGGCCACACATTCTAAATCATCTCTCATTTTAAGGCTTAAACGACACAATGGCAATCTACAGACATCCACTATAGCTCCATTAATGATCTAGATGTTTTATATATTACTATACAGCTTATAATGATTCAAAGCAATGGTTTAACATCTCATGAAGATTTCATCCTTTGCTATGTAAGTTTTCTATGTTTTTGTTGAAATTAAGGAAATACATTTTGTTAGCTATCCTGAATTAATAACAATCAAAATGAATAAATGAAAATAAATAAATAAAAGATCAGTGTTTGATATGAACATATTTAACAAATCATTGTTGCCAAATGGAGGTCGTATGATCCCTCAAACAATATGTTTATTATTATCTTTTTTCTTTTTCTTTTTTTTTTTTTTGGGGGGGGGGGGGAGGAGAGGGGAGGGGGAAGGGGTACTCTTATCACCAATTTCTTGCTACAGTCAATGTATAGAGTTGGCTAAAGGTTAGTGTCTATAGAAAGCCACTACATGTGGAGTAAATGATTACTTGCTTGTCAATCAGTCCTTCAAGATTTTTCAAACGTAAATTCTAATTAATAAAGTAATAATCAAACTGAGAAAGCACTGAAAAAAGGGGAAAGGACTGCAAAGTTCACATGAAGTCATAAACCTGCATTTTATGACCTAACCACCCAAAGAATCTACAGACATTGACCAGACATTCAGGCATCCATTGTCTGAAAAACCAAAAATGCAAATTCGTTTGAATTTCAACAACAGAATTTCTCTAGATTTACTCATGTACCCTGTAGTCATGAGGCATGTGATTCTCAATCTGATTTCGTTTTAAGTTGTAGTGATATGATATTACGACCCTGTGAGCATCACGGCATAAACCTGGTACTCTTGTCCATTTTCCCCTTTGTTAAGGTGAAGAAGGCAGATCACACACCCCTGTTCATTCTTCCATTGGCAACACTGATGCAGTCTTTCTTCCAGCAGATATAACATCATGGTCCATCTCAGATGTCTCCCATTTTGTGCAGTCTCTGAAGGGATGTGAGGACTACAGTCAAGTAAGTAGGAATACATAAATCTGGTTTCCATGGTTTATGGTTTGTAAATATCCAAGCCTTCACCAATTAGGATCAAAGTTAATGTTGAAACTATGGGCCTAGCCAGGGGGGAAGCACAAGGAGGAACATGCCCCCTTGCTATTCATCCGCAAACAACCCCCCCCCCCCAAAAAAAAAAAAAAAAAAAAAAAAAAATGAAAAAATGAAAATATCATGGAAAAAAATGACTCTTTGAATTGTTATGAAGCATTTATTTAAAAGGAAAATGTATTCAAATTGCTCTTAAAATCTCATAAATTAAAAGAATTTTTCAAAATTTTTCTAGCAATGTGACCTTGCAACACAACATTTTTAGGTAGATATCTGAAGCAAACCATCAAAAAGGTAAACAGAACTATTGGAGCATGTGTAAGTCATACAGAACGAATTTGAACCATCTCTTATATTATTCATGGAACTTAGATTCAAAATCTTCAAACATACAAATCAATATGCATGAATTATAAAGAATTAACTTGTCCAAACACAGTCAATCAAATCGGAATGAGGCTTCTCTTACTCGCAAATATCCAATAATTGTACTGTTGCTCATTACACCACTTTAGATGAAAATTAAAGTTAAATTAAAAGCATTGGTGTATGAGGCGGGGGCATGGGGCTGCCGCCCCCCCCCCCAAAAAAAAAAAAAAAAAAAAAATTGAGTTCACATATTCGGGCAACCACCATCTCATATCTGGGCACTGAATATGTGTTTCCTGTACATTTTCTCTTCAAAAAGTAAAAATTTTTGCTCGCTCATTTCACTTGCTTGCAAAAAAAATTTAGGAACTGGAAAGTTTTATGAATAGATGAAAGTAGCATTAGACGTCCAACCCACCCCAACTCTTCCGATGCAAATTAGGACCTGCTAAAGGATTTTTTTTTCTGGATCCACTGGCTCTAATGTTTGTGCCCCCTTGTTCAAAAAGTCTGGCTACGCCAGTGATCGAACTGACTGGTTTACTGCAGGAAAGTTTCTACCTGCATGTAGTTAATTGTGAGGATTTAAAACATAAGGCCGTGAAGAAATGTTCCATTGAATGTGTGTGTGTGGGGGGGGGGAGGGCTTGGGCTTTCCTGTTAACTGAATTTTCACTGTGCCATATTCAGCCTACATGTATATATCACTTTAAGAAAAATTTAGCAATGGCAAACTATCTTTGAAATGGGAAGGAACAATGTTTTAAAAGTTTAAATTTTCAGACACATACTGAAGGTATTTAGTTACAGTATTTACTTGGGACTTATGTTGTGTTTTGCATTTATTTCCATTTCCATTTTACTATGATTTTATGCAATGAAAGTGGCTTGTTAGATATACAATTGTGGTCAGAAAAAATCAACCATTGTATGATCTCTCTTTTTTACCACCTGATAGGTATTTCAGGAGCAGGCCATTGATGGGGAGATCCTCCCTGTACTCACAGAAGACCATCTCCTTCATAACATGGGTCTCAAGCTAGGTCCAGCTCTCAAGATCAGACTCCATGTTGCTCGACGTCTTGGCTTCACGCTAGATGGTCAGTACTGTAACACCAGCATACCTCCCCCTCCTCCTCCACATGCCCCACAACTACCACCATCATCATCAACGCCTCAGGAATCTACCGGGACCCCTGCCCTTCCTGGTCCGTCAACGCCTGGGACAGCTGGTCAGAAACCAGCCAGTGAGGTGTTCACAGAGGATGTTTAGTGATTGGGAGGCAACTTTACTTCTTTATGACTTATGCAATTGCTCGGCCTTTGCCTGGGAATGATAAATACCATCAGGTTGTGCGCAGCCCTTCTTCGGTGAAAAATAGGGGCATCTGGAATTGTGACTTAGCCAAACTTAGCCAAGCATGAATCTAAGACTACTCACATTTTATTCCAATTTTATGACTTCATCCAATTTGGCCAACCATTCCAGAAATGCAATTGGACAAAAGTGAAATTTTTTTCAGATGTACATTGTGTATGGACCTTTGTAAACAAAACAGTTTGGCAGTGATTCAAGTGATTTGGTTCCCAGCAAAAAATGAATATTTTACCCCTGCCTTGGTGTGATTGATGCTATCTGTGTTAGACAATCCTTGTTTGATTGGCAATGTTTGACTGTTATCTACATGTGTGTTCATTGACGATGAAAAATATAGTTGGATCAGGAAAAAGCAACTTGAACAGAAGACATAATCCATGAATCTCTTCATAATGTTATGAGTGCTTTACCCTTGTTGGAGAGTGATTATCAGCAGTGATCTTGAACATGAATGCAGCATCCATTCTGTAGGGATTAGTCAACCATTTCTTATAATTATTGGATATGCAATGACATTGAAGTTGATCAGGGAAATCCAATTTAAACCAAAGACTTTAGTCATGTTCATTGCCTACAACACCAAAACAAGGGTTCAGTCCCAAGCAAAGTCTATCAGATGGTGACATTAAAGGAGGGTCCTCTAATGTTGTAAATGTAATACATGTATTTGGATCTGACAGTAAATCATAGAACATACAATAGTAATGTTATTGTAAGAGCATAAATTGCTTATAAAAATAAAAGGCTCAACTGGGCTTTGTCTAAACAAAAACAAGTGAATGAGTAAATTACGCAATGCGTAATAAATGTCCCCGCCGGAAGTGCAGATCTGTGGAAATTAACTAGCCTGAACCTTAAAACTTCAGTGAAAAACTTTAGTGAATAAAATAATAATGTTACTGCATGCAAAAGAAGAGAATACCAACAATGCATGTATACAACTGAAATATAAAACATGAAAACATTATGAACCTTCAGCCATTTTGAATAAATTTGCATAAATTTGCATGAATAATGAATTTCAAAATTCTGTGTAGAAGTTTGGAAGCCCCCACCCAGCCCTATCAGATAAAACAATCGGAATAAAAATCCGATGTGAAATAGAGAAGTAGCATTTTTCGTCAATTTTGAATAAATTTGCATAAATTTGCATGAATAATGAATTTCAAAATTCTGTGTAGAAGTTTGGAAGCCCCCACCCAGCCCTATCAGATAAAACAATCGGAATAAAAATCTGATGTGAAATAGAGAAGTAGCATTTTTCGTCAATTTCGAATAAATTTGCATAAATTTGCATAATTAATGAATTTCAAAATTCTGTGTAGAAGTTTGGAAGCCCCCACCCAGCCCTATCAGATAAAACAATCGGAATCAAAATCCGATGTGAAATAGAGGAGAAGTAGCATTTTTCGTCGATTTTGAATAAACTTGCATAAATTTGCATAATTAATGAATTTCAAAATTCTGTGTAGAAGTTTGGAAGCCCCCACCCAGCCCTATCAGATAAAACAATCGGAATCAAAATCGGCCAAGAAATGACGGAGAAGTAGCATTTTCTAACATTTGAGCACACACAGACAGACGGACGGACGGACACACACACACACACACGCACACACGTACGGAGCCCGTTTCATAGTCCCCTCGCGAACTTTGTTCGGCGGGGACAATGATCCATTGTATACATGTAGGCAATACTTTTGCATCTTTCTTGTGTTTTACGTGCCATCACGTTTCACTAAGCTATCTTAATGTAATTTTGAGGTACAGTTAACCTTGCATAACTCAAAGTCGCATAAGTCAAACTTTCCTTAAATCAATCGAGTTTTGCGTAAGTCAAACTATTTTTTATGGTCCCAACAGATTTGACTTATGCAAAGTTAACTGTAAATTCACACAGACAGAAGAATTAGAGATCTAATCAAATACTTTGACAGCTGGTACTGCAATATCATTATTTAAAACTCTTTATTCATAGTGATCAAAATTATATGTATCCCATTACTTTTTGTCCCTACTGAAATAACTTAATTTAAAGATTTATGACTTCTCACTAAATATGTCTGCAGGAGCTAACAAATAAGATTTATATTATATTACACTACTCAGGTTTTTAAAATAGGAGAGAGAAGAATTAAAAACATAAAAGAACAGTCACAAAAATCTTTTTGTGTGTTTATCCCTTCAATAGAAGTGAATTATATATAATCTTTATATAAATAAAAGTATGTAAAGCAACATTTACATATTTTAAGCTGTATCTGCTACTGCTGTATCTGCTACTAGATTTGCGTAAAGTTACTGTGTGGCTAGTGCAATCTTTGTCACTGTATGATGTAACTACACATTTCTTTCTACAGATTTATTTCTAAGATGAATGACTTCCATTTTTAAAAAATCAGAAAAAGCTATGCATATTTTTGACACATATGCTCTTTTGTTGGCACTTCTGTAATATCAAAAGAATATGAAATTCTCATGCAATAAACTTCTCTGAGGTATCAAAATAGTTTTATTTGTGTTAATATTTGTTAACATTGTTCATAGCTAAGTCTGTTCTAAAGTGTGCTATTTCTGTTCAGGATTATTGACATTGTGTCATTGCTGGTTTTTAAATTTTCAATTATCACAGGATAGAACATAGTTGTGTAAGAAGAAACAATTTTGCAAATAAATAAATAGAGTTCATTGAAGATTTTTTTTCATTTCTTTCAAATCTATGCCATTTTGAAAGTGACAGTATGTATATTTGTACATTATATTTATTGTTTAGAAATGTCAGTGTTTTCTATTTCTGTTGTTTGAAATTTGTTTGAAACTTGCTGAATTTTTGAGTTATTTTCCATTGTAAACTGTGCAGTCTATATATGTATATTTCTGTTTATGAAACATGATGATATAAAATGCAAGTGCCTCATATAACTTCCATATTGTATAAATACACGGACATAAGAAATATGCATTGATGAAGAACTACAATCTGTTCCTTGTCACAAGAAAAGTGCTAATATCTGTAGTATCAAATTAACATTTAAATAAATTTTTATTTTGATAATGAAGTTTTTGAGCATTTTGTATTCTTCACAAGGTAGTATCTTTTTCAACTCTATACCTACATGTACCTGTATGTATGTAAAGCCTGTCAATACAAAATACATGTATATATATATTTTTCAATATGTAAAAACCCCCACAAAAAACAAGACATACTGTGTTACTTTGATTTTATTAATTACATCAAGAGTAAATTGAACCATCCTTAGTTCAAAATCACATTTAACAGCTCAAACTTCAATTGCTGATGTAATGAATACATGAACCTTGTTTACTATGCATGCCTTTTGAAAAAGTAGATTTCTATTGAAGACCATGATCTTGAATGTAACGGAAGCTAAACCAAGTATGAAGGCGAAAAAAGGAAGAAGGAAAAAAAAAAAACTTTTCATGAGCAGTTGAAATTCACCAGCTTCATGCATAAGATGAAGTGAATCACAACATGGAATATTTTTTGCGATTTCTCAAATTTCTTGTCTGGATAACATCCATCTTTTACACTTTGTGATAGTTTTATGTCAAACATTTTCTGGTTTGACAGTATACATATTCTAGGTGAAAAATTCAAACAGAGTCCATGAAATCAAAAAGCTTTGAATATGCTCTGATACTCAGGTTGATGATGTATATTTGAATTATTTATTGAGAATCTAAAAGCATACAGAGACCATGAAATTAAAAAGCTTTGAATATACTCTGATACTGAGGTTGATGATGTATATTTGAATTATTTATTGAGAATCTAAAAGCATACAAAGACAAACTGTTTCTCTGATTCCCACTAATGCCCAATGCACACTATATGATCTACTGCAATCCAATTTTTGGAAATAAATGGCAATCGCATTTAATATGGGCTTTTAAACATATAAAATCTTCCTGATTCAGGTTCTGAACAATAATATGAATACTAAACCTAGGACTTTGTTGCGTTATCAGGCTTCTACCCAGAATAAAGGCCAAATAAGCATCAAATCGTAAAAAATTGAATGACTGCTCTGACATCACTACGATTCGGAGCTGATTTAACCTTTCCTCCAACTTAAAGGCATGCAGCAGGCCGTAATTTCAATTTTGCTATCTATATGACTATTCAGAACCTCATTCAAAATGATTTCATATGTTTAAATGTTCATATAAAATGTTATATACCTCACAACTAGATTCTTACTGATTGGTCAAAAATATATCACATGACACGGCGCATCTCGATCTATCATTGTGTCAAAGGGTTTTGGCGTTCTATCAATTGACCAAAGGTCAAATGATAGAACGTGTAACACCTCCGCGACTTTTGCACAGACGTACGTACGCAAAATTTGGTTCAGGATTTAAGAGCGCTTTCGCGAGTTGCTAGGCTACGATTACATTAATCAATATACGCGCAGCGCGTAAGAATTCAACATGGCGAGTGACTTAGCAAAGGATGAGGATGAAAAGGATGAGGTATATAAAACAAATATGGACTGCTCTGTAATCGGATGGTGGTTGAAATTATCACTCCCTCGGTGGTGTTCATGCCCTTCTATCACCCCCTCGGCTTCGCCTCGGGGTGATAGAAGGGCCGGTATGAACACCACCTTGGGAGTGATAATTTCCACCATCATCCTCATGAGCAGTCAATATTTGTATACTATTAAATTTTCTTCCGAAATTGGATCACAGACCTATCATATGATGTGTGGTGGGCTTAAAGGAGAATGAAACCCTGGGGAAATATTGGGTACAAAACATATGGAGAGTTATAATACTAAACCCGTCACTTTGAAGCAACATTGCCAATTTGAGGATTGCCATAGAAAGTAAATTGAGACTTTTCAAAATTTCATAACTTTCTCATTTCGTAACCGATTTTGATGGAACTTTTTAAAAATTGCTTCTCTCTATCCTCTCTTTTCATTAAAATTGATTTTTCCCCAGGGTTTCATTTTCCTTTAAGGCTTTATTCCACCCTGACATAAAAGTGAAATTTCATTTGAAAGAAAATAATTTGTTTCTCAAATTGATAATATTCATCACTACCCATGTCAAAGCACACAAGCTATCCGATAGTTTCACACAATATCAGCACATAAATAAGGGATACTTCTTATTTCAATTGTTCATATTTTATACATTATCTTTAATGCAATGCATGGAAGACAATTGATAAAGTATACTTACATGTAAAATAATTGAGCACATCCTAATGAATTACTGAAATGTTTGTTTTCTAATTTTTAAATATTTTTTCCATGATGGTCAGTGACTCTGAAATATTCATCGAGCCAAATCCAAAGAAATTAGAAATTATAAAAAAAAAAAGACAAACACTATTATTATCTACTAATACAGTTAAACTCACATAATTCAAAGTCGCATAAGTCGAGCTTCCCCTAAGTCAAATCATTTTGTTTGACCAAGCTATGCAAAATATTACAGAAAACTTTCATTGGTTGAGGGTTATCATAAAATTGTATGATTAAGGTTGGTAGAAGCTTCAATACAATTGTATGCAAACTATGTGTTATTTACATTTCCTATTAAAGTCAAACTTTACATAAGTTGGAACTATTTTTGGTGGTCCCAACATATTCGACTTATGCAAAGTTTGACTGTATTTGTATGACAGGTTTTAAGCTGCCATTAAAAATTAGTTTATTTCACAGTTTGCGAAACAAGTACCCTTGCAACATTATTTTGATTATTCTGATATATAACGGTTTGCCTGAGTAAACCTCAAAAAAGTTTCAACAATATACAGCCCTGGAAAAAATTATTAGACCAGCTCAATTTTGGGGTATATGAGCAGTGTTAAGTCCATTGTCTGTGGAAGTAGGAAAATGATTATCAACAGCTAATTAATGATTAATGGACTACTAATAACTAGAGCAATATCCCCTATGACTTTTACCCCAGGACAGTTACCACTAGGATGACTACAGCCAGGACAAAATGTCCTGGACAAATTTCCCCAGACAATTACCACACCCCTTTTTCCCCATGCAAGAGATTTTGGACCACCTAATAGACTATAAATGTCTGAGAGGATGAATTTGAAGTGTCACTTCTTTGGTCTGAGCACCATGGCCTGCTTGTCAGTCTACTGAGACCATTGCATGTGACCTAAAAATTAAAGGTATTAGAAAATTAATTCTATGAAACAAGAAAACATTCTTGCTGCATGAATGAGCTGCTGTGAGGAGAAAGAAATGCGATACCTTGTTGACAGCATGCCACAAGGCATGGCTGCTATCATTAAATGTAGCAATTTTCCACCAAAAACTGAACAAACTGCCTCCAGAGGAGTGAACATGGCTTTACTAGACAATCAGGCATACTTCCTGGACAATTATCCCCAGACCACTCTTGTCAGGACATTTTTTCCCCAAAACCCCTACCCATGGAGAATATCCCTGAGGACAGTTAGCATCTAGGATATTTACATTCTGTTAATTGTTCTGAACTATCTTTCTGTTGGGGTGCCCTTAGAAGTTATTGTCCTTTAGCAAAATATTGTCCGGGGATAATTGTCCTAGGGGTAATTACCCCGGCTGTAAATGTGCTGATTAGTTATTGCACGAGCTAATTGTTTCAGGGAGTATGCATCCACTCATTATGAGTTAGCTAGTAGAAATCATTTTGAAAATTCAATTACTGATAGAGCCAACACTTGCCATATAGGCCTTTATAATTAGCTGGTCTAATAATTTTTTCCAGGGCTGTATATGTGCCCTGCCTGCTTGATAATGAATTCACAAGGAAAATTAACCTATAATCAGTATGAAAATTAATATAAAAATGAGAAATTTCGATAATAGTGGGTTTTCATGCAATTGATAGTAGTAACATCGAATGGCTTTTCTTTCAGAGTCACAAGGGTATACCGCACAAGCTTTGAGAATATTTCACTTGTCATGCAAACTCATGAAATAAGCTTATCTCAACTGAGTTCATCACACTTACGGCCATTAGATATCATGATATATATATATACATGTGTGTATATATATATATATATCGATATAATAATAGCGGGAGCTTTTTCGGCGGTTCAGCGCCGTAAACTTTTTTGCCGCCTCTCCTCGGAACGCGCCCTTTGGGGAACAGGTAGCCGAGGTGCCGAGGCAGTGCAACGCCGGGTTCGTATTTCGCGAAAGCCCGCCGTTTGGCTGCAAAATATGATTTTTCATAACAAGCGCCATGGACAAAGACAACCTGGATGGCTTGCAACCTGCTACGCCCACTGCCCGCCTGTACACGAACATACACGAACCGTCTAAAAATAGCAATATGGCCACGAGTGCTCGCAAATACCACCCATCCAGTACCCGTAATCCATGAGCATTCTGTAGCGTTATACCAGGCGTCCGTATTTCTTTCCCAGGAATCAGTTGGTTCTACAACGGGAGAAACACGAGATTTAAACCTCTGAATATTTAAATGATGATCTTGGACAGTTTTTCTTGCAATTCAGATCTTTCATAATACCAAAAGAAGGACACAAAAGAAGAAAAACAAGAAGGTTACAATGTCCGTTAAACAGAAGAGTCTTCACGGAAGAAATCGCCGAGCTTTGCAGCCACCAATCCAAGAAAAAACCGTACCGTATCAAGGACACAAATTACAGACTTCGCGGTATCCACCTTGCTCATGGTGGAGTTCCCTGGAGTTAGTAATCGATGAATATGAGTAAAAGACGAGTGACTACCAAGATTATGCCTGTAAATACTAACATCAATTAACCAAAAAAATGCTCTTAACCACTCAGGCCCAAGAAACCTTAGTTTTTATTTACTCACCCATGACATGACCCAAAATTAATGTCTTTAACTAAAGATCCTTCTTGCAATACAATAATTGTTTAATATTTGTTTGAAAAGAGTTTTGTTGCAAAAAAAAAAAAAAATTACCATTTACAATTAATTCTGAACTATGGCCACAGAGGTATAATTATAAAAAAAATATCTTCAATGATACAGCACTTCTTACATAATTATGAAGCTGTATATAATTTGCAACTTATAGACAAAAGCACATATATACATTTCCCGTATTATTTCCCTCATAATTCAGCAGCTACCTTTAAAAACAAATATCTAGCATTCACCAAAATAGATTTATTGCATTTTGCTACAAAACTCTTCACATTTTTCAGTCCACATAAGGGTTATTTTTGCCTTTCCAACTATTATGTCAAATAACAAGTCTAATTGTTGCAATCAAACTCATCCTAATTTCAATAGTGCCCGTGGATTTCCACGGGTTCCACTAGTATATATATATACAGTTGTCCTCAAAATTATTCATACCCTTTGGAAAATTGCAGATCTTCGCATTTTTTGCAAAAATGAAAGGAAAACTGGATTTACTTACACATCACTTGAATACATTTAGTTATCATCTACAAACTGAATGCTGTTTCTGGTTTCAACTCATTTGCATAACAATAGAAAAAGTGAGTTATCCAAATTTGGTGATGTTCAAAATTATTCATACCCTTGGTGATTCATTGACTTTGCCAAGCATTAAGTGCAGTTTTCACGGGGCTCACAAACGTCTTGCGAAGGACGCAAATGTCAAAAAAATGGATTCAGAAAAGTTTTATCTCCGAATGTTTCGCGACAATGGATTCGTAAACTATTCTCGCGCATTTCGTGCGAAGTTCTCACGACGTTTGTGCGAATGTCGTGCGCACTGTTGCCGAACTGCACACGCGAAGAACACGCGAAGAACGCGAACGTTCCAAGAATCTTTTGCGAACTTTTTGCGCATATTTTGCGACATATTTGAACATTTTCCGTCTATTTTGCGAACGATGAACGCAATGCGAGAACGCCATGCAACAGTCGTGCAACAGTCGCGTGACATTCGTACGCACATTGCGCGATTATCCTGTGACTAGTGTTCCAACCGATATTTGGGTAGTATATAAATGCCTTGAAAAGTATTGCCACCATCAGTTTTTGTCTAGATATCAGCCCCAAAAACATGGATGAAGAAGAAGTTTTTGATTTTGAGGAGGAAGCTCTGCTGCTTGTTGCAGTAGGTCTGTGTTTGAAGAGAAAGCGTGAAGAGAATGAAGATAAAGCCCTGAAGAAAAAGAGAAAGACTGTGTGGGTTCGTAATTGGTTGTTGGAGCAACTGTTACAGAGAATTGAGCATGGTTGGTATGGACAGCTCATGGAGGCACTGGAGGAAGGAGATCTGAAAACATGAGAGAATCCTAAGAATGGATCTCGACCTCTTAAGGGAACTGGTTGCCAGACTCACGCCTAGATTGCTGAAGCAAGACACCAACATGGGAAAAGCACTTCCTGTTGGACTCAAGGTTACCGTGACGCTGAGGTTCCTGGCAACTGGAGACCCGTACTTATCCTTGGCCGCTAGCTTTCGTGTCGGCACATCCACTATTAGCCACATGATTGGTGAAGTTTGCCAGGCCATCTATGATGAATACCACGATGACCTGCTCTCCTGCCCAACCAGTCCAGAAGAGTGGAAAGATGTGGCTAAAGAATTCTCTGACAGGTGGAACTTTGAGAACTGTTTAGGGGCTATGGATGGCAAGCACATCAGAATCAAGGCTCCAGCAAATACTGGCAGTATGTATTATAACTATAAGGGATATTTTTCAGTAGTGGTCTTTGCACTTGTTGATGCAAGGTATAGATTCAGATATATTGATGTGGGAGCCAATGGCAGTTGTTCTGACGATGGTTTGTTCATGGAGACGGGTCTACGAAGGGCCCTTGACCAAGGAAAAGCAGGGATACCAGAGCCAGAGCCCCTGCCAAAAGATGATTCACCCTTGCCAATTCATGCGCTTTATATAGATAAGACGTTATGTTACGTGGTTTGGATTTGCCACCAAATGTCTAAATACATATGCAAAACGTTCGCAAAAAGGTCGGAAAATAATCGCGCGAACTTCGTGGCTTACGCGAAACATTCGCAGTACTTGCGTGATCTGGTTGGGGATTTACGAAGACTTTGCAAACATCGCGCACGTTTTGCCCAGGTCCTGCGCATACGACGAAGCTTTTACGACATGTTTGCGAACAAATCGCGCATAAAAAACGCACCAGGATGCAGGAAACGTTCGCGAGAAATTAAAAATTTTAAAAAAATTTCCTACGAACTAAAAACGACATTCACTAACGATTTGCGAAGCTCCGAACCTACGCGCACGTTTTGCGAACTTTTGCCACATAAAATGCGACGGTTGGACTTTGCCATTTTTGGACATTGGCGGCCTTCGCAGAACGTTCGCGAGCCCAGTGAAAACCGCACTTTATGAATCAAATCCTTTGAGATTAAAGCTTGTAACACTTCAGTACACTGTCCCAATGCTTCTGGAGGTCTCTACTGAGATAGCAGGCCAATACCTGGTATCCAGTGGCTTAATTTACTTGAAGATGTTGTCCATAGATGCCTTCATCTGGTCTTCAGGGCATTCCTTGGATTTAATGGAAATTTAATGGAGATTTAATGTATACAAGGGGTGTAGTTATTGACTTAGTGGTTATGGGACAAATATACTGCTATATTCACTCAGTTTTCTGCTTTATTTTGATGAAATTTTACTCTGAAGACGAAGAAAAACACTCTTCCTGGAGAGACTTTCCCTGGAGCCCTTTCCTGTTGCCGCTGTCTGAGAGGGAGTTTACCATCATACTTTTGCTCCATTCTTATTAAGATTGTTTAGGAAGGCCATGGTAGAGGTATAAATGTTAGTTGGTGCCATTTTAATCAGTTTGTTCCGTTACACAAACTGACACACTCGGATCTGCATACCTGCCATAAGGTCCTTCACCAGTGGGTACTCTGGTGAAGTTTGATTACTTTACTTATTTTTCTGAGTGCCATCTAAGTGGTAGCATTTTGTGCTCTGCAGCTGGTACCAATGAGGGAATATACAGTTAACTCTGCATAAGTCGACCTTCCGAAAGTCGACTAATAGCCTTAGTCGAAGCAATTTTTCAGAACAGAATGAGCAAAACATGTGTTTTTTACCTCTTCTAAGTCGAATTTCGCCTAAGTCGAACAGATTTCTGTGGTCCCAAGAGATTCGACTTAGGCAGAGTTACCTGTAGTATAAATTTAGTTCCCAGCGATATCAAAGCTTGTACCCCCATACCCAGGATAGTATAAAAAATAGGAAAATTGGCACAGTAAAAGTCAATTTGGGATGTGTATGGTACTCAAATGATACATACTGTAATCAATGGTGACCTGGCATCAGGATCATGAAGTGACTTAAACATCACTAACATGGCCTTCCTGAGCACTCTGATTGAGAATGGAACCAAATAATGAGGGCGAACCCCTTCTCAGACAGTGCAACAAGAAAGGGCTCTAGGGAAGGTCTCTCCAGAGAGTGTTTTACTTCATTGTGAGCACAAAATTTTCATTAAAGTAAATGAAAAACTGAATGAAAATATTGTTATCATAGTCCCGTAACCACTAAGTCAATAACTAAACCCCTTGTATACATTAAATCTTTTTTAATCCAAGATGTGCCCTGAAGACCAGGTGAAGGCATCTATGGACAACATCTTCAAGTAAATTAAGCCATTGGATACCAGGTATTGGCCTGATATCTCAGTAGAGACATCCAGAAGCATTGTGACAGTGTACTGAAGGGTTACAAGCTTTAATCACAAAGGATTTGATTCATAATGCTTGGCAAAGTCAATGAATCACCAAGGGTATGAATAATTTTGAACATCACCAAATTTGGATAACTCACTTTTTCTACTGTTATTAAGCAAATGAGTTGAAACCAGAAACAGCATTCATTTGTAGATGATAACTAAATGTATTCAAGTGATGTGCAAGTAAATCCAGTGCCCCTTTCATTTTTGCGAAAAATGCAGAAATCTCCAATTTTCCAAGGGGTATGAATAATTTTGAGGATAACTGTATCTTTCTAAAGTCAACAGAAAGGGCTATCGTAACAATGCGGTTTATTTCGTCACAATAGAAAACCTATGTTAAGGGAAATTTTGGACAATAGGTTGCGACAAAGCGAATTCGTCCTATGAACGGATCTAGTATATATATATATCCACCCCTCATTTCATATTGTTATATTTGACATAATGAGAAGATGTAATTAAAATGGATGTTGGTGCCCCCCCCTACAAAAATAAATAAATGAAAAAAAAAAAAAATTGGAGAAAAAAGCGACAAGATATATACAACTTTATATAATTATTCTCTGCATTGGAAGGGAAATGGGTCATCATGGGAATTTCTGTATGACTTAACATCTATTTGTTTGACAATGATAGCCAAAGAAAGAAGAAGAAAAAAAAAAATCTCTTGGATTTTGCTGACCTTGATAACATTCCATGACATACACAGAGCCCTTTATACTCTGCTTACCAAAGCTCTGAATCAAATCCAATGGGGATGAACATTAAATGAAAATAAAATATCCCATTGGATAATATGAAATGAGCTAATATCATACATCCAAATACAAGAGGCGATATCATGAGATATGGAAGATCACACTGTTATTTATTCTCTGTGCCTGTGAATCGTATCCCATACTAGGCTCATGGAAACTTCTTTTCTTTCCATGACTATGGAGAAGTAAAACTGCTCTTCTTTTCATGACTATGGAGAAGTAAAACTTCTCTTCTTTCCATGACTATGGAGAAGTAAAACTGCTCTTCTTTTCATGACTATGGAGAGAAGTGAAACTTCTCTTCTTTTCATGACTATGGAGAAGTAAAACTTCTCTTCTTTCCATGACTATGGAGAAGTAAAACTGCTCTTCTTTTCATGACTATGGAGAAGTAAAACTTCTCTTCTTTTCATGACTATGGAGAAGTAAAACTGCTCTACTTTTCATGACTATGGAGAAGTAAAACTGCTCTTCTTTTCATGACTATGGAGAAGTAAAACTTCTCTTCTTTTCATGACTATGGAGAATGTAAGAAGTAAAACTTCTCTTCTTTTCATGACTATGGAGAAGTAAAACTTCTCTTCTTTTCATGACTACTATGAAGAAGTAAAACTTCTCTTCTTACCATGACTATGAGAGAAGTAAAACTTCTCTTCTTTTCATGACTATGGAGAAGTAAAACTTCTCTTCTTTTCATGACTATGGAGAAGTAAAACTTCTCTTCTTTCCATGACTATGGAGAAGTAAAACTTCTCTTCTTTCCATGACTACGGAGAAGTAAAACTTCTCTTCTTTTCATGACTATGGAGAAGTAAAACTTCTCTTCTTTTCATGACTATGGAGAAGTAAAACTTCTCTTCTTTCCATGACTATGGAGAAGTAAAACTTCTCTTCTTACCATGACTATGGAGAAGTAAAACTTCTCTTCTTTCCATGACTATGGAGAAGTAAAAGAATTAATATCATTCAAGCAAGGAAATGGAGATAGACAAAAGTCATCAAAGGTATACCCCTAGCTCTTCTTGTTCAATTTCTTCTTCTTTCGTGATTTTGGTGATTTTTTCTGTTCCTGTTGTCCTTTGGGCTTGCCCTTTGCCGCTTTAGAAACCTTTTTGCCCTTCATCATCTTTCCACCTCCTTCTTCATTGTCCTCTTCATCTGACCACAGCTCAAAGTCCTCCACGACATCATCTTGGTCTTCTCCCTCTTCCCACATGTCTTCTTTCATCTCACTTGGTTGAGATGCCTTCTTGGAAGATTTCTTGGAAGAGACTTTGTCTGTTGACTCCTCCAAATCATCACCATCATCATCATCATCATCGAAGTCATCATCCTCATTGCTTAAATCAGCAAAGTCATCTTCATCCAAGTCTTCCAGGTCATCATCATCATCATCATCCTCATCATCATCATCATATTTGCCCTTCTTCTTTGGGTGTTCCTGCAGCCTCTTTTGTTTGCGTTCCACCCTCTTAAAGAGGTCTTCCTCATCATCTGAACCCATGTCCTTCTTGAAGAGATCTTTCATCTCCATCTTGCTCTCTAGTTTTCTCTTCCTGCTCTGGGTCATCATAGGAATCTTGTCATCAACAAGCTGGAAAAGATGAGAAACAGAAAGAAAATTAATTTGTTGAGTACCCTGTATATTAGCAGATCAAAGTCAAACTGATAAGTGACCTCTTTTTACCTTCTTGAATTCTTTTTTCTTTTCATAACTAAAATGCAAGCCCAATTAAAGAACAAAAAGCACAGACAATCTATACAGTCATCAGTAAAAATGACTAGGCTTTTTAGAGGTTTTAGGTTAGGTTAGGTTTTTGGGTTTGGGGAAACTGAGCACCACTGTCTTCAGTATTTAGTGTAAAACTGTCTTTTTATTTTTTGAACATGTCTCTGTCTGAAATGGGATAAAGTCAATGGAGAAAATCATCTGAAGAATACATCCAGGCTTAACCCTTACTGTACTGGGGGGGGGGGGGGGGGGGGGGGGGGGGAGGGGGCCTGGGAGGTCCCCCCAGACAAGTTTCGCCACACATTTCGAACTGCTGCATTTCACGCTATTCAACTTTTGTGACTTTTTTCTTTCAAGTCTTGCTGAAAAAATAAAAGATTTACATAAAAATAACAATGGAATTTTGTTCTTTAAGCGATCCTCGAGGTCTGTGCAACGTTTTGCGGCGATTGGTCAGAGAGTAGCTGGTAATAGTCTAGTACAGTAAGGGTTAAACATTTTGAAGAACCCTATTGGCTGCAAATCAAAATTCATTTTGGAGGCAAAGATCACAAATTACAAGGAAGCATAATCTCACCCTTTCTTTGCCAGCTTCTTCATGTTTCAGTTCCCTTTCTCTCAGCTTCTTGTATGTTTGGTAAGATTTCAAGATGGCTATTCCTTGTTCACGATTCTTCATCTCCCATGCTTTCTGAAAATAATAAATATTGACAAATATGTTTAAATAATATATAACAATAAAAAGAAACAAGGGAAATGCCCAGGGCAGTCTCGCCTGCATCACGCAATTCTTGGGGCAAAATTTTTGCTTGGTGAAAAATCAAAGGTTGGGGCACTTAAGGGGTGCTGCCCCTGAGTCCCCCCCCCCCCTTGTGGGCCACATACCCCATCTGTATAACTTAAATCCCTTCAAGTAACATTTATTGGATGGTGAAGTTCATTTGAAATCAGGCTGTATGTTTCAAAGAAGCAGAATATGTGTACATGAAATAATTGCCATTGGGACACTTTTGGGGTGGTGCCCCTCCACCAGACCCCTTGAAGATAATGATCTACAATACTTGAACAACTTGAAGTCTCCTTCACCTAAGAATTATTCCTACCTAGTTTTGTTACAATCTGCATAATGTGGCAATACGTTTTACAATACAGAAGAAAGAAAAATGTCAATCTGAAGTCACAGGCTCGGGGGGGGGGGGGGGGGGGGGCTTTTGCCCCCCACCACTCCCCTCCAAACTTAAGGGATAGGTACCTATTTGCATTCATTTAGATCTTCTTTGCCTAATGATGATTCTTACCTAGTTTGGTTCGAACCCAGCCATGCATTTAACAAATATCTCATTTTCCCAATAGGGGCACTTAAGGGGTGCTGCCCCTGAGCCCCCTTGGAGGCAAGGTACCCTGTTTCAGAAATTGAGTTCTCCTTCCTCTAAGGATGATACCTACCAACTTTGCTAACAATCTTGCAACAGGGCTTAAAGAAGAAGCAAATATGAATCTAATTACTGCCATTATTGGTTCTCTTGGGGGTGGTGCCCCCAAGACTCCCCCCCCCCTTATATTGGTAGGTACCCACATCTGTATTAATTTAGATCCTCCTTGCCTAAGGATGATCCCTGCCAATTTTGTTTGAAACCCACTACCAGCTAAGCTTTGAGAAGTCAAATGCATGTGTTACAATACATGTACATACTACATGTACATACATGTACTGTGTGTAGAGACAAAACTGAAATTTACCCCAAACTTAACCAAGTTCAACTGTCAGTAGGTGACCTTTAATGTGATGAAAATGTAAGATTTTGGTATTCATTTGAAAGAGGGTGACATGAAGACAATCCCTACCAAGAGTAATGCCAAGTTTCAAAGAATTTAAACAAATACTTTTGAGATAAAGTAAAAATTCAAAAACTTAACCTTAGGTTAAGTTTTTGGAACACAATTTAACTCAATTGACCTTGACTTTTGACCTGAAATTTGTTCCACATTATTTGTGATACTCTACAACACTTGTGTTCAAGTTTCACGAAAATCGGACATATACTTTTGAAATGAGAGCATTTCCAAAATTGTTGGTGCCGTTGCCGCCGTCGGAAAAGCGGCGCCTATGTCTCGCTTTTTGCTTACGCAGGCGAGACAAAAACAGAACAGATCACATAATAACTAATCAATATTTGATATTAAAGCACAAAAACGACCAAATGATAATGACCTACTTAGGCTAATTGCACAATAGCACTTAACAGGTGAGAAATATTCTAATTTTTGAGCTTTGGTCTTTTGAACCCTTATTGCCATTAAGGGTACTTCCATCCTAATTTAAGATACTAGTATTTAAATTTTAAAAAAAAGAGAGAGAAAAATCAGCCCCCCCTTCCCCCACCAAAAACATGTTTATGATCCTTTCACCTCACTGGCTAATATGATCTGATTTTGACACATATTTCCACAGAATTCAGCCCTCCTTCTTGCTCTCAATATTCAACAGGGTTTTTTTTCCCCCAATGATATAGAGATACTTAGAAGAAAAGGAGGTAACTTGGCCATGAAACAGTAAGGTCAGGGCTACACTAGTTCCTATTTGTTTTGTATAGGTATTGTCTTTTAAATTCATGTTTTCTCCCTGTCCTGGTACGTAAGTTATTGAGGCAACAACTGAACAAGGAACAAGGCAACAACTGAACAACTAACAAGGTAACAACTGATGAAAAGGAACAAGGCAACATCTGAACCACTAACAAGGCAGCAAGTTCCAACAACTGAACAAGTAACAGTGACACATCAAAGGAGAAAATAGATTCAGGATCTGGGTTAAAGCCACTGAATCGCCAGTGTCCATGTGCATTGCATCATAATCTGCTGACACCAGATTTTGGTTGAATTACCAATTAATGCGCGTGAGGTCTCCCAGGCAGGCAGCAAAACCAAGGAGATGGGTCTGACCATGGGTCTGTCCCACCGTTAAATTAATTGAGTTGGGGAGATTTATGATGATGACATTTCCTTACAATGTAGTAGGAGGAGGGCACAATGCTTTACATAAGAACTGCCTGTCATTAAAAGTGAAGTCCACTCTCGGTGATTGACAACACCTGTTATAAGCTAAACACCCGAATGGTCTCAAATTCCTCATGAGAACCCACTACTGTGTGACTTTAACTTGTCACTAGGGACTCATACTCGGCAGAAATCATGGCTGAGTTATCCAAGAGACCT